>JAAGEH010000195.1:367346-393659 GCA_011751065.1 Lasiurus cinereus | reverse complement strand
TTGTTTTTTTCAGGATTACTTTGGCTATTCAGGATCTTTTGTGATTCCATACAAATCTGATGATTTCTCATTCTATTCCTTTTTAAAATGACATTGGTATTTCGATGGGAATTGCTCTAAATCTGTATATTGCTTTGCATGATATGGCTATTTTAACTATGTTGATTCTTCCAAATCCATGAACACACGGTATTTTTCTATTTTGTTGTGTCTTTTTCCATTTCTTTTAATAATGCTTTGTAATTTTCGGGATATAGGTCTTTCACCTTCTCTGTTAAGTTCATTCCTAGATATTTTATTCTTTTGGTTGCAATTTCAAAAGGATTTTTTTTCCTCTTTTTTTTTTCCTGAAATTTTGTTGTTAGTATACAGGAAGGCAATAGATTTTTGCAAATTGATTTTGTATCTTGCAACTTGACAATATTTGTTTATTGTTTCTCATAATTTCCTGGCGGGGTTTTTAGGGTTTTCTCTATACAAAACTATGTCACCTTCAAAAAGCGACAGTTTGACAACTTACTTCCCTATTTGGATGCCTTTTATTCCTTCCTCGTGCCTCATTGCTCTGTCCAGGACGTCGAGCACTATGTTGAATAAGAGTGAGGAGTGGACATCCTTGTTTTATTTCTGATCTTAGAGAAAGGATGTTCAGTTTTCCATCGAGTACGGTATTAGCTGAGGGTTTCTCATCCATGGTCTTTATTATGCTGAGGTTCTGTCCTCCTGTTCCTATTTTACTGAGTGTTTTCATCAGAAATGGATGTTGTATCTTATCAGACGCTTTTTCTGTCTCTATTTGTAAGATCGTATGATTTTCGTCCTTTCTTTTGTTAATGTGGCCCATTGCATTGATTGATTTTCGTATGTCGAACCGTTCTGTGCCCGTGGAATAAACCCCGCTTGTTTTTGTTGTATTTGATTTGCTAGTATTTTGTTTAGGATTTTCGCCTTTGTAGTCATCAGAGACATTGGAGCATCGTTTTCATTTTTTGTGTTATCTTTGCCAGCCTTTGGTATCAGGGATATATTGGCCTCATAGAATGTGTTAGGAAGCAGTGCCCCTTCTTCCATTTTTTTGTACGAGTTTGAGGAAAATAGGTTTTAAATCTCCTTTGAAATTAGGTAGATTTCACTGGTGAAGCCATCTGGTCCTGGATTTTTATTTCTTGGGAGGTTTTTGATGGTTGTTTCAATTTCCTCAGTGCTGATCAGTCTATTTAGATTTTTCCAATTCTTCATGTTTTAGTCTAGGAAGGCGATATATTTTTAGGACCAAATCCATTTCTTCTGGGTTAATGAATGTGGTAGCAGATAGTCTTTCATAATATTCTAGTAGGATCCTTTGTACATCTACGACGTGAAGACGTTTTTTATCTCCTCGCTTCATCGCCAACATTCCCAAGCCTCCTGCCTCGTAAACTAATGTGATTAAGTGTCCAGCAGCTGTTCCGCTTTCTTCGGAGCGTTTTATCACTTTCACCTGCTGTTCTAAGACAACTGGGTTGGCAGCCACAGGTGCCAGGCGGAGCCAGGCCGGGGCGGGGACTGACAAGAGCCTCCACTTGAAACTGCAGACTGGGCACCGGGCCTGCCTACCGCCCCGGCCGCCTGTTTATCAGCTCCCAGGGCGCCACCATGCGGCCAGAGCATGAACAGTTCGCCCATGCCTCAGCCCAGTGTGGAGCCATCTTGACCAATTTTTTTCGCAACGGGAGTTCATAGCCTTTCGCACGTTGCAGACTCTTCCATCAACCTCTTTCAAACGGATGTATGTCACCTTCTCGTTAAACGCAACACTCCATCAATCCAAGTTAGACTGGGGGGGGGGCATGGGGAGGGGTGCTTGGAGACCCATTCTGCAGATGAGGAACACTGAGGCGGAGAGAGATGCAGGGATTTGCCCACATCACACAGCCGGGAGCTGTGGAGCATCCCCAGCCCCAGCTGCTTCCCAGGTCCCACCCCCCCACCCCACCCCCTCCGCCCGTCTCCTGCCTCGGTGCGTGCGGGGACAAATCCCTGGGAGGGTGGACAATAAAGGCCTGCTCTTCCTCAACCTCTTCAGAAGCAGCCCCCACTCAGGGTGATTTCTGGGGGGGCCTGAAGCCCAGGGGTAGTCTGGGGCAGAAGAGAGGGCATCCCTGCAAGTCTCTGAACACGGGGCTGGGGACGGCTGCTGCTCTCCCTCCCTCCCTCCCTAGGACCCCAAGGCCCACGTGCCTCTCCGGGTCCTGTGTCCCCCGAGGTGGGATGTGGGGGAGGCCGGGACGGCCGGGAGGCGCCGCGGCCGTACAGTCTGGGGCCGGGGCAGTGGTCCAGGGCTGGGAGGGGGGTGGTCCTCAGCTCTCATGAGCCTCACATCCTTCCCACTCACGGGGCAGTGCCCCCCCCCCCAGGAAGGAAGGAGGGGAAGGCCCCCTCCCCTTCGCTCTTAAGTAACTTTACTGCAGCGGTTCTCAACCTGTGGGTCGCGACCCCCTTGGGGGTCAAATGACCCTTTTGCAGGGGTCTCCTAAGACCATCAGAAAATGCAGATATTGACATCACGATGCCTCACAGTAGCAACATTTCATGGTTGGGGGTCACCACCCCATGAGGAACTGGATGTCAGGGTCGCGGCCTTAGGAAGGTGGAGAACCACTGCTTTACTGGGTCCAAATCCATCTGCTCCTCCCATCCCCCAAGCCATTCCTGCCCCCCACCCCCCCCCATACCCCTGCCTCACTCGCCTGGGTCGCCTGGGCCTGACCACCTCCTGCCCTCCTTCCCGGAAGCCCCTTCAAGCTCGTGCCTCCGCCCCCAGGGCGCCCCTCGGGACACACACTGGCCCAGGGGAGGGCGGAGGAGAAGGGCCCCCCCTCCCTAACAGGGGGTTCACATCGGCCGTCTCCAGGCCACCCCGGCGGCGGGTGGGCCCAGAGCTGCCCGGTGCCCCCCAACGCCCCGCCCGCCCCCCAAGCCCAGCTCTTCCCGGAGAAGAAGCCGCCGTCGCGGACGGTGCCTGGCCCGCTGGGAGGGCCCGCGCATCAGGGCGCCGTAAACCCGACGGCGGGGCGGCCAGGCGTGATGGCGGAGGCTGCCCTTTGGGGCGCTCGCCTGGAACGTGATTTACCGCCTTCGCCGCTGCCGTCCGTCCGACCGCGTGTCCGGCCGGCGGTTTTTATGGCAAAATGGTAATTACACCGACAGCTGGCGGCCCGGCCGGGGGTGCTCCCGGGCCTAACTAGCTGCATCCGGAGGGGGCCTCCCCCGAGACCAGCCTCGAGGGGGGCGAGGGGAGGAAAAGGCGGGATCGTGGCACAGTCAGGGCGGACGAAAGCCCAAAGCCACCTGAGGTCTAGAAACCTGCCGGCTGCGTGCCCACCACCCCTGGTCACTGGGCTCCCGGGGTCCCTTCCTGGGGTCCCTGCCTCTTCGCCGGGCGTGAGGTCGGGCTGCAGGCGAGGCTGCTGTACGTGTGCTCCGGGGAGCCCTTCCCTCTCGGGGTCTGGTCTCTGGGGCCCTAGCCGCCCTCACCGCCCCCAAACCTGAAGGAAAGGCGAGGGGAGACGCCGCTCTGGGCTCCCGGGGACAGACATCCATGCCAGGCCTGGGGGGCCCCTGGCCAGCGCCGGAGGGCCGGCTGCAGGCGCGGGCGGGTGCACTGAACGAGCCGCTGCCTGAGGGCGAGCGGCTGGACGAGCGGGTGAATGAACCCGAGAACAAACGCGCGCAGCGGGGAGCTCGCTCTGGCTGCCGCACCCGCTGGCACTGGGGGCGAAGGCCGCACCCGCGGGGCTGCTGCCACCAGCTCCCAGGCGCCGGGTGGAGGTGGGGGGACCTCAGGGCGCAGCGAGCACCTGTGGCCAACTGACTCTCCAAGGAGCTCCCAGATCACGGGCTCCCTCCCCGGGGACGCAGGTGCGGGCACTGCATCCCGGCGGCCTCTTCCGGCTGCAGGGCCTGGGGCAAGCGACCCGCCTCTCCGGGCACCAAGTCTGAAGTGTGGGGGGCGACTATGACAGGACCTCTGACTTGGGAGGCCACAGAGGTGGCAGCGGGCTCCGGGCCCACCACGTGGCAGACGCTCATGGACCCTCTCTTCCCCTGCAGGCAGGGGCCAGCCCCCAGGATGGAGCTGCGAGTCCCTCCCCCGTCCCGCACCCCGCTTCTCAATTCCTTCTCCCTGAAAACGCACGTGCCGGTCTTTCCAATGCCGCGGCGCGGGGTCTCTGCATCGGCGGGGGCACGGAGTGAGTATCTGCATGAGGGGGTGAGTGGACACACCAGTGGGGTCAGGCGCACGACTTGTCTCCCCCCCCCGCCCCCCAGGTGCCTGACCGCAGCCCCCCGGAAGGGACCAGTCCGGAAGCCACACTGGCGAACTGGAGGCTGCAACGCGCCCGGGGCAAGTGGCCAGGCACAGGACAGCGTGCCTGTGAGGGTGCGGTCAGTAGGTCCCGGAAGGATCCGGAACGTTAGAAGGTCTATCAACACGGAGGAGGAGGAAAGATGCTTCCATTTCCCACCGTCCAGGCCCGAGCCACCTTCCCGGCTCTGCCTCCGGGGCCAGCAGCGCTAAGAGGAAAGATGGGGAGAGGTACCTACATGAAGCCATCCTCATCACCATCCTCCTCCTCCCCCTCCCCCTCCTCCCCCTCCCCCTCCTCCTCCTCCCCCTCCTCCTCCTCCTCCTCCTCCTCCTCCTTCTCCTCCTCCTCCTCCTCATTGGCTGAGGCATAAAAAACGAGGAAAGAGCAGAGTGAAAAGAAAATGGGAGAAATATTTGCAACTTACGGTAGAAGCAAAGGCCACCGTCCCTCACTACAGGCCGCCTCTGAAAACAGAAGAAGGGACCCAGGGCTCCACGAAAAAGTGAGCAAGAAGAGCGAGCAGAAAGGCCGATAACAGGAGATGCGACCGGCCCGTCGCCCTCGTTCCTGGGACGTGACCGTTTCGGGGACACGGAGATGTCATCCCTTGCCTATCAGAGGAGCGAGCTCCAGGAGTGGGGCGCGCTCCTCCTCGGGTGGCCGCGGGGCGTCGGGGAGAGGAAGGTCAGTGGCCGGGTCCCCGGGCAGAGAACGGGGCCCTGGCCCAGCCGCAGTGACCGGTCCCCCACCATCGGCCTGACCAGGCCCGAAGCGACACTGGCCAAACTCCCAAAGATACCAGCCAGGGCCCCGCTGGTTTTTTGAAAGAATAAACAACCCTCCGGGCCCTCCCATTTTTTAAAGAAAATAGAAATTTGTCGAAGAGTGAAACATGCGAGGGGCTGCAGGACACGCCAGGGAGGAACCAGTTAAAGGCGCCGAGCACCCCCATCCCGAAGGCGCGCCGCAGCTGGAAGAAAAACGAGCTCACCTCCCCGCCTGCCGCGGGGTGACCTCCAGATTCACGGCTCCGGGGAACGGGCAACGCGGGAGAGAGACAGGTGGGAAGGAGCTGGCAGAGATGCTATGAATATATGTATGCGTTTGCTTACATTAAAAGCAGGCGGAGGATAAATCAGAAGCCGGGGAAGGAAAGAAATCCGTCAGCCTCCGGCGCCCTGGTGCTCCATCTTCCTCAGGCCGCGACCCTTTCCTCCGGCTCCCCATGCGGGGCGGACCCCCGGCCATAAAATTATTTTCATTGCTGCTTCACAGCTGTCATGTTGCTCCTGTTATGAATCGTCACGTAAAAATCGGTGTTTTCCGACGGTCTGAGGCCCACGGGTTGCGAACTGCGAGCAGGGTCGCCCAAGACCATCGGGAAACACAGATGTTTACATGACGGTTCATCACAGGAGCAACATGACAGTTGTGAAGCAGCCACGGAAATCGTTTTGTGGTTGGGGGTCACCGCCACACGAGGAGCTGTATGAAAGGGTCGATGGCGTGAGGAAGATAGACAACCGCTGCTCTAGAGGAAGGAAGAGAATGGGATGGAGGAGACGAGAAGTTAGAAAATTTCTGTAACGGGCCAAACAGTAAATATTTTAGGGTTTAAGGGCCCCACACAGTCACTGGTGTGTGTGTGTGTGACAGCCGTTGAAAAATGTAAACCAGATTGGCCCCAGGGAACTGTAGTTTGGCCATCCCTTCTCCAGAACAATGTACCTATCTTAGAACATTCTACAACAAAATTAACTTCAAAAGCAGTCTCTAAAATGTGAGAGAAAAATTAGGCAAAATGAAACAAACCAAGAACCGAGCCAGTAGCTTAACCACATAAATAGGATTTGTTTGGGGAGATGCCAAAGCACGGTGATTTAATGGCAGGCCCTGGGCTGAATATACATTAGGAACCGTAATTGGATGGCAAACCCTCATTAGATACGCACTGCGGACAAAAAGAACGAGGAGAAATCTTAAACGGCGTTCGGTCGTGAAACTGCTAGTGTCAATCTACCCAAAAAGTTGTGTTGAGAAAGACAGAAATAGCCGAGACCGGTGTGGCTCAGTGGATAGAGCGTCGGCTTGCGGACTGAAAGGTCCCGGGTTCGATTCCGGTCGGGGGCATGTACCTTGCTTGCGGGCACATCTCCACTGTGGGGCGTGCAGGAGGCGGCTGATCGATGTCTCTCTCTCTCATCGATGTTTCTGACTTTCTATCTCTCTCTCTTCCTCTCTGTAAAAAAAATCAATAAAAAATATATTTTAAAAAAATAGACAGAAATAAAATTTTTCACTGTCAAAGAAATCAAAAATTGTATAAAAGCCAAGAAGCCGAGGAAAAGCTCTGAACTCCCACGTGTGAATCGGAAAAACCAGTGCGACCCACGGTGATCGTAACAACCAAACGACCCGTGTTTTGTGACAGCTCACGACACACCGTTTCCCAGCCGTGTCCGTGGAAGGAGCCCAGGACCACGAGCAGCCACAGCCTCGGCACCTGTCTCCCAGCAGCTGAATCCGCGAGTCACCAATGACAGGCCAGTTGTCACAACCCGCACAGCCAATGTTGACGAAGGCAGAGGAGAGACCGGCCCGGCTAAGAGAGACACAGAGGATGTGCGAGAACCGCCAACACACACATGGAATGCACAGTGCTGGGATGAACATACGTGGAGGGGGATGAACATTCGATGAGACACGGCGAGAGGAAACATTCGTGAACAGCAAGAGCACAGCCATTGAAATTATTCATTTCAATAAGAATAATTTCATATGAGGAGAAAGGCAGACTTTTCTAAATGAGACAAAAACCTAGTGTGAACCCCAAATGGCATAAACTCAGAATTGGCCTCTCACCCTCTCTCACAGATTACAAGTAAGACAAATTCACAAGGCACCTGCCTGCAGACTGGAAAGGAACAGCAGGTGGGTCAGGGGCAGGAAGTGGAAATGGGAAAGAGAGTCAATATGGCCGGGGGGCGGGGGGAGGCTTTCGGCCTGTGGTGTTTTCAGTTTGGGGGTTTTATTTCTATTTGGGAGGGCATCTTTGAATTGCTCACACTGATTCACAGGACGATTGATTTGAGGAATGATCGTCCTGTGCATAGACAGCAAAAAGTCTGAAAGAAATCTACCATTCTGGCTAAAGAGACAAAAAAAAAGGGGGTGGAGGGGGGAAACATCTCGGCCAGCCAGAGAGTATTGGAAGTGGTAAAACTGTCTCCATCTCGTCCTCCCCCCCTGCCCGGAACAGAACCCTGCTGGACGAGGACCCGAGACCGAGGAGAGAATCCGGACAAAGGAACTGGGGAAAATGACTTACAGTGGTACCTCGAGATACGAGTGCCCTCACATACGAGATTTTTGAGATACGAGCCGTCGAGCGAGCGATTTTTGCTTTGAAATACGAGCAACAGTTGAGATAGGAGTCACCGCGCGGATCGGCCGGCTGCACACGACCCACCAGTTTACTGCGACTCGAGCGTCTCACAGTTTCCCACGCCTCAAGGTGAGGGAACGAATTAAACTCGTATCTCAAGGTGCCACTGTATTTGACATAGAAAGAACCAGGAAAATGTCAATAGTAACCCCGAGGAAAAAAATAAAACGTTGCCCACCCTGAAATGACCCAGATCTTGGAATTATCAGACACATTTAAATAATGATAATTATTATTATACTCCTCAATGAGATAAAGATTCTTTTTTAAAAAATATATGCTTTATTGATTTCTTACCGAGAGGAAGGGGAAACATCGATGAGAGAGAAACATCGACCAGCTGCCTCCTGCCCGCCCCCTACTGGGGATGTGCCCGCATCCAAGGGATGTGCCCTTGACCGGAATCGAACCTGGAACCCTGGAGTCCACAGGTCGATGCTCTATCCACTGAGCCACATCGGTTAGGGCGAGATAAACATTCTTGAAGTAAATGGACAGATGACCTCAACAAAGAAACGGAGGTTATATACAGACTACGAGCCCGGCATGCAGTTTGAAACCACTCACAGCACTGCCCAACCTCCAACCACCGGTCCAGCCCTGCCTTGCTCCCTGGTCCTTGAAGCAGCCACGGCCACTGCTGGTCCGGCCCTCCGCCAGCGCGGGCACACGGAGGCCTCTGCCCCCGATGCTACGCACACAACCTCCTCCTGTCTGTTCGACCCATTACCGTGCCTTGCTTAATTAGCATATTTCTCTATTAAATAGAGAGAGATTTTTTTTAAATATATTTTTATAGTTTTCAGAGAGGAAGGGAGAGGAAGAGAGTGATAGAAACATCAACGACGAGAGAGAATCACTAGTCAGCTGCATCCTGCACACCCCACCCAGGGGATCAAACTCGCAACCCGGGTATGTTCCCCTGACTGGAATGGAACCCGGGACCCTTTAGTCCGCAGGGTGAAGCTGAGCCAAACCAGCAAGGGCCCGAAATTATATTTTTAAATAAAAATACTATTGTAAGAGTCTTTAAATGAAAATTTTAGAACTGAAAAACTTTTTCTCAATCATGGGAGAAGCCCAATTACAAAATGGGAAAGAAAAAAGACGCAGTGAACTTGTAGATAGAAACAAAAATGAACCAAGTCTTAGGGACCCGTGGGGTAATATCAGAAGATTAAGAATTTTTGTCAGTGGAGCAGTGCATGTACATGCCTGTGTGAATGTCAATTTATATGAATATACTTGAAGAAATACCAACCAAAGTGCCCACATTTTAGTGAAAGACATAAATTTAGAGTCAAAAGGCTCAGCAAGCCACACAAAAAAGATAAAATCAAAGAAAACAACAAGTCCTGACACATTCAAACTTCTAAAAACCTCAAAGAAAAAAATATTAAAACCACCTCATGGGTGGGGGTAGAGGTGGGAAATGAAGCATTACATAACAATAATTTGAAATGCTATGGATTTCTCATCAGAAACTATGGAGGGAAAGAAAAAAAACAGTGGAACACATTGAAAATGGTGAAAGAAAGGAGTGCCCAACCCAGAATTTTATAGACAGCAAAAGTACCCTCTAGGAATAAAGGCAAAATACCAATCTTGACAGATGGAAAAAAAACTAAGTAAATTTGTCAACAACAGATGCTAAAGGAAGCTCTTCAGGTTGAAGAGTAATAATATCAGAGGAAAACTCGGAAATTCAGGAGTGAAGGAAAAGCAAGGTATATGGTATCTAATTGGGTAAGTAAGAATAAAAGACCTTTTTTTTTTCCAATTAAGTTCTTTGAAATATACATGCCTGTTGAAAACAAAAATTTTAAGTCCTTAAGGTAGAAATAAAATTATACCAAACCCAAACCTACACAAAAGAATGAAAAGGAAAATAAATCCTATATAATAAAAGCCTAATATGCTAAGTGTCCGGTCATCCATTCAACCAATCAAAGCGTAATATGCTAGTGCAGTGGTCAGCAAACTGCAGCTTGCAAACTGCTGTGGTTTGCTGTTCTGTTGACTAATGAGTTTGCCAACCATTGATCTAGACTTTTGATTCCAATAATTACAAGCTGTTGTTGTTCCTTGTCATTAAGCCCCTATCCTAGTGGTCAGCAAACTCATCTGTCAACAGAGCGGCAAGCCGGGGAGGCTCACAAGCCGCAGTTTGCCGACCACTGCGCTACTCATATGCAAAGGTCACTCAACTGCTCACTATGACGTGCACTGACCACCAGGGGACAGACACTCCGACCAGATTAGCATGCTGCTGGGGTCTAGCCAATCCGGACTGAGTGAGTCGGGCCAGACAAAACCTGGGGCCCTCCCGCCGACTCTCCCCAACTGGCCAACCTCCCACGTTCCTCTCCAGCCAAAATCGTGCCCCAGTGGGGTCCCTTGGCCTGGCCTGCACCCTCTCACAATCCAGAACCCCTTGGGGGATGTCAGAGAGATGTTTTTGGCCTGATCCCACAGGCCAGGCTGAGGGACCCCACTGGTGCACATATTCGTGCACCAGGCCTCTATTACCATAGGAACTATATCAGGAAATACAAAATACTTACTGATCATTAAAATATTCTTTAAATAATTTGCCATTTCCAGAAAAAAAAAAAGTATTGTGGGGATTTTAATATATGTAGAAGGAAAATGTGTGCCAGCAACAGAGCAAAGACCCTGAGAAGAAAAGTTGAAAATGTGGATATTATTGTAAGATTCTTATACAATACAGTAAGAGATGCAGTATGATTTGAAAGCAGACTGATAAAGGTAAAGAAGTATACTGTAAACTCTAAAGCAACCACAAAAACATAAAGCACAACACAACGCTATCGATGCTAAAGCAATAAAGGAGATAAGATGAAATAATAAGAAATAACTGATTAATCCAAGAGAAAGAGAGGGCAGAAAAAATGTCAAAAAGAATAGATGGAACAAATAAAAACTAGCAAGATGATCACAGATTTAAACCTAACTATGTCAGTAATTACACTAGCCTGGCTGGCATGGCTCAGCAGTTGAGCGTCAACCTATGAACTAGGAGGTCACGGTTTGAATCTCAGTCAGGGCACATACCAAGTTGTGGACTCGATGCCCAATGTGGGGCATGCAGAAGGCAGCTGATCAATGATTCTCTCTCATCACTGGTGTTTCCACCTACTCACCCCCTCTTTTCCTCTCTGAAATCAATAAAAATATAGTTTATAAGAGTAATAATATTAAAAAAAATAATTATACTAAATTAAAAAAACCTAAACCACTTCACAGGAAATTATTGCAATATAAGATTAAAATACATGATCAATATCCCACTAAATGCTGCCTATATGAAACATGTTTTATAAAGACACAAATAAGTTAAAATAAAAAGATGGAGGAGAATCCAAGATGGCGGCCTAGGTGAACACCTACACTGCTGCCTCGCACAACCATTTCAAAACTACAACTAAAAGACAGAACGGACATCATCCAGAACCACAGGAAAGCTGGCGGAGTGGAAGTTCTACAGCTAAAAGGAAAGAGAGGGGCTCACGGAGACCCAGAGGAGCTGCAAAAAGCTGAGGTGCAGAGACGCACAGGTGGAGAGAGTGGGTGCCGGAGTACCTGGCTGGCTTTCTCTGGCGGGAGGGAGACAGAGACTCTCAAAGGCATTGAGCCCCTTATCCTACGGCACTGAACCCCAGGTCCAGCCGAAACTCATATGGGGGCAGTTTGGACTGTGAAAAGGGAGAAGTGCATGGAAATTTAGGGGAGTCGCAAAAGATCAGAAGTCTGGTGACCCGCACGGCACTGTGTGCAGAGGACCGACTGCTGATTGTGCCGCTGGCTTTCACGAGTGGGCGGGAGACAGACCCTCCCAACTGTACCACTTCTAACTGCACTAAACCCCAGTTTCGGGCAAAACCCTGGGGAGCCAGACTCATATGGTCCTGGAGCGCAGGGGAGCCGGAGGGGCAGCGGTCTAGAGGCACTGCAAGAGAGAGAGAGAGAGAGAGAGAGAGAGAGAGAGAACACACCCACACAGAGACTGCTCCAGCGATTACCCAGTCAGGTGAGACTCAGGGGCCGTGGAGGGCGGGGCCGACTGGAAGGCAAGGCGGTCCCTTAAGCACTGAGACTCCACCCTCCCAAGCTCAGCAGAGAGGCTTTTTCGGTTTTGCAAGTCTGGTATCAGAAGGCTGAATCCAGCACAGAAGTTCTCCCGGCATAGTGAAAATGCCGAGACAAGGGAAGGGATCACAAACAGAAGAAATGGAGGGAAACAAACGACTGGATATAGAGTTTAAAACCACGCTTATAAGGTTTTTCAAGAATATCCTAGAAAAGCTGGATAAAGTTAGCGAGACTCAAGAGAAAATGAAAAAGAACCAATTAGAGATGGAAAAGAACCAACTAGAAATTAAACATACACTGACTGAAATAAAAAAATATTATATAGAGACCTAACAGCAGACTAGAGGAAGGCAAGAATCAAGTCAAAAATTTGAAATATAAAAAATCAGAAAACACTCAACTGGAAAAGCAAGAAGAGAAAAGAATCCAAAAATGTGAAGATAATGTAAGGAGCCTCTGGGACAGCGTCAAGTGTACCAACATCAGAATTGTGGGGGTGCCAGAAGAAGAGAGAGAGCAAGATACTGAAAACCTATTTAAAGAAATAATGACTGAAAACTTCCCACATCTCGTAAAAGAAATAGACTTACAAGTCCAGGAAGCACACAAAACCGCATATAAAAGGAATCCAAAGAGGACTACACCAAGACACATCATCATTAAAATACCAAGAGCAAAAGACAAAGAGAGAATATTAAAAGCAGCAAGAGAAAAACAGTTCATTACCTCCAAGGGAGCACCCATACGACTGTCAGCTGATTTCTCAACAGAAACGATGCAGGCCAGACGGGAGTGGCAAGAAATATTCAACGTGATGAATAGCAAGAACCTACAACCAAGAATAATCTATCCAGCAAAGCTATCATTCAGAATTGAAGGGCAGATAAAGAGCTTCACAGATAAGAAAAAGCTAAAGGAGTTCATCAACTCCAAATGAGTATTATATGAAATGCTGAAAGGTACTCTTTTAGAAGAGGAAGAAGAAAAAGGTAAAAGATAAAAAATTATGAACAAATACATATCTATCAACAAGTGAATCTAAAAATTAAGTGCATTAAAAATCTGGTGAACAGAATAAACTGGTGAATAGAATAGAATCAGGAGCACAGAAAGGGAGTGGACTGATAATTCTCAGGGGGAAAGGGGAGGGGTGTAGAGGGAGAGACTGGACAAAAATCATACACCTATGGATGAGGTCAATGGGAGGGGGGTAAGGGTAGAGGGAGGCGTGGAGGGGAGCTATGGAGGGGGAAAAAGAGAAACAAATGTAATAATCTGAATAATAAAGATTTAATTTTTAAAAAAAGATGGAAAAAGATACAACATGCTAACTAACAGTATCAAAATAAACCAGGAATTTCTATGGTAAAAACAGGCTAAGTAGATTTCTGAGAAAAGAATATGATCAGGGATAAAGTGGGGTCTTTTCAAAGATAAAAGAGTCAATTCATCAGGAGAACATATAAATCCTAAAAGTTTATGTACCTAATAGCAGACCTTCAAAATAAATAAAGGAAAACTAATAGAACTTTAAAAGCAAGTAAGACAAATCTATTCCCATTGTCACAAATTTCAACCAGCCATTTTTAATTAATAGAAGAAATATAAATATCAAAGAAGTTATACAAGTCTTGAATAATGCTATCAATCAACTTATGTAATTGACATTTGTAGATCATTATACCCAACAAACAACAGAATACACACTCTCTTCAAGTGCTAACAGAACATTTACCAAAATGGATCATATTACAAGGACATCAACCAAATCTCAATAAATTTAAAAGGATTTAAATATGCACTGTGTGTTTTGTGACCCTAAGGGAGTGAAGTTAGAAATCACTAACAGATATTTGAAAAATTCCCAAGTATTTGGAGCTTAACAAGCATTCCTTAATAATCCATGGATCACAAAGAAATGAAAAAGGTAATTAGAAAGTACTTTTACCTGCAGAACAATGAAAAAATAATACATTGACAGTTATATAATGCAGCTGCAAAACCCAGAGGGAAATTAACAGCACTGGACATCTATGATGGAAAAGAATATACATTTCAAAACCATCAGCTCAACTTCTACTTTCAGAAACTACAGAAAGAAGAGAAAATTAAACCCAAGGTTTATGCAAGGTAAATAACTAAGATACGGAAATAAGTCAATAAGTTTTAAAAAAGAAACAGAGAAAAAGTGATGAAACAAAAAATCTGGTACTTAGAAAAGATCAACAAAATTGATAAACCTCTTGAAATAAAGGTGTATTGTGCTGTTGCTGGGGATAATGTTGTCCAATAACATAAAAATATAAATACTTAGGGGTAAACCTTCCAAAAAATGTAAAGGAGCTGTACAATGAACAAAAACACCGGTGAAAGAAGTCCAATAAGACAAATATATGGAGAAGTATATTATGTTCGTGGATTGGAAGCCTGAAAATTGTTAAGAGTTCCATTCTCTCCCCAATGGATCTGTAGAGTAAATGCAATATCATTCGGAGTTCAAGCAGGCATTCGGGGATAGAACTATACCAAGGGATTCTAAATTTAAAATTAAAATGCAAAGAACTAGGATAGTCAAGATAATTTTGAAAAAAATGGGAAGACTTACACTATCCAATTTCAAGACTGATCATTAGATTCCAATCATAAAAACCATGGGGTATTGGTGATAAGACAAAGAAATGGAACAGAAGAGAGAGCACAAAACAGACCCTACACACATTCAGTCCGCAGAGGCATAAGGGCACAGATCTGTGTTCAACAGGTGCTGTAAGAATGCTGAAGCTCCATATGCAAAATCAGGAACTTCCACCCCTGCTTGTGCCATATATAAAAATTAATATGAAATGGGCCACAGACTAATATACAGTCACAACATATATAAAGTGGTACCTCAAGATACGAGTGCCCTAACATAGGAGATTTTGAGATACGAGCCGTCGAGCAAGCAATTTTGCTTTGAAATATGAGCAACATTTGAGATAGGAGTCATCGCGCAGATGGCTGGCTGCACACGACCCACCAGTTGACCGCGACTCGAGCGTGTCATCGTTTCCCACGCCTCAAGGTGACAGAACGAATGAAACTCGTATCTCGAGGTACCGCTGTAATTTCTGGAAGTAAACAAGAGTAAATCTTTGCGGCTTTCAGTTAGGCAGAACTGACTTAGATACGTCACCACGCAATGACTCGGACAAGAAAAGGTTGTGCTAAATTGGAATTTATCAAAAGTTTAAAAATCTGCTCTTCAAAGGCAACCTGTTATGGGAACGAAAAAACCCACAGACTGAGAGGAAGCAGAATTTGCAAATCACATATGTGACAACAGCTTATGTCCGAAATATCTAAAGGAATGTCAAAACAATCTGGTTTTTAAAATGAACAGACACTTCATTAAAAAATAGCAAATAAACTCATGAAAAGATGTTCAACATCATTAGTCATCAAGGAAACGCAAATGAAAACCACGGCCAGAGAAGCACACTACACACATTTTACGATGGCTGAAGTCAAAACTGGGGGCTGCGATGCAGAGTCACTCTGAGACCCTCACAGAAGGTCGGTGGGACTGTAAGATGAGACCATTTGGGGACCTGGCAGCCTCCCTCTAAGTTCAGCCTGAGCCACCGGCAGATGACGCAGGCGCCCGCTCCTGGGACTGACCCCGGATCCGGATCCGCGGAGGCTGCCCGAGCAGGGAGCTGGCACGCATTGCGTCATGGCGGTGGAGGCTGGGCATCTCAGACCCGGGTGCAGGAGGGTGGATGTCTGGGGGAGCCCCTGTCCTTCCTGTGGCGAGGATGCCTCCTCGCCGTGTCCCCACGTGGCCCGCTCTGTGTGCGGCGCCCAGAGAAAGCGCTGGTGCGCCTTCCTCTTCCCATCGGGACACTAATCTACTGGATTAGAGCCTCACTTCATCTCAATTCTCTTTTAACCTGAATGAGCTCTCTAAAGCCCTATCTCCAAATACAGTCACCTTGCAGCTTCAACACAGGAAGGGGGGGTACCCAATTCAGTCCATAACCCCCAAAGAAACGAAAGGATATGTCCGCACAAGGCTCGTACGTGACTCTGTTCAGAGGGGCTTTGTTTGTAATGAGCAGATACTGGAAACAGCCCAGTGTTTGTCGGTAGGTAAGAGGACAGATAGTAGCGTAGACAGTGGCACCTCGAGATACGAGTGCCCTAACATACAAGATTTTTGAGATACGAGCCGTCGAGCGAGCGATTTTTGCTTTGAAATACGAGCAACAGTTGAGATGGAGTCATCGCGCCGATCGGCCGGCTGCACACGACCCACTTGAGCATCTCATAGTTTCCCACGCCTCAAGGTGACGGAACGAATGAAATTCGTATCTCAAGGTACCACTGTGCTTCTAATGAAATATTTAGCAACATGAAGGAATACACTAGTATGGATACATACACCAACATGGATCAATCCCAAAGTCACTGTGCTGGGAAAGGCCACATAAAAGAGTGTCTATCATCTGACCCTGTTTACACCAAAATTCTGCAAAAATTAAACTAATTGACAACCACAGGGGACAGAGCGGTGGCTGGCTGAAGACAGGTGTCCTGGAGGGACAGGAGGAAGGGTTAGAAATGGGGCACAAAGACAGCTAACGAGGACAAATACATCAAGGATCTTGGCTGTGGTCCTGGTTTCATAAATACATATGTATGTCAAAGCTCAAACATGTCCGCTTCAAATGTGTGCAGTTGATTGTAGTCAATGTTACTTCCATAAATACAACATGGAAAAGACGAAAGCAAAATAAAGACTTTTTTTCCCCCCAGATTCTACCTGTTACTTATTTTTAAGTTAAATTTAATTGGGCTCATAACATAATATAGATTTCAGGTGTATTCTTCGGATGCATCATCGACATATTGTATTGCGTGCCCATCAGCTGAAGTTAGATCTTCCTTCACCAGATCCTTGAGCCCCTCGACCCCTTACCGTTCCCTCTGGTAAACCACCCCACTGCTGTCGAGGTCTCTGAGTTTCGGTTCATCTGTTTTCCTTGTTTATTTGTTGCTTTCAGTTTTACATCCCACACAGGAATGAGATCACATGGGTCTTAACTTCCTCTGTTGACTTATTTCACTTCGCATGAGAGTCTCAGGAGCCGTCCGGATGGTCGCCAATGGCAGTATTTCACCTGCTCTGAGGGCCGAGTAGTATTCCGCTGTCTGTATGTGCCACGCCTGCTTCATGCGGTCCACTTTGCTTGCTCCCATGTCTGGGCCGCGTGAAGAATGCTGTGACGAACATGGGGACGCAGATAACTTTGCCCATACATAAAGGTTTCCACGTTTTTGCGGAAGATGCCTAGAAGAGGGCCTGCGGGGCCACCCGGTCACTGGATTCTGAGTTGCTGGAGCCACTCCATTCTGTTTCCCACAGTGGCTGCCCCCCAACCACCGTCAGCGAGGGTTCCTTTTCCTCCACCACCTCTCTGACACGGGTTACGACTCGTCTTGTTGACAACGGCCATGTCAATAGGGGAGGTGGCGTCTCACTGTAGTTTTGACTTGCATTTCTCTAATTGCTGGTGAGGCTGACCCATACATCTGTTGGCCATGGGTAAGTCTTCTTGGGCACCAATGTCTGTTCACGCCCTTTGCCCATCTGGAATTGGACTGTGTAGTTTTTGTTTGGTGTTGGGTTTTAGGAGTTCTTTATAGAATTTGGATAGTAACCCCTTGTCTAAGTTTATTTGCCCTGCCTTTGGGGTCAAATTCGTAAAGTCCTCTCTAAGATCAAGGTCCCTCAGTTTGGTGTCTCTGTTTTCTTCTGTGTAATTTCTTCTTCTTCTCTTACATTTCTGCCTCTGATCCATTCTGAGCTCACGTTTGTACAAGGGGACAAACGGCAGTCTCCTTTCATTGTTTTGCATGTGACTTTCCAGTTTTCCCAGCGCCGTTTATGGGAGAGGCTTTCTCTTCTCCATTGCACATTTTTGGCTCCTTTCTCAAAAATTACCTGCCCGTATACAGGTGGTGTATTTGTAGGCTCTCAATTCTGCTCCATTGGTCTGTGTGTCTGTTTTTTGTTGTTTCTTTAAATACATTTTATTGATTTTTTTTACAGAGAGGAAAGGAGAGGGATAGTCAGAAACATCGATGAGAGAGAGACATCGATAAGCCGCCTCCTGCACGCCCCCTACTGGGGATGTGCCCCCAACCAAGATACGTGCCCTTGACTGGAATCGAACCTGGGACCTTTCAGTCCCCAGGCCGATGCTCTATCCACTGAGCCAAACAGGTTTCGGCGGTATGTCTGTTTTTTTTTGTTTGTTTGTTTTTTGCATAAAGGCTTTTATAAATAAACAAAAACCAAGAGAATTCACCACTACAAGAATTCTGAACTACAAGAAATGTTCAAGGAAGGTCTTCAGACTGAAGTGATACCAGATTGATATTCAGATCAATAGGAAGAAATGAAGACGATAGCCATTAAAAAAATGAATAAAATAATATTAACAACAATTTTAGGACAATCATTTGACAATTTTGATGAAGGGACTAATTCATTGAAAGAAAAAAGTTACAACAATGAATAAATAAAATATCTAATAGACTTACATCTTTTTTTAAAAATTATAATTAAAAACCTTACAACAGCAACAACAAAAAAACCCTGAGTCTAGATGCCTCCACTAGTGAATTCTGTCAAACTTGAAGAAAGAAATAACTAATCCTACCCAAATATTCAGAAAGTATCTGAGGAGAGAACATTTCTCAATTCATTTTTTAGGCTAATATTTATCTCATATCAAAACCATACCAAGACAACACAAGAAGTATAAACCAATAACCCTCATGAACAGAGATGCAAAATACACAACAAATTATTAGCACCTAGAATTCGTAATACATCATGACCAAGGAGGGTCTATCCCAGAAATGCATAGTTGACTGAACATTTTTTTTAAAAAAAATCAATGCAATTCACCATATTAACTGAATATATCAAAAAAAGTAGATGTGATAATCATTTGACAAAATTCAATACCAATATATGAAAAAAGTTTTCACAAAACTAAAAATAACAGATAACATCCTTAAATTGATTTAGGAAAGCTATGAAAACTCCATATCTAACATCATTCTTTTTTTTTTTCTTTTTTTGGTTAATCCTCACCTGAGGATATTTTTTCCGTTGGTTTTTAGAGATTGTGGAGGGGAGGAAGAGAGAAGGGAAGAAAGAGAAAAAACAAACAGCGATGTGAGAGAGACACATCAATTGGTTGCCTCCCACACATGCCCCAACAGGGGCCGGGAATCAAACCTGCCATTCAGGTACATGCCCTTGACCAGGAATCTAACCCTCAACACTTCAGCACAAGGACCGACGCTCTAACCACTGAGCAAAACTTGCCAGAGCTAACATCATTTTTTTTCTATTTAATAAATCTTTATTGTTCAGATTATTACATTTGTTCCTCTTCCCCCCCCCCCCCATAGCTCCCCTCTACCCGGCTCCCACCTCTCCCTCTGCCCTTACCTCCCCCCGCATTGTCCTCCTCCATAGGTGTATGATTTTTGTCCAGTCTTTCCCTGCTCCTCCCTCACCCCTTTCCCCCTGGGAATTATCAGTCCACTCCCTTTCTGTGCTCCTGATTCTATTATATTCACCAGTTTATTCTGTTCATCAGATTTTTAATGCACTTAATTTTTAGATTCACTTGTTGGTAGATATGCATTTGTTGTTCATAATTTTTATCTTTACCTTTTTCTTCTTCTCCCTCTTCTTAAAGAATACCTTTCAGCATTTCATATAATACTGGTTTGGTGGTGATAACTCCACTAGCTTTTTCTTATCTGTGAAGCTCTTTATGTGACCTTCAATTCTGAATGATAGCTTTGCTGGGTAGAGTAATCTTGGTTGTAGGTTCTTGTTATTCATCACTTTGAATATTTCTTGCCACTCCCATCTGGTCTGCATCATTTCTGTTGAGAAATCAGCTGACAGTTGTATGGGTGCTCCCTTATGGGTAATGAACTGTTTTTCTCTTGCTGCTTTTAATATTCTCTCTTTGTCTTTTGCTCTTGGTATTTTAATTATGATGTGTCTTGGTGTGGTCCTCTTTGGATTCCTTTTGCTTGGGGTTCTGTGCGCTTCCTGGACTTGTAAGTCTATTTCTTTTACCAGGTATGGGAAGTTTTCAGTCATTATTTCTTCAAATATGTTTTCAATATCTTGATCTCTCTCTTCTTCTGGCACCCCCATAATTTGATGTTGGTATACTTGTAGTTGTGCCAGAGGCTCCTTACACTATCTTCAAATTTTTGGATTCTTTTTTCTTTTTGTTTTTCCAGTGGAGTGTTTTCTGCTTCTTTGTATTTCAAATCTTTGACGTGATTCTTGCGTTCCTCTAGTCTGCTGTTAGGTCTCTGTATAATATTTTTTATTTTAGTCAGTGTATGTTTAAGTTCTAGTTGGCCCTTTTTCACCTCTACTTGGTCCTTTTTCATCTCCCCTTGGGTCTCGCTAAATTTATCCATCTTTTCTAGGATATTCTTGAAAAACTTTATAACCATGGTTTTGAACTCTATATCCAATCATTTAGTTTCCTCCATTTCTTTCATTTTTTGTCTGTTTCTTTGTCTCTGCATTTTTGCTACGCTGGGAGAACTTCTGTGCTAGAGTCAGCCTTATGATACAAGATTTGCAAAATTGCAAAAGCAATACTGAGACATAAATTTAACACAGTATGTGCACCATCTGAACACCGGAAACTGACGCACACTGCTGTAAGAAAACTAAGGAAGACAGGATACTGGACTTGTGGATGAGTAGATCCAATATTGCTAAGATGTCAATTCTCTAGAAACTGATCTATGTATTGGATACAATCTTAATCAAAATACCAGAAGTGGGATTTTTTGGAGTAGAAATTGACAAGGTGATTGTAAAATGTGCATATAAAGAACCTACAGTAGCCAGAACAATTTTGAAAAAGAAAATGACAGCCTTAACTGGTTTGGCTCAGTGGATAGAGCGTCGGCCTGTGGACTCATGGGTCCCAGGTTCGAATCCGGTCAAGGACATGTACCTTGGTTGCGGGCATATCCCCAGTAGGAGGTGTGCAGGAGGCAGCTGATGGATGTTTCTCTCCCATCGATGTTTCTAACTATCCTGCTCCCTTCCTCTCTGGAGAAAATCAATAAAATATATTAGAAAAAGAAAATGACAGTTGGAGGCTTGTACTATCCAATTTTCAGGAATTACTATAAAGCTACAGTGACCAAGAAAGTGTGTTATTGGTAAAAAGCTAAATATATCAATCGATAGCACAGACCTGAGAAACCAGAAATGGCCAATTGATTTTCAACCCAAGTCTCAAAGCAATCTAAGGGGAAAAGGGACGTCTTTTCAACAAATGATGCTGAAACAACCGGGCATTCCACATAACAAAAATTAATAAGTAAACACTTACCTCGTACTGTATACAAAAATTAATGTGAAAGTGATCATAAACATAAAAGTCAAAATGAAAACGATGACACTTGTAGGAGAAGATCTGCAGCCTCCGAGGAGACAAGGATTCCTTAGATAGAATAATAAAACAAAAAACCACTAGGGGATGGGAGGAAACAATATCAGAATATACAAGAACTTCTAGAACTTCTTCATCATCAACTTAAATAGGCAAAAGGAGATATTAAGATGGTTGATCCACCCATGAAAAGATGCTCAACATTGTCAGTCATCCGGAAATGAAATGAAAGCCATAATCCAATACCACCACATACTTTAATTGCTAACATGGAAAAATTTGGCAATGCCAATGTTGGTAAGAACGCGGAGCACCAAAGGAGTGCGAAATGGTATCAGCGCTTAGGAGACCGTTTGGCAATGTATTACAAACTTAAACATACAAAACCATAGCACTTAGCAGTTACACGCCCGGGGTTGAGAGAGATGAAAATATATCTCCCCATAAAGATCTGTTTGTAAGTATTCAC
Organism: Lasiurus cinereus; assembly: GCA_011751065.1. NCBI lineage: Eukaryota > Metazoa > Chordata > Mammalia > Chiroptera > Vespertilionidae > Lasiurus > Lasiurus cinereus. The sequence continues at coordinate 371,774 of JAAGEH010000195.1, read as the reverse complement.
AGCAGCTTAATCGACAAGAGCCATACCCTGGAGACAATGGAAATGCCCATCAACAGTCAATGGGTAACCAAACTGTGATATATCCATGCCATGGAGGACTGATGCTTTCAGCGGTGCAGATGAACCCCAAGCCACTTTGCTAAGTGAAATAAGCCGGACGCCAGAGTGCCTACTGTCTGATTCCGTTTGTAGTAAAGGCCAGAAAAGCTCAAACTGCTCTTCAGTGACGTATGGGTCAGTGGCTGCCCAGGGACTGAAGGATAAGAGGGGACCTAGAGCAAAGGGGCAAGATGCAACTTCCGAGCGATGCCAAGATCCCGTGCCTTTGAGTGTGTTGGTGGCTCCATGGACGGATGCATGCGTCAGAATGGCCTGAACTGGGCACTCTAACGGTACAAGAGTTACACCTCCTTAATGTTCTCTTTTTAAAAAAATATATTTTACTGATTTTTACAGAGAGGAAGGGAGAGGGATAGAGAATTAGAAACAATGATGAGAGAGAAACATGGATCAGCTGGCCCCCGCACCCCCTCCCCCTCACTGGGGATGTGCCTGCAACCAAGGTCCATGCCCATGACCGGAATCGAACCTGGGACCCTTCAGTCCACAGGCCAAGGCTCTATCCACTGAGCCAAACAGGTTAGGGTAATATTTTCTTTTGTAAAAAATAGACTCAGGAGCCTATTTAAAGAGGCTCCCTTACCACACATAGGGCAATTTGAACACTGGCCTCATAATAATAGCCACAACTGATTGAAGCATCAAATATGTAATAAATCACGAGTTCATGCTGTTCGTACGGAAAACAGAAGGGAAAAAATCTGATTAGATACCTTTGGAGAACGCTAAGGAAACAACTTTCTCCTCTGCGAGCTTGTCAATAAAGGAAAGGCTCCAGGCTTTTTCCTGCCCTTCCTGCCTTCCGTGTGACTTATTATATTTTATTTTTTTTAATATATTTTTACTTCTTTTAGAGAGGAAGGGAGAGGGAGAGAGAGAGATAGAAACATCAATGATGAGAGAGAATCATTGGTCAGCTGCCTCCTGCATGCCCCACACTGGGAACTGAGCCCACAACCTGGACATGTGCCCTGACCGGAAATCAAACCGTGACCTCCTGGTTCAGAGGTCGATGCTCAGCCACACCAGCTGGGCTGGGTCACTAATATCAAAAGCAGAGCTTTCTTTAGAGAGGAGGGCAGTCATTCTGCAACCTCTAGATCTAGGCCATGACCATTCAACGACTAACGCCATCAGGTGACAAGCTGATGGGGACTTTATAAGCAACAACCCCTGAACCGCCCGGTCAACGACAATGTCATTAAAAGGGGTTCAGCCAGACACCAGGCGCCTCCTGCTGGAAGTATGCACCACGACCTCTGAACTCTTCTTGCCAAAAAATGGAGCCTGAATCTGATCAGATATTCTTGGGGGAGAAAAATAGTTCCATGTTATCAAGCCTCTTAGCTACATTCTTACTACAAAGAGGAAGAAAAGAAGTGAGTGGAAAGGGAAGGAAACGAAAAAAGGAAAGGAAAGGTGCGCCATCCCCAGACTAGCCCGCTGGCATTGCCCGGAGCGTACTGGAACTGGGTCTCCTCCAGACTCGTTGAGTCGGAATTAGATTCGGAGCACCAAGCCCCCCCGCGATCTGCATGCACATAACTCCCCGCTTAGAAGACAGATCGGGACCAGAGGATGTGTTCAATGACACCGCAGGGGAAACCGAGGGCAGACCATCGACTTACTCCCCAATAAATAAGTTCCCAGGAAAACAAACCAGCAGAGAAATCTCCGGAATAAACAAGACTTCAGAGACTTAGCAGCCACGTGTTTGGATCCTGATGTGGAAAAAGTCAATTCTCCTTCACAAGTTTAAAATTACAAGGTATTGGGGAAATTAGAATATGGATTGGGTCCTGGAGGATATCAGGACTTATTGTTAAATCGTTAGAAGTGACAATGGCATTATAATCCTTGTGAAGTGCTTAACTTTTAAAGAGACAAAAGTATGGACCAGCCGAGACCGGTGTGGCTCAGTGGATAGAGCGTCGGCCTGCGGACTGAAAGGTCCCCGGTTCGATTCCGGTCGGGGCGTGTACCTTGCTGGCGGGCACATCTCCAGTGTGGGGCGTGCAGGAGGCGGCGGATCGATGTCTCTCTCTCATCGATGTTTCTGACTTTCTATCCCTCTCCCTTCCTCTCTGTAAAAAATCAATAAAATATATTTATATATATAAAAAAAAAGTAGGTACCAGTGAAATAACGGCCTAAGTCTGGGATCTGCTTCCCAACGACCCGCAGGGGGGTGGGCAGCGGGCAGGGTGCTGGGGAAACGGGGAGGGTCGCAGGGGAAAGGACCTTGGCCCTCAGCTCATAGCTGTTGCAGCAGGCGCTTGGGACGAGGAGGCTCATCACGTGCGCTCCCGACTTGGGGACGGATTTAAGTTCTCCAATCACCAAAGTTTCTGGAAAGCGTTCTGTGGGAGGAAGGGTTTGCACACAGGTAAGTTCCAGCCGGCAGCCCGGCCCCAGAGCAGCAGCTGAGCGGGGACCGGGTGAAACGGAGCCGGGAGAACGGAACCGGATCGCAGCTGCCGAAACGCACCCCCGTCCCGTTTCCCATGGAAGCCGGCCTGCGGGGCCCAGGCGCCTCCCGTGGCCGCCAGAGGCTGGGGCGCTGCGTAGAGGAGACTGGAACTCAGCAGCCCTCTTCCCTAGGTGCCCGCGGTTTCTATAGAAACCGCCAGACAATGATGTTCCTGAGAGCACAAAGCATCTCCACCGGCCTCCACCGGCCTCCACCGGCTTTGTTCACACGCACCCATCAGCGTCTGCGCGGCAGCCTATCAAAGCGGGCCCGGTGGCTCACTTTTAAAATAGGTCCCGCTCATTAGGAAGCACCTGCTCTCAAACGTTTCCTAGGCAACAGGCCCCAAGACGCCCCTCTCTAAATTCATTAGCATTTAACACTCCTTAATGAGGCTTAAAGATGGCGCGCCTTAATAAGCATATGCTGGGGGAGGATCCCTTCCCTCTTCGGAGGAGGTGTGACTGGTGAGCTGGAGGGATGCTCTCAGGCCCCGGCCCCGCCCTTCCGGAAAGCCACCATCGTGGGGAGCACTGGTGTCTGTCTCCAGGCCTGGCGGGGTGGGGGGGGTGGGGGGACTCCTTGTGGCGAAAGCCTCCCTTGGGGTGTTCAGCTCTGGGCCACAACCTCAAAATGGCCAGGGAGGAGGGCCGACAGTCAGAGCCAGGCTAACCTTCTTTCCTGACCCTCCTCCACACACACACACACCCCGAACCCTCACTGTTCCCTCACCTGTCGAACCCTTCCTGCCTGTGCCTTTCTGCGTTCCCTATGCCTAAAATGCCCCTCCCCTAACCTGCTGCCTAGAAAACTCCTATGCATCCTTCAAAACCCTCTGCCAAGTCCCCAAAGTGCTGAGCGGACTCACGGGCTCCTTCCCCTGGGATCCTTTCACCCCACCTCCATGGAAGCTCCCATCACACAGGCCAATGGCTGTTTCCTCCACGTAAACGCGACCCCAGGCCTCAGGGCAGGAAAAGCCCCGTTCCCCATCACCCAGGGCCGCTCACTGCCCAGCAGGTGCTCCACAGTGTGTGGGGGGCGTCCTGATAACCAGTCTCAACCTGCAGCTCCAAGCCCCTGGGGACCCCGGGAGAGAGGGACTCCCAGCACGAGGTCTCAGCTCAGCCCTCCCAGCTGCACATGGGTCTGCTCCTTACAGACCGAATCCCAGAGTGCAGCCCCTTCCTTCAGATGGAAAACTGAGGCGCAGGCACTGAGGGAGGGGGGGGCTTTTCCCCAGGAGGGGGGAGAAGCAGAGACAGGTGTGTGAAGCTCCGCGGTGGCCAGAGCTGTGTGGGAGGCAGGGCCAGGACAGAGGGCCTCTCCCTGCACCTCCTGCTCCTCGCTCCTCTCCTCCTCCTCGGGGTGTGCCTGAGGCAGAAGCAGAGCACACCCCACCAACAGCCTTCCTGGGTGGTCTCCACAGGCCGCCCCAGAGCTGACAGGGATGGGGGACAGAAGGGGCAGCTGGAGAGAAGGAGCTAACACTGCCTCACTCCCCAGGAGCTCCCACACCCCAGGAGGCCTCTCCCCACCCCACCCCCACCCCTGGACGGATGCTGCGGTGCCACCTTCCTGTCTCAGAGGGATTTGCTGGCCAGTTTTAAGGAACCACAGAACCTCCAGTTCCTGGGGCTCCTGGGAATACGGGTTAGGGTTAGGGTTAAGGGTTAGGGGTTAGGGTTAGGGGTTAGAGTTAGGGGTTAGGAGTTAGGGTTAGGGTTAGGGGTTAGAGTTAGGGGTTAGGAGTTAGGGTTAAGGGTTAGGGGTTAGGGTTAAGGGTTAGAGTTAGGGGTTAGGAGTTAAGGTTAAGGGTTAGGGGTTAGGGATAGGGT
>JAAGEH010000195.1:268589-367336 GCA_011751065.1 Lasiurus cinereus | reverse complement strand
GTTAGGGGTTAGGAGTTAGGGTTAGGGGTTAGAGTTAGGGGTTAGGGGTAGGAGTTAGGGTTAAGGTTACGGGTTAGGGGTTAGGAGTTAGGGTTAGGGGGTAGGAGTTAGGGTTAGGGTTTAGGGTTAGGGGTTAGGAGTTAGGGTTAAGGTTAAGAGGTTTGGGTTAGAGTTCCCACTGTAGCTTTCCTTAACCCACTCCGCATTCTCCCCTCACATTTTGAGCATCCCTCATTTCTCTTTTGAAAACCAATCAAAGGCGCGGGGATGTATATCCAAGCCTCTGACCACCTGGGGACCGAGCCAGCCACGGGGCTAGAGAACCTCTTCAGCAGAAAGCAGACACTCTCCACTCAGCTTGGTGTGTGTTTTAATACTGTATTATTTTTAAAGGTTTTGGTTTTTTCATTTGTTTGGGAGAGGAAACGAGAGGGAGTGATAGGAGCATCAAAAGTGAGAGAAAAACCACTGACGGACTGTCTCCTGGCCACCCGCTATTTGGAATCAAGCTCCCAACGCAGGCACATGCCCTGACCGGGAATCGATCCGGCGGCCTCCTGGTTCACGGGTGGACACTGAACCAGTGGGCCGCATCGGCCAGGTGCCCCTCCGCTTGGAGCAGAACCAAAGAGAGCTCATGGCTGCCAGCTACCACGAACCAGCGCGTGGGGGTCTGACCCTGTGGGGGTCATCGTCGGGGAATAAGGTGGCGGGGGCCTTCAGCGAACACCTCCCGTGCCGTGCCCCTGGCTAGGTGCTTCACACGTGACCTCACGGCGTCCTCCTCACCCTGGGGGGAGGGGAGGGGGAGGATCGCCAGCCCGCTGTGCAGACGAGGACGCGGAGGCGGCTCAGCGATGCGGGTGGCCCGCCCGGGATCACAGAGCTGGCCGCGGGCGGAGGCAGCCGGCCGCCCAGTCCACTCCCGTCCGGCCCTGCGGCCCGGCCCTCCCTCCCTCCCGCCCCGCCAGAGGCGGAGAGTAGCTGCTCAATTAGTGCTTGCTGAATCCGAAACGAATCGGAACATGCCCACGGAGAAGCCATCACGCTAAAAACTGTGAAATTTTAAATTACAGATGCAGAACGCGAGGGAGGGGAAGGAAAGCAGAAACAGTCAATTACACGCGGATCTGCGGTGCTGATCCTCTCAAGTGAAAAATTTGTTTTCCTCACTTTATAATGGAGCCAGAATAACACCGGCTCCCACAATGCAGCCGCCTCCCGGCCGCCCGGCTCTGCGGTCCCGGCTGGCGAGCCCCTCTCCCTGGGCCTGCCCCTCCAGAGGGCGCAGGCTCCTCCGGACAAGGGGGGTGACGGTGTGGGGCTCGCCTGCCTGGGCCTGAGGGGTCCCCGCCACCCAGCACCCGGTCCGGGGTAGCCTCTGTAGCCAGGGCAGGGAGGGGAGGGGTCTCGCTCGCTAACGATGCACGGGGACCAACAGAGGCCACGTCACAGGGCACTGGCCTAGGGCCGGGGACCACGGGATGCCCTGTGCCCAGCACCCCTCCGTCTGTCCATCGCCCCGCCCCTGCTTTCCGCCCTCCCACCTCTCACCGCCTGCGGCCACCAGAGGAAAGGGTGGAGGGGAGCGGGCCGGGTCCCCGGCAGCCAGTCCCCGGTCAGAGGGAGAGCCGGGGCAGGGCCCCCTCCTGGGCCCAGCACACGCAGAACCCCGCAGCGGTGCAGCCGGAGGGGAAGGGAGCGAACCACGACGACACCAGGCCTCGCCCGGGGCCACTTGCGGGAGCGCCACGCCCATCGGATTAGGATCAGCTGGGTGAGGGCGAGGAGGGGCTGTGGCATCTGCCCAGCGCGCGGCGGTGGCCGGGCCCGGGGACCCCCTGGGCGGGGCCTGGCAGGCCGCAGCCCCGGCTCCATCGCCCGGCCAGGCGGGGCGGCGGCAGGAAAAGGGAAGAGCACAGGACCCAGCCAGACCAGGGTGGCTCAGGGGAAAGAGCGTCCGTCTGCGGACCCAAAGGTCCCAGGTTCGATTCCGGTCCAGGGCATGTCTCTTGGTGGCGGGCACGTCCCCGGTGGGGGTCGTGAGGGAGGCAGCTGATCGATGTCTCTCTCTCATCGATGTTTCTGACTTTCTATCCCTCTCCCTTCCTCTCTGTAAAAAATCCATAAAATATATTAACATAAAAAATAAAAATAATAAGAGCACAGGCCCTGGAGCCAGTGGGGGCATCTGCCCCCTGGGCGCTCTCTGGCCCCCCGTGTCCTGGAGGAGGGTGACATCCATCAGCAGAGCAGCAGGCAGAAGGGGAGGGGGCGCCCCGGTTCTTATTAGCGACACACTCCTTCCAGGGGAGAGCAGGATGTCAGCAGCAGAGCCTGGGACAGGCCACGGGGGCTGGGGGTGGGGCCCCCTAGCGTGCTGGCCCGGTACAGGCCACGGGGGCTGGGGTGCTGATGGGGGTGCCACCTGAACGCCGCCACCCAGGTTTCCGGCTTGGTCAGAGCGAGGCCTGCCCTGGAGTTTCTCTGAACCCCGCGAACTGCAACGGTGTCCCACGCGGCAGGTGCTCGCTCGGCCGCGGCTGGAGGAACAGAGGCGCGGGGCGGGGCGGTGGGGGCGGCAGAAGGCGTGCAGCCCGGGCTGGCGCGAGTGGCTGGCATGGAGACCGGGAGGCGCGCCTGTCGGAAGAAGGGCCTCGGAGGGCGATGGGCGATGTCGCCCTCGTGTCCGCTCTGAACGCCGCGTGAGGGGCCACTCGGCGCGGCCTAATTACCGGCCGCTTCTCGCACATCCGTCACCTTCCCCGGTGCCGCGCCAGCCCCGCTAACGAGCACCGGCCGCCTCCTTTCAGAGCCGAGAGAAGAGGCTGCGGCCGCCCCCCGGGCACACACATAGCCCCCGCCGCCACCCTGTGCTCCGATCCGCACGGCCGCCGACTCCCCTTCTACCTGGGGACCCGTGGGGGGGGGTGGATGTGGACTGCACCCCCGTTCTGGAGCCGTCCAACCTCCCCCGAGCTGCGCCACAGGCTCGCCGAGGCGGGGACGGTCGCCAAGTCCATAAGTACCACTGAGCCACGGACCCCCCGCCACCCCCCGCGGTGGCCATGCCAGTCTGGGCGCCAGGCCAATGGGAGCTGACACTGGCCGGGCAGCTAACACCAAGCCCCAGGGATGGGGGGAGGAAGGAAGGGAGGGGGGGAGGCACGGGGACCCCACCCCAGGGGGACTCGGGGGAACCTCCACAGAGGAGACAGCGCTGGGAAGAGGGGCGGGTCGCGAACAGGAGCAAATACGTTCAAAGCCCCCCCCCCCCCGGGCCGCCCCCGCCTCCCTCCCCGCTGATCACAACCGACACTCGGGACGAGACAAAAAGCAATTCCCGGGCCCTCTCGCCGGCGACCAAGCTTATTGACTGGGAGGAGAGGTCAGGCCTGGGAGAAGTGACCGGCCCGGAGATGAGCTGCGATTTTATTTTCAATTTTGTTTTCTGTCTTTTTTTTCCTTCTTGTCTCTAACAGCTTTGACCTCAGAGCAGGCCCCCCGGGGAGCGCCGCTGGCAGCTTCAAAATCCATAAAGCAAAAAATGACAGGACGCGCGGACGAGCGCCCCGTCCCGCAATTACGGCTGCCGGCCTCGGCCCTCCCCCGCCAATAATTGAAAGAACAAGTGGACAAGAAATGAGCGAGATGTCCAGCGGCGAACTGGACAACATCATCAACCGGCCTGGCCCGCTGTCACCTCCGAGGCGCTCCGCCCGACACCAGCGAAAAGACACAGCCCCCCCGGAGCACGGGGAACAGGATTAATATGCTTTGTGTTTTCTCCTTCCAGGGGGAGGATCGGGGAGGGAGAAACAGAAACACATCCGTGACGAGCGAGAGAAGCATCGGCCGGCCGCCTCCCGCACGCCCCCTACCGGGGACCGAGCCCGCCTCTTGGGCGGGCGTCCCGACGGACGGGAACAGAATGAACCTGGAAATGAATAACGGGAAGATATTGGGCAAATCCTTCCGTGTTTAGGAACGAAACGATGTACTTCCACGTGAGAAGGCATCAAAAGAACACGAGAAAAATACCTGGGGGTTGAATGAAAATTTAAATGCAGCCCCTCAAAATGTGTGTGGGAGGGATGTGCACGTGGAGAGATAAAAATGCTGACATTAAAAGAGGTTTCAAATCAGCACGCTCACTGGCCACTGGAAGAAGTTAGGGGGGAAGAAAAAAAAAAGCAATGGAGAAAAATCAATGTTTCATGGACATGACCAATAAGATTGCTAAGTCTCTAGCCACACCGAGAAAAAAAAATCAAAGAAGACAGAAGTATCATTACCGGGAATAAAAGAGAGAGCCTAAAATCGCCAAGAGGATAATAAAGGAAGATGATGAGCAAGTGTCTGTATATAAATTTGATAACTTAGAGGAAATGAACCCATCCTTCACGGGCCGCCAACCACCCACGCTCCTTTGTGAAGACATACGGTCCGCAGAGGCCCGGGGGAACCCTCGCCGAGCCCGCTTCCACCCCACTTCCAGCCACGGAGCCACCACCCCCCACCCGCCGGGCCGGGACCAGCCGGAAGCCCGCGAGCCCGGGTTGGCGAGGACACGGCGGTTAGAACCCTCGGGCCCTGCCGGTGGGCACGGCCACGGCGCAGCCACCGTCTGGCGGCTCCGCTGGGCTGCCCACTGAGCTACCACACGGTCCAGCAGTTCCCTCGGAGGCAGGGCCCGAGATAAATGAAAACAGGTCCGCGCGGGAACCTGCCCACCGACGTCCGTGGCAGCATGATTTATAGCAGCCAAAAACTTCAACGCAAACGTCCATCAGGCAGTGAGGGGGTAAATAAAACGTGGTCCGGCCACACAATGGGGAGCCGCTCAGGTGTGAGAGGGAATGAAGTCTCGACGCGGGCCACCGCGCGGATGGGCTCTGAGAACACGGTTTCTAGAAAATGTCAGGGACGGGCAAATCCACAGAGACAGGGAGTAGATTAGTGGTTGCCGAGGGCTGGGGGGCGGGGGGAGAGGTGGGGGATTCGGGGGGGAGGGAGCAGGGAGCCCTCTCAAGGGCACGGGGTTTCTTTCGGGGGTGATGAACGTGTTCTCTGGATTGACTGCGATAATGGCCGCATAACTAAACACACCAGAAACGAAGGAAAGGAACATTTTCCGTGAGTGCATTGCACGCTCTGCGCATTACCTCTCAACAAAGCTGTCATCAAAAAGACTCGGTAAGTATTCGAGACAAAAGATAACTAGGGCATCAAACCCAGGAATTTTTTTTTTTTTTGAGTGCTATTAGCTATGGCAAACTCAAAAAGTTTTGAGGTAAAAAGGTAAGTCAATTTCAATAATGATATGAAATTTCTTAAAAAATCTCAAGGGGAGGTTTGGAGGTAACAGCTTATTTTCAAGGCAAAACGGTACGAGAAAGAACTCAAACTAGCATTATGTCAGGGCTGCACTTACACAGTCAGTCTGATCTGCTTTGTGTTTTCTGGTATGCGCCGCTGCATTGGGAAGAACGGAGGTTACCAAGTGGGGCGTTCAGGTAGGATGGGGGGGAGGGCCCCCCGTGTCCCGGGTCTCCCGTTGTCCACCCCGAGCTGAGCCCCCGCTCCCCCGGGCAGGTCTTAAAGGGGAGCTGCCGGTGACCCCCAGAAAGCGCTGCAGCGGGACGGCCCAGGAGACACGCGCAGACTGGCCGGCCGCCGGCGGCCGGAGACTGACAGGTGCGTCCGACACTAAAGGAATGGGGGTCTCCGAGCGGCGCCCGCAGCCCCTCACTGACCGGGAGCGCCCGCAGGGTGAGGCTGCCTATCTGGGTCTTGTCACCTGTGCCCCGGGACAGTGCCCGGTGTCTGGGGGTGGCTCAGAGAATGTCTGTGACATCAAAACACATGCCATGTCCTCTTCCTGCAGTTGGAGAGGGGGGGTTTAGAAGAAGAGAGGGGTTCACCTCCCAGCCCACACCTGTGCTGAGCGCTGGACCTTTCAGGGCCCGTGTCCTTGCCCCCGAGGGGACAGAGATGCCCTCTCCCGGGTGCTGGGGTTAGGGTTCCAGGCCCGTAGCGGCAGGGTCCCTGGTCTCTCGCTCGCTCACAGCTGGGCTCCCCCACGGGCCCCGAGCTGCACGGCGGGGCTGGAGGAAGGCCTGAACTTGAACGCCGCCCAGGGCAGGTCTCCCCAGGACCAAAACACACAAGGCGTGGGATCAAGCCTCCGGTTCAGGTCTCAGCCCGCTACCCACCAGCCAGGTGCTGGCTGCCAGGACCTCTCTCAGCCTGGGGGGCCCTGCCAGGGGAGTGGGGTGATGGCAGCGCCCGGCGCCCCTCCCAGGATTGCCGGGCAGCCAGTGAGCTCAGAGCAGAGCCTGGCAGGTGCTGAGCACCCAGCATGTGCCACCTCGGTCAGGGCTCTGCCCCCAGCCCCACGCCCCGGGCCTGTCGGGCAACGGCAGCCGGGAGGAGGGACAGCCCACGGCCACGGGCGTCTGCGCGAGGCTCTCCGGTGCCCTCCCCCCCGTCTCCCCGCCCCGGTGAGTCTCCCACTCGCATCTGCATAAAAAGTTTGGTTGGAGGCGAAACTTCGAACGGCAGAAAGTACAGAGTCCAAATAAAAAGGCTTTTTAATATAAAACCGATGAAAGAGACAAATGGAAAGTAATCAAAACCTCATTAGGGCAAATAAGCAACCTGCCTACAATGCCATGAAAACTGATGGTGCTGAGAGTCGTGAGGCGAAGGCACCGAGCCTCCCAGACACAGCCAGCATCCCGGGAATGCAAATGTGAGGGTGCGCTCACCCCGCGGAGAGAAAGCCTCCAAAACACCACTCGGGACTCGCACCAAGGCACCCAAACCGAGACCCAGGGCTGTGGTTCCCAAGTCTGTTTGTACCTCAAAATCCCCTGAGAGGCACCTCTAATGCCCTCCCCGGGGTGGGGGGCTGACCTCTGTGCTGAGGCCAGCAGTCCAGGCCGGCCACCACGGACACCCCCGGCAGGAGGCCCACAGCAGGGGCGTGAGATGACACGGGAATAAATGGCGGCTTGGGCTCGGTGTCACCTGGGTGAGCCCACTGCTGGGGATTTTAGACACTGGGCTTGATTACGGCTGTTTGTCATTCATGCAAGATCCCCCGGCCCCCTTTGGCAGGAACTAGGATCCAGCAGCAAAGGAGGCAAACCCCTGACCTCAGGGCATCTACATTTGGGGGGGAAACCACGTGAGGGATTGGGACATGGAGCTGAGGACAGGGCGAGCCAGTAGCGCCCCCATGGTCAACCTGCTCATTGAGACACACACCGGCAGGGGGTCTGGGACCTGATCCAAGGAGGCCAGGAAACTAACTCCAGATCTGGAAGTCACGATGGGGAGGGAGGAGAGCGGGAGGGAGAGTAAGAAGTTCCGTAGCTGTCACTCAGGTAGGTCCCAGGCGGTGCGGGTCAGTCAGGACAAAGGCCGAAGGCACTCACAGGGAGGAGCAGGGGGCCTCTATGTTCAGAGGCGCTCTGGGCCCTGGCTTCTAAGTGTGGTCCACGGGCTGTCTGCCTCTGCATCTCCTGGGGGCGAGTCAGAAATCCTGGATTGGATGTTTGTGCCCCCCTCCCAAATCCGTATGTTGAAGTCCTAACCCCGGTGGGATTAAGTTACCTGAGGCTGGAGGCCCATGATGGCCCTGGTACACTGTGAGGGGATGAGGAGACCAGAGAGCTCTCTCTCCCCACCATGTGAGGACACAGCAAGAAGGTGGCCGTCCACAAGCCAGGAGGAGAGCCCTCCCCTGACCATGCTGGCACCTGGCTCTTGAATTTTCAGCCTCCAGAAATAAAGTTCTGTGTTGAAGCCCCCAGTCTGTGGAATCTGGTTACGAGCTGACTGAGACGCCATCTCTGCACCAGATCTGCTGCAGCAGAATCTGCATCCTAACAAGAGCCCCTGGTGCAAGTCTAAGAAACCCCGCGGTAAAGACAACCTTACCACCTCTCTGCTGTACCAGCTTTAGCCTAAGGGATGTGCCCACCATCCCCGACGCCGAGCCAGTGGTATGGGGAGAATGTGAGCCAGATGTAGCCCAGGCCAGTAACACTGGAGGCCAGGAGGGTTGCTGGAGAGAGGGACCCCCCGCAGTGACATGAAGGTCAGGCCCAGACATCTTGGATTCCAGTCAACACTCAAGTTCAAGGGACAAGAGTCCGGAACTTGTGTGTGGGTGGCCCTGAGCCAGCTCCGGGTGAGCATGGTCAGCTGGTGTGGGCGGAGCACATCCTGCCAACCTGCCGGAGGGGCAGCCTGGCGCTTGGCAGTAATGAGGAAGGCGATTAGGCAGAGAGAGATGGGCCAAGAGGAGAAGAAGGGAAGCCAAGAAGCCCGTTTTCCATAATAAACGAGGCTGGGCCGGAGGCGTCCAGAAGCCCACCACGCATCACTCGGCTGAGCCTAAGGGATCCTAACACGGTAGACGTGAAAGGAGCTTCAAGGTTAGGTGTTCCAGCTCCCTCCTCAGACGTGGTTCTCTGAGACCCCAGCCCAGCAGTCACGCTCCAGGGGTGGGCACATCTCCCCAGGATGCCGCCGCTCTGGTCCCCAAACCTACCCCTCACCGTCAACATGCTGGTGGCTTTCACCCAGCAAGTGAGTTCCGGGACCTAAGCTTCAGGAAATATGCCCCCGATCTGGAAGCCACTACACATGCAGGTAGATGTCTCACAGAGGAACGTACACTAATGTGGACCGGGATGGTCGTTTGCAGGTGGGAACAAGAAATACCTCAGACCCCTGACTGGAGAACAGTTCTCTGGAAAAGACGTTCTCTGTAGCATAAAAGCAGCCACAGGTGATACCTAAATGAACTAGTGTGACTGTGTCCCAATAAAACTTTACTTACAAAAACAGGGGGTGGGCCAGATGCAGCCCTAATCTGCTGTTTGCTGACCTCTGACCTCCCTCTTTACATTAATTATTTTTTTAATATACTTTATTGACTTTTTACAGAGAGGAAGGGAGAGGAATAGAAAGCTAGAAACATCGCTGAGAGAGAAACATCCATCAGCTGCCTCCTGCACACTGCCTACTGGGGATGTGTCCACCACCAAGGTACATGCCCTTGACCGGAATCGAACCTGAGACCTTTCAGTCTGCAGGCCAACACTCCATCCACTGAGCCAAACCGGTTTCGGCTACATCAATTACTTTTAAATGGGAAAGGAGGATATCTTAAACATTGAACTTTGGGAAACTGTTTAGTAAGCTAAAACATGTGGAATTGACTCATTCGATCCATATTCATCGAGGGCTCGCTGTGTCAGACACTGCTCTGAGCCAGGAATGAGGCCAGGAGCCAGTCAGCATGCTGGGTCCAAGGGACTCACCGGAAATCCTGCAGGCATCTGTGATAACAAGAAAAACCCTTACAACGCTTCGAGAAAAGCAACATATAAAATTATGGATAAAAATAAGACCAAACAATGTTTTCTCAAAAAAAACCCACACGGGGGGAAAGAAAATATAAAAAAATTACTAAGTTTACTTTGGCTAATTCTACCAACTCTTCCCTCATTTCCCTCCTTTTTTTTTTTTTCTTTTTCCTTATAATCACGTATTACTTTTACAACAAACCCGGGCTTTCGGTTGTATTTTAAAGGGGAAGCGTGACTTGGTTTTAAGCTGAGATCTGTGTCCCTCCTGCTTCCATCTTCAGTTAGTTCCCAGGTGCTGCTGCCGGCAGTCAGAAAACTGGCTGGGCCCTCCGGCTCCGGAGCTGGCCAGGGAGGACCCAGTTTCAGCACCTGGGACAGCGCCCGGCACAGCGGGGCAGGGAGCCACCCAGGTGGGAGGAGCCTGTCCCCTCTCTTCCTCAGGCAGAGTCACCTGGACTCTGGTGAGACTCTCACCACACCTGCTAGAGCAGCGGTTCTCAACCTGTGGGTCGCGACCCCTATGGGGGTCCATCGACCCCATCACAGGGGTCACGCCTAAGACCATCAGAAAACACAGATATTTACATGACGATTCACAACAGTAGCAAAATGACTGGTAGGAAGTAGCAATGAAAATAACTTTATGGTTGGGGGTCACCACCACATGGGGAGCTGTATTAAAGGGTCGCGGCCTGAGGAAGGTTGAGAACCGCTGTGCTAGAGGGAACAAGCGAAGCAGGAAAAAGCTGTTCCCGGTGCCTGGCTGGTCTTCACGGATCAGAGCCCAGTGACCCGGCAGAGGGCAGAGGCAGTGTGATTGCTGGTACGAAGGGAGTAGAAGCAAACAATGCACATCCCTCTACCCTGATTATTGGCCTGAGCGGTGGGGCTGCATCCAGCGCCCGGTCAGCGGTGGGCGGGCACTCCAGCCTCAGGAGGAAGCTGCTGAATGGGCACAGGGACGCCTGCGTGACTTTTTTCCATCTGACAGTCCGTCTGCTGCTGGTGGGAATGCAGACCGGTACGGCCACTGCGGAAGACAGTCTGGAGTTGCCCCAAAAAATTAAATAAGGAGCCACAGTTTGACCCAGCAATCCCACTTCTGGGGATATATCCTGAGTCCCAAAACTCCATTAGAAAGACTAAATGCACCCCTATGTTCATAGCAGCACAATTTACAATATTTAAGATCTGGAAACAGCCCAAGTGCCCATCAGCAGATGAGTGGATAAAAATGCCGTGGTACATTTATACCGTGGAATACTATGCAGCAGTAAAAAAAAAAAAAAAAAAACAGAATCTCTTACCCTTTGCGGCAGCATGGATTGACCTGGAGGGTATTACGCTAAATGAAATAAGCCAGTCAGAGAAGGACAAATATCACATAATCTCATGTATATGTGGGATCTAATGAACAAAATAAACTGATGAACAAAAGAGACGGATGCATGGAACAGACTGACAGATCTCAGGAACAAGGAGGGGTGGGGGGGGAGAGATTAGCTTAAAGAACTTACATGCATATATGCATAGCCCGTGGAGACATACAATAGTGTAGTGAAGGCCTGGGTGAGGCAGGGGTGGGGGGAGTGGGGGCAATGAGAGGGAAGGGGGGCCTCTGTAATACTGTCAATAATAAAAATGAAGGAAGGAAGGAAGGAAGGAAGGAAGGAAGGAAGGAAGGAAGAGCACATCTGTCTGTGCGCTAACTCTCCAACCTGTGAAGCACTTTAAGCCGGATGCCTTCAGACGCCTGGTCCTGAGGGCAATATCTCACCTCCCTCCACCCTGGCCACCTGCACGGGCCTCCGCTCACACACGCTTGCTCGGGGGCTGCACCGGTCCCAGGCAGCCTTCAGGTGGGGCCTTTTGGTGCAGGTGAAGCAGGCTGGGACACTGACATTCAGGCTGCTTCTTTCAAAGTCAAGTTCGACCCTAAGGGCTGTGTGTATTCTTCAGACCAGGGCAGTCAGTACTTCCCAGATCCTGAATACAAACCCTCCTGACTGCCTAGCCCCCAGTCAGTCCCTGCTCTTCCTCGCCCCTCCATGAATCCTCCTCAGCCCTGATCCGGCACCCTCCTCACAAGTCTCCCACAGCTCCCCTCTGCCAATCCAAACCAAGGCCCACCGCACTGACAGCCTCTTCCGAGGCCTGACCCACTGCCCAGAGCTCATGCCCACTCAAGGTAAGCTGGTCACTAATCCCGACCCATAGTTCACATTACCGCCTCCTGTATGGTACGCTCAGCATGACTGCCTTCCTCCCTCCTTCACTCACTCAGGCAACCAAGGTTTGTTGCATGCCTGCTATATGCCAGGCACTGTTCTATACACCAGAAGTCAGCAACAAACAAAACTCCCTTCCTTGGAGGATCTTATGTTCTAACTGGTGTCCCAGTGCATGGATTCATGCACACTGCAAGAAAAATAATTAGCAGAAATATTTTAATATCACTATTTTTCCTTTCTCTATAATAGAAGTGTCAACCAAACTCATGATAGACAACGACAGATCGAAACACATGCCTGCGATTGGTGCCAGCGAGAGCTTTATGCGTATCACACATGCACAAGTCAACTTAGACTTTTACATAAACAGATAAACTTGCTTAATTAGACCCACTTTCTGATGTAGCTAAATTTTTTCCAGCCCAGTGAAGCACTCCAACTTCTCTTTCAGGTAATTGTCAGCAACCCAGCAGTAAATATCAACATAAAGAAGATTATTGTAGATCAGGCAGGGAGAACAAAGGGTAAAATATTTAACTGCAGCAGTGTTTGACTATATTCTCTGCAGTGAGAAAACCTGAAATCACTTTCAAGTTCCACCACTTCTTACTTCTTTTCAGTCGGATCAAGTTTCTAAACTTTCTAAATCTCCAGTTTCCGGCTAACGAAAAGAAAACAGGATTCTACCAAGTCTTCTATCTCCCTACTCCAGGACTTCTGTGAGGATCCAGTGAGATGAGGCACAGGAAAACGCTTCACAGACATTTGGTTAAAGTGTAAAATGTTTACACCTGGCTGTAAAGCAAGTCAGGTTCCTGGGCTGAAGAACTCCAAGGAGGCTAGTCACTAGGGAGAGGAAGCCAGGCGTTGCAATGTGACGTCATTACCCAGCACCCATAGTGACCGTTTATGGACTGCACTGGGTTGTGGGCTGCATTTTGCACCATGGAGTCTTGGCAGCATTAGCTGGGATTTAGTGGGATGTCACTCCACAGTGGTGGCGGGGCCTGTGTCTCACTTGGGGAAAGCCGAGTGTTGGTTTGTCAGCGCCAGGTCCGTGGTGCGTTTATTTTTAAATGGCCAGTGTGCATCATAGCTACTGGACGAATGGGCACTTAGCCTTTTATGTGTGTGTGTGTGTGTGTGTGTGTGTGTGTATAGAGGTCCAGTGCACAAAATTCGTGCAAAGGGTAGGGTGAGTCCCTCAGTCTCACCTGCATCCTCTCACAATCCGGGACTGCTGGCTCCTACATGCTGGCCTGCCTGCCTGCCTGACCGCCCTTAATCACTCTGCCTGCCTGCCTCATCACCCCTAACCACTCGCCTGCCCGCCTGATTGCCCCTAACTGCCTCGGCCTCGGCCTCGGCCCCTGCTGCTGCAGCTTCGTCCGGAAGGATGTCCAGAATGATGTCTGGAAGGTCATTCAGCTGTCTGGTCTTAATTAGCACATTATGCTTTTATTATTATAGATACAGATGGAAGAAGACAGGCAAATAAATGAACATGTAAAACCAGATAATGGTAAGTGCAAAGGAGACCACTGAACGCCAGGGGGCAGCTGGCATGGTAGTCAGGGATGGCCTCCCTGGAGAGGTGGCATTGGAGCAGAACCCTGCAGGAGGAAGGGCATGAGCCTCCAGTAAAACACTGGGAGAAGAACATTCCAGGCAAAAGGAGCAGCAAGCGCCAAGGCCCGAGGGCAGGAATGTGCTGGTGTGGCCTAGGAAAGGCAAGGAGGCTAGTGGGGATGAGGAAGATCGTGCTGGCCTAGTGGGCCACAGCAGGGACACTGGCTTCAGTGTGAGTCAGACCTCACACTGGAGAGACACTGTAACAGACCACTCCGGCCTCCAGTTGTTGAGAACAAACTGCAAGGGGCAGAGGAGGGGAGAGACACCAGAGAGGAAGCCTCTACAATTATACCACTGGGAGGCAACAGCAGCTTCATCCAGTCTCATGACCGGATCTCCTGGCATGTGGGGTTGTGGGGTACATAAAGAGCAGAGACTGGGTGGTTCTGGTGGTTCTGGCCAGAACGATTAGAAGGGATAGGGTTGCCACCATGTCGTTGGTGAAGGCGACAGGAGCAGCAGGCTGGGTGTAGGGTGGGAGTGGAGATGGTGAGCAGCCTTTAAGCCCCCAAAAGAGCACAGTCTTCTCGAAGAAGCCTTCCTCACAGCAAGTCAAAGCACTTCCTGCCTCTGAATGCTGGCCCCTCCCTGCCTCCCTCCCTCTCTCACCCCATTTACATTCACACACACACACACACACACACACACACACACTTATCCCTTAAGGCTCATTCATTATCTGAAAGCATTTGCACATAGTAGCTGTTCAATAAATATTGTTGGGACTATGCTGTACAGAATTGCACCAATGATGTTTTAATAGTCCAACAACTCAAAATTGTTTTTCAAAAACACCTAAAACTTATGCTTAGCACCGATTAAAAATTAGTGGTACTTAGTCCATCGGAAGCATCCTAGATGGAGGTGTGGACCTGCCCGCAGCCATTAAAATGGTCATCAGTCTTACCTGCATCCTCTCACAATCCGGGACCGCTGGCTGCTAAATGCTGGCCTGCCTGCCTGACCGCCCCTAATCACTCTGCCTGCCTGCCTCATCACCCCTAACCACTCGCCTGCCTGCCTGATTGCCCCTAACTGCCTCGGCCTCGGCCCCTGCTGCTGCAGCTTCGTCCGGAAGGATGTCCACAATGATGTCTGGAAGGTCGTCATTAAAATGGTCATGGCAGGCTCTTCGAGGAAAGGCCAGGGGAAGAAAACGGGCTTACCTTGCCGGCCCTCACATCCCAGGCTTTGACCTCAGGGCTGAAGCCCCCGCACACGAACAGGTTGTGGTCTTTCGGATGAAACTTCAAGGCGGTGATTCTGAAGTTACACTGGCCGCTGAAGACCTGGGATCCTACCGCACAAAAAAGAGAAGAGAAAAAAGGCTCAGCTCACAAAACGAGTATCTTTCAGACAAAGACGCCACCCGGGATGGAGCGACAGGCCAGCACTGGGCAGCCAGGGGAAGACTTTCTGGGAACACAACAGCGGCAGCAGCAACTCTGGCCTCCCTCTCTGCCCCCGGGCCCTGATCAGCGGGACCCACTCCCCAAGGTTAAACTAGCGGCTGGATCTGTGCACGCCGCCTTCTGGGTGCTCTGATCCACTTAACACGGAACACCCCGCACGGGGCAGGCTGAGCAGCAGGGCCAAGCTGCACAGCTCCCGCGGCAGAGTCTTTACCTGGCCCTGCAAGTCAGCGGCGAACCAGGGGGCTCCGGAGTGGTTCTCTGCAGGACCAGCCCTCTTACGGTCACCACCTTACAATCCCCCACGAAGGGTCTGGTACGGAGCCTGGGGTAGGGGTGGCGGGAGATGCTCGTGACAAAGGACAGTGTGGCATCGCATGGGCCCAAACTCCCGATGTGCAAGGTGGGGTGGACCCTCTGAGTGCCACCTGCTCTACAGGACTCCGGTCCGTCCTGGTCCTTCTGTATCGGCCATCAGACAGTTGTCAGGCACTTACACGCCTTGTGCACGCGTCTGTGTGCCCTGAGCTGGTCTGGGGGGGCTCCAGGCCCGCGCTCCCCTGTCTTCACAGGGGCACCTCGCACCAGAGCAAACGGCTATGGTTCTCAGGTGTCCAATCCAATCCCCAGAAGTGCAGGGAAGTGCCCCGGGCTGGCGTGAGGGCAGTTCTCGACACAGAGAGGCTGCGGGCTGCCGCTGTGCCTGTCCCCAGGCCCGGGTCACCACACCCGGCGTGGCTCCCGCTGCACATCACACCGACCAGGCGGCTTCCTGGAGAGAAGCCGACACAGGCTCCCCAGGCCCACAAGGGTCACTCACGCCTGACTGCCGCAGGCCCATGGAAAGTCCCCCCCTGGACCGAGGCAGTGGGCAGTTAGGGGCACCAAGAACTCCAGCCTCTCCCGTGTCACTTCTTCTTCCAGAAAGCACCGGGGAAGGACACGAGAGCCACTGGCCGCCACCCTGACCTGAATCGGTCTCGGGACTGTCTGACCGCCAGCACGCGCCATCCGTGAGAAACCAGGAGCTCACCTCGCCAGCTCGGCCCCGTTATCCGTTAGAGAAACCATGGGCTATGTGCCAAGAGGCTCTGAACATTGCCACCAATACCAAGAATAGAATACCTTAAAGGATGAGACAAGGAGAAAATAACCAGTATTTTGAAATATATCAACATGCCATTTACTCAAGAGGATCAGCAATGCTTTGAAATCATTAAGTCCTAATGTTTTCGGTAAGAATGACAGGATTGACTATACCTGCGTTTCTTTCAAAGGCAGGGAACTTTTTTGTCAGTCGGGGATTTAAAAGTGGCCCCGTTACAGCTTCGGTTTCTTCCCCGACGCCTGTCTGAGCCTCAGAGTCCCTCCCAGAGGCGCGTGGGCCGGTGGGCGACGCGCACCCCCCGGCCCGCTTCCGCCCGGCCCTGCGAGCGGTGCGCGCACATGTGGCTCGGAAAGCCCCCTCCCCGGTGTCCAACACTGGCTCCTGCAGGTTCACAACCCCCTTCGAAATCCACTGCCATGCCGAAACCGGTGTGGCTCAGTGGATAGAGCGTCGGCCTGCGGACTGAAAGGTCCCGGGTTTGATTCCGGTTGGGGGCATGTACCTTGGTTGCGGGCACATCTCCAGTGTGGGGCGTGCAGGAGGCGTCTGATCGATGTCTCTCTCTCATCGATGATGTTTCTAACTTTCTATCTCTCTCCCTTCCTCTCTGTAAAAAAAAAAAAAAATTAATAAAATATATATTTTTTAAAAATCCGCTGACATTTTCATTGCAAGTATGGTAAAGCCGATTAGAAAAACGCTGCTCCTGAGTTAAGGGTGCAGATATTAGAGTTTTTAATAGGTGACACTTTACACCCAGGTTGGCAACAAAAATGACAGAACAATGGTACCATTACAAACAGCTGTTTCCCCAGCATCCTTTCGGCAGAACCAACTTTTTCGAAAGCAGTTTTCCTCGTTCTTTGCTAATGAATAAGTGTGTTGACTTTTTCCCGATACCTTCCAGAGGCCGACAATCGGCAGCCACTGGCCATCGGAGAAAATGCTGGAAATCCTTGACCTTTTACAGATGAAGACTCTATCTCTTTAAGCCTGACAAGCCGCTTGACTATTCTGCCACGAAATGCAACGCGCGACGGTGCTCATGGCCATCCTGGGCCGGCAGTGTCGCCGGGAGCTGGCCACGTCACGTCCTGTCACCGTGAACGGGGAGGGACCGCCAACAGCAGCCCAGCTGCCCCAGCCGAGGGGCGGCGAGGCGGACACAGCGCCCCGCCTGGCGCGTGCGACACTGGAAGGGGAAACGGCGCTCTGTGGGCCATGGACGATGCCCCACGCCTGTTTCTGCATCACAAGAGGACTAGGTGGGATGGACGTGGGGAAAGCTGGGAAGAGATCCGCCAGCAGGGAGTGACTTTATTATTTTTTTAAATATATTTTTATTGATTTTTTACGGAGAGGAAGGGAGAGGGACAGAGAGTTAGAAACATCAATGAGAGAGAGAGACATCGATCAGCCGCCTCTTGCACGCCCCCTACTGGGGATGTGCCTGCAACCAAGGTACATGCCCCTGACGGGAATCAAACCCGGGACCTTTCAGTCGACGCTCTCTCCACTGAGCCAAACCGGTTTCGGCAGGGAATGACTTTACATTGCACTCATGTTTTTGTAGCCCTGCTTTCTAAAAATGAAGGCTTCTAGAAAGACACGGGGAGATGAGCAGACTTGGGGTGAGCCTGTGTTCCGTTCCTGTCATTGGGCCAACAGGAAAGCTGGTCTTCCTCGAGCTGATTCTTGTCCTTTCCCGAAGCCCGTCCGGAACCCCAGAGGGTGCAAGATCCAACCACGATGCCCTCAGTTAGCAAGTCCCCACCCCGGGAAGGAGGGGCAGGCGGGTACCTCCCTACGATCTCCGCTCCCCCGTCCATCCGGGACTGGGGGGCCTCTCAGCTGCAGCGCAGCTCTGAAAAACTGGCTCCCGCCGGAACCGGGGTGGCTCAGTGGATAGAGCGTCGGCCTGCAAACTAAAAGGTCCCAGGTTCGATTCCGGTCAAGGGCATGGACCTTGGTTGTGGGCACATCCCCAATAGGGGCTGTGCAGGAGGCAGCTGATCGATGTCTCTCTCTCATCGATGTTTCTAACTCTCTATCCCTCTCCCTTCCTCTCTGTAAAAAAGCAATAAAATATTTAATTTTAAAAAAATTTACTCTTAAAAAAAAAAAAAGAACTGGCTCCAGCCAAGGGGCTGGGGGACCCCACTGGGGCTGAGGGCAGGCCCTGTCATGTCCCCCGGGTGGAACAGTAGCTCTCACGGCAGAGGCCAGGGCAGCCTGGACCCACCAAGAAGGCTCCCGCAGGCTGAGTCTTTCCTCTCGATGGAGACGACGGTGCCTACTGCCGACTTGTTGCTCGGCTGGGACTCGCTGCCAACGCCGAGTCCAAAAGGAAAAACACGCTCATCTGCCTGGAGAGAGTCGTCTCCCTCTGTTTTGGAGCACAGCACGGAACATATGCTTGTTTCCGAAATGGCAGTGAACTTGCCTCGGTTTTCAAAAAGTGCAGTGACACAGTCTTGCCAACAATGGGGAGGAGACGGGAGGGAAAGTGAGAGCTGAGTTGCTAAAAGACGACGATTGAGCTTTTGGTGGTTTAAAAAAAAAAAAAAAGGGCGAAACCGGTTTGGCTCAGTGGATAGAGCGTCGGTCTGCGGACTGAAAGGTCCCAGATTCGATTCAGGTCAAGGGCATGTACCTTGGTTGCGGGCACATCCCCAGTAGGGGGCGTGCAGGAGGCGGCTGATCGATGTCTCTCTCATCGATGTTTCTGACTTTCTATCCTTCTCCCTTCCTCTCTGTAAAAAAATCAATAAAATATATTTAAAAAAAAAAAAGTAACTTCTGAATTTGTTCTTCTTCCTCAACCCTCTAAGGAGACTGAGAGAGTCCATGTCTTTTAAGAACTGCAGTTTTCCGGTTAGAAGACAAGCTAGAGTGTATATATTTTCCCTATTTCCACTTACCGTGTAACAACTAAGCCTTTACTATATTCCTTTGTTTAAAAAAAAATTCAAAACTTAAGGGTTTTTGAAGTGTTAAAGACGCTTCCACTTACCCAATGGGCAAGACTAAGGGGGAGGCTCAGAAACCAGGTTCCCAGCTGCCTCGGCGGCAGGTTCTCGGCAGCGGGAGGCGGTCGGGAGAGGAGCTGAGCCTCCCGGGGACCCGGTTTCACCCCAGCTCTGCCACTTCCAGTGGAGGGCCCCGGGCACGCCCCCACAGCACGGGGTCACACGCGGCCGTCGGAGGGCACGCGCAGCAGGTGCACAAAGCGCTCCACGAGGCAAGGCAGACAGCAAGCGACAAAAGGGAACGACTGTCGTTTGAAAAACATGAGCCAGAATGACATTAAAAGCGGACGCCGAGGGATGTAGGTTCTGAGGGGCAGAAACCCTGAGAGATAGACGACTTGGAGGTTTTGCTGCGAGGCCACGAGAACATAATGCTGCGGGCTGGCCTGTGCGTCTTGCGAAGGAGATCCGGATAAAAGGCCGGAAACCATTTATGGGAAACGGTCTTGAATGGGCACCGCGGGCTCACTGGGCGGTGAAGGACCTCGCCTGCCGGAGCTGCGCGTCCTCGTGCCTCTCACAGCCCGAGCGGGCCGTGTACCAGGCCTCTCCGCGAAGCACCCAGCTAGCTGCTATGTAACCTTTCACCTTGAGCCGATCTCGCCTGTTTACATGTTTGTTCAAGGAAATTCTATCCTTCACTGAACGCTGCTTATAGGAAATTGAGTTTTAAAATAACGTAATCCACTAACACGGGCTGTATTGATCTTGTTATAATGAAATGAACCAATATAAGAACTGTTGATCCTCTTGGAGTTAGGAAAAAAAAATCACTTCTGTTCCTCCTTCAATCAATAATGACACAAATAAGCTATAAATCGCCTGCAAAGACATGTTTAAAACAGAATGCGGAAACTCGATCTGTTCTCTTGACACTGTTATTACTGCTAATGCGTCCATCACTAATATCGCTTGGAGGAGGCAGCGAGCTGGTAACACTGGCCAGCTAACTCCTTGGAGTTGTCCCTCTTTCCTTGCTCAGGTGCCAACAGCGAGGTCCCCGGAGGCGACCACCCGCACGCGGCCGGCCGGGGCGACACTGCCTGTCCCCCCCTACGTCTCCTGGGGGCCACCCTACCCACACACAGGGCTCCAGGTTTGCAGATGAAACCCAAGAACGGTCCCCAAGAAAGAGATGGAAGGAGCTGGCACGTTATCTCCGGGCCTGCGCCTGGGGCTGGCACCTGTCCCACCACAACCCTCTGTGGCAGGTGCGCGTAACCCATGTCCCCGCTGGGGAGAGGGTAGCACGGCGAGGTGCCGCTTTTTCCAGGGCCACGGGAGTCGGCCCCCGTGCTGGATGGAGGCCGGACCGGCCTACCAGGGCCCAGCTCTCTGCACCCCGCCGTGCCTGCCCGCGAGCTGTTCGTGACCCTGCCTTCTGCTTGGCTCTTTGTGCACATGCGGAGCCTCGGGACCACGTAGGGCAGGCGCTGACGAGGGAAAGCTGATGTTGTCAGCTCCTGGAGATGGAGCCTGCGCGCCCAGCCAGGCGGCAGATGACTCATTTCGCTAAAATCAATAGCGTTCCACTCCTCCTCTGGGAAGTCTTCAGCCAGCTGTAAATTTAACCATCCTGATTCCAAGCTAACGAGAAAAGGAGATTACCAACTTTCACATCAGACCCTCTGAACCCAAAACGCAGGGGCCATCTTGGCACGCAGGGCGGACTGGGCAGGGGGCGTGTCGGAGTCCCGCGGGCCTGGACCTTCCCTCTGGATCAGCCAGCAACCGTCTCAGACCCCCGGGCTCCTCCGGGTAAAATCGGGGTGATGACACTCGCCTCTCCAGGCCGCGGAGAGGAAAATGCAGGGGAGACAGCAAGCCCCCCGGCAGCTGAGAGGCCCCACGGGCAGCGGCAGAGACAGCACCCGCCCCAGGGACAGAAGAGACGGTGAACTGTGGCCGTGATGTCGCTATACCAAGCTGAGCCGCTGGTCTTAATGACCCGAACAAGACCAAATTTCCCAAGTATCTTTAATTTAATTTAATTTTTTTTTAATTTATTTTATTGATTTTTTTTTTTACAGAGAGGAAAGGAGAGGGATAGAGAGTTAGAAACATCAATGAGAGAGAGACATCCATCAGCTGCCTCCCGCACGCCCCCTACTGGGGATGTGCCCCCAACCAAGGTACATGCCCTTGACCAGAATCGAACCCGGGACCCCTTCAGTCCACAAGCTGACGCTCCATATCCACTGAGTCAAACCGGTTTTGGCTCAAGTACCTTTTAAAAAAGACTTTTCAACTTGCAAACAAGGTTAGATCCCCAAGGTTTTCCCTAAGTTGACTTCCCGGGACTCAGAAATCACCCCTGGACTCAGTGAACATGCTATGACCACGTTGAGGCTCCAGGATCCGTCAGTGGAGGTCATCTTACCTCCGAGGGGTGCCAAACAGCCCCCGGTCACCATGACCCGCCCAGAGACACGCATCTCCCCCGTGCAAACTGTGGTGATGCGGCAGCGAATGGGACGGGGCTGTGGACGGCGAGGCGGCCTCCCCTGGTCCAGACGCGCAGCACGCGCAGAGCTGGGCGCTAACGAGACGAAGGGGCTGCTGAGACGTGGTAAGACTCGGGGCGTTTGCCAAGCGTGAGGTGCGGGTGGCAGGTGTTTCACTGGAGTTTAATTACATCTGACTCAATCTCCGCAGCCGGAGCCCGCCTCTCACGGCAAAGTGGGGTGGAAAGAGTGGGAAACGGGGGTGCGGCCTTGGAGAACACACACGTCCACGAGAGGCTGGAGGGGCTCCAGGAAAGGGATGAGCTTAGCAGTGGGGTCCCCGAGGCAGGGGGTGGAGGGAAGGCAGAAGCCCCCGAAGGACGCCTCGCCGAGGGGCGCCCCCACCCCCGAAGGCTTAGTGCGATGAGGTGCCCTTTCTGCAGCCCCTCCTCGGCGGCCCCCAGAGCCCGCGTGCTCTTTGCCAGGGTTCTCACTTGGACGCGGCTCATCCTTCCGACGCCAAGCGCTCTGAAAGCGCCAGGGCTAACATTTCTCCTGCCGGAGCGGCGGCTCTCGCTCGCTCCACCAGAGGGATCGGCCGAGACCCATCTGGACGCGCCTTCCACCCAGAAGCCCCCAGATCCCCTCTGCAGTGGCCCCCCACCTGGGCCTGAGCAAAATGTTTGTCCGGAGCGGGGGAAACAGATGCGGCGAGGGCAAGCGGCTCTCCGGCCTCAACGGGCCGAGCCTCCGGCGTCCCAGTAAAGGGATGAGCGAGGAGCGGGGTCCCAGAGGCAGGGGTGGGGCAGGAGCCCCGCTGTGTCCATGGCGGCACGGCCCCCAGCACCTCACCAAACACTCGAAGCCTCAGAGTCTGGGTCCGTGATGGGGGGGCGGTAAAAACACTCCCCGCCCAGGTGTGGCATAAGCCAAGGGTCCCACCTCCATCTGCCCCCTCCAGCGGGCCTGGCCCAGGCGAGCACGCAACCCCCCGCCCTCCCGTGTCCTGGCAGCGTTTCCTTGGGGAGGCCCGATCAGGATGCAAGAGCGAGGGGGGCACTGGAAGGCCCTCGAGGAAACCAAGAGAAACGATCGCTGATGGTGCCGATCAGCCGGCCACTCACTTCCCTGCGCCATGCCAGCCCTCCCCTCACCCAAAGACAGGGCCGCCCCAGGAGCCTGCCAAGGGCTGAGGTCGGCAGAGGGGCACGCAGAGGGGTCCGAGGCAGAGGACACCCTCCCTCTGCATCCCCACCAACGGGCCGGGGGGCTGTGGAAAAGCCAGACGTGGGGGAGAAGCCGGCCCTTCCTCCCCGCCGGCCCCGTCCACCTCCGGAAGCAGCAGGACCCAGTCACTGTCTCCTACCGTCCGAAGAGCCTCCGGAGGCAGTGCCGGAGGGAGGGAGGGAGGGGGCACCCTGTGCTGAGTGCCCACCCTGCCCCGGGCACTCTGCAGAGAGCCGTGCACACCTCACCGCGGCTGCCCTCCACAGCCCCCCTGCCCCCGACGCAGAAACAAGCCAAAGGGACCCACCCCGAGGGCACTCAGCCGCATCGGGGCCCCCACCCGTGCTCTGGCACACCTGTGCCCCCCATGCTGGGAAGGGTGTCTCAGACAGGCCACTGACGGCGGCACAGGAAGAGCAGGGGGCCTCCCTAGCCGGGGCTCCAGAGAGAGAGAGGACCGTCTCCTGGGGCGACTGGGGGGCCGGTCTGTGCCAGCAGCCACGCGGCCTGGGCTTGAGCGAGCGCCGCCAGGGGCGGGCAGGAGACGGGCGGACAGACGGGGCGGGCGGGCGGGGCGCTGACCCAGGAAGCGGCTCCCCGTGGGCCGGGCCTCAGGGGCCAGCGGCGGTGTGTTAGGGAGATTGCAGCCTGAACGAGAGCATCCGAAGTAATGAATCTGGGAGCGGGTTTATTTAGGTGCTGATTCACGGCGCCTCTGTACGCCGGCGGCCCGTCGGAACTATAAATTAGCGAGGCAGAATGCGGCCGGGCCTCCGCACCTCGGGCCGGGTATCGACGTTTCGGAGCCCGCCGATTTCTAGCCGGATGGACTGAGGACACCGGCATGAATGGCCGTGGCGCCCAACTCCCATCACCGACGACGGGCACCGGCGATGAATTCCCGGAGCACCGCGGCGAGGGCGCCCCGCGTCCCCTTCTCCTGGCAGGGACTTCTAATCAGATTGGAATGAAAAAGCCGAACCGCCCAGGGCCAGCGAGCGGGTGAGGAGGGCGGGCAGGCGGTGGCGAGAAAGGGCGGACCCGGGACCAGGCGGGGCGCCAGAGGGGCTGCGGGCGCCCCCCTGACTCGGCGGAGGAGGAGGGCACAGCGCCACCCCAGTCGGGGGCTGGAGCGCACACAGGACGGAGCGCCCCCTCCATGCCCCCCCATCCCCCGACGGCCCCTGGTGCTTGACTGCCCGGCAAGGGCCAGACTCGGCCCGGCCCCGTCCGCCGGCCCTGGCTGCGTGGTGGGCCACGAAGACCACCCGCCCAGGGCTCAGCCCCCAGAGCTCAAGCCGGGGAGACAGACGTGAGAACCAACAGCGCCCGCAGCCACAGAGGCCCCATCCAGGGGCCAAAGGGCTTCCTCCAGGATGCAGTCCCCTCCCCCCTCCCGGCCCCCCCTGGGACAAAGGACACCCCGCATGCTCACCCCGGTCGCCCAGCACCGGGTCTTGTACACAGTGGGTGCTCAATAAGAGCCGGAGGGAGGGAAGCGGTCCTTTAACGGGGGAACCAGGTGGCTCGTGCCAGGCCCAGTGGAGGCCAAGTCCCCGTCACCTCCCAGACGTGCCCTCCCTCTGCCACGGGGCGCACCACCGCTGGTGGGGCGCAGAGGGCGGGGCCGGGCGGCTGCCGCCCCTTCTTGGGCCCGGACACCCCCACCAAGCTGCCGCTCCCAGGAAACCTGCCAGAGTGCTCCCGCCTCAGCAGCAGCCTCCTGCTGCCACCTGCTGAGACAGGGCCTGGCTTACCAGCAGGACGGAAGCCTATAAATTTCAGAACCCCTCCCTCCCCCCCCCCCCACCCCCCCCCCCCCCCCACACACACACACACGCCAGCAGGCTCTGTTTATCTGTTTAACATCTGTTGATTGAGGGGATAGAGTTTGACAAAGGGCACCAGGAATCCAATAATGCTATCAAATACCCTTGTATTGGATTAACCCGGCATGGCCAGGCTACGAGAAGCATCACCTCCCTCCGCGGGCGGGGGGCGCGCCGCCCCTGGTCCTCAGTGACCCTGCCGTGGGGAGCAGAGCCTGAGTACTGTGCATCCCACTGGCCTGAACTTCATGACGCTCGGGCTCTGTTCTTGCACCCCCAGCTCCCTACACCCCACATTTTTCCACACCGACAGACAGTCCATGCCCCTGTGCCCACTCTGTCCTGACTGTTCTGTCTGCCGTCTTTCCTCCCACGCAACCACACCCTGCACCCTGATTCTCTGCCCCTGAGTCCTGCCTCCGCTCAGGTTCCTCCTCCTCCAAGGAGTCTTCCTTGACCTCCCAGGCTAGACCTTCTCGGGGCTCCTGTGTCTCACTGCCTCGCGGTGGCCTGGGGATCTCTCTGCACGGCGGCGGCGCCCAGCGGCCAGGAGCTTGTCCGGGGCGGGTCCTGGGTCTCGTCGGCCCCTCTGTCCCCGATACTGAGCACACCGGCCACAGGGTGCGAGGGCAGGGGCAGGGCTCGGAGCCTGGCAGGCCTGCATGCCCCCTGGCTCTGCCCCTGCCTGCTGCCTCCGGATCAGGGTGGGAGAAGTGGATTCCGGTCACACCGGCCTCTCCGGCTGAGTGGGGCCCACATGAGGCGCAGGTGGAAGTGCTGGCACGCAGCGGGTGCTCGGTGACCGGACCTGCCGCTGTCATCACTGACCCCATGGCACCGTCATCAGGTGGCACCAAACTCCCTCAGCCCTGGCCACCCCCCTCAGCCCCGGGGTTCCCGGTAAGACCCCAGAGGCTCAGGGAGACACTTTGCTGAGAAGAGGAGGCCGCCCGGTGGCCCTGCAGAAAGGGCAGGGGCTCTGCGGTCGCACAGACAGGGCCCCCTGGGACAGCCACCAGCGGGGGGCCCTGAGCCCTGTTTCCTCACCTGTGAAAGGGGGACAGAATCGCAGCAGCAGCCCTGGTGCAGAGCAACATGTCTTGGGCACGGGCCCAGCTGCTGACCCAACCCCCGGTCACGTGACCGCCCTCCCTGAGCGCCTGGGGCTCAGTCAGAGGCGCTGCCAGGCTGCCCCTCCGCAGCCCAGAGCATGAGGACACTCGAGGGGGGTGACAAACGCCACCATTCCCCCTCCCCTCCATCGCCTGCCCTCCCTGCGCCCCCTCCAAGCTCTGGGGGAGAAAAACTGGGTGTCCAACCCCCAAGTTCCTACCCCGGCTTGCTGGGACCCCAGGAGAGACACCGACCCCAGCACCACCTCGGCTGGGCCAGGCAGGTGGGGGCTGCCCGAGGGGTCCAGGGACCCCCGAGGCCTCTCCTCCTGGCTCTGGCAGCGGTGCCCAGGAGCAGGGTGACCCAGAAGCCCAGGGAGGAGAAGGCAGCGCCCTGGGGTCGGGGCAGAGGTCTGAGCCCAGCTCCGCACCCCGTGGCGTGACCTCACCTGAGAACCCCGGCAGGAGGCCGGGCGGTGGCCGGAGCGGGGGGGCTACTGGTGCCGGCTGCGCAGCAGGGCCGCTGACCACGTTCCCCCGGGGACTTGCGTCTCCTTCTCGCCCCGCTTGTCAGGGGCCCCCCTGGGGTGTGCCCGGCCCGGCTCCCTCTCGCCCCATCGCCTTTCCGGCGCGGGCATTAAAGCGGAGCTCGTCCGCAGCCTCGCCCCGCGCGCTGGCATCATTCCTTACAGCTTTCCGCGATAATGAATTGACAGGAGTTCTAAACTGATTCCGACCAAAGGACACGGTGATAAAGCGGAATCTATTCCAGGACAAATTACATGTCAGAAGTTGATTAAAAAGCCACCTCTTTATCCAGCCCACAGCTCGGGGCTGAGACAACCTTGGGGCTCTGTCCTCCAAGGCAGGCTGGCACAGGCCCGGCGCAGCTCTCCGAGGAGAGTCCCGGTTCCAGTCCCGGGCCCCCGGCCCCCGGCCCCTGGTCCCCGTGGAGAAAGCTGGCTCCAACACCAGAATGGGGGCGCGGGACACAACAGAGAGACGCACCTGTTTCCAGGTCTGTGAGGCGCAGAGCGCAGTCGAAGCCGCCGCTGAGGATGCGCTGGCCGCAGGGAGACCACCGGGCAGCCCGCACGGCCTCGCTGTGCAGAGAGTAGGTCTGCAGGCATCTCCCCGAGTCCACCGCGTTCCACACCTGCGGGCAAGCACAGCGCAGACATCAGACATGGGCTCTGCCTGCCCTCGCTGGTGTGGCTCTGTGGATAGAGTATTGTGGGCCTGCAGACTGAAAGGTCCCGGGTTCAATTCTGGTCAAGGGCACCTGCCAGGGGGGCGGGCTCAATCCCCAGTAGGGGGCATGCGGGAGACAACAGATGAATGATTCTCTCTCATCACTGATGTTTTTCTATCTCCCTCTCCCTTCCTCTCTGAAATCAACCGACGTATCCCTATACTGAAAAAAGGGTGATATGCTCATCAGACCAGCCTTCTTCCAAACACCCATCTGGATGTCCTTTGGCACAAAGCCATGGTAGCGGGGGCCAAGGCAGCAGCAAGTAGGGGCTACCAGGCCGGCATGGGAGGGCAGGTAGGGGCAATAAGACCGGCAGGCAGGTGAGCAGTTAGGAGCCAGTTGTGAGAGGGATGTCCGACGGCCAGATCAGGCCTAAACCGGCAGTCAAACATCCCCTGATGGGTCCCAGATTGGAGAAGGTGCAGGCCGGGCTGAGGACGCTCCTTTCCCTCTCCCCAAAGTACTCAAATTTCATGCACTGGGCCTCTAGTCTACATAAAACACTAATCCTGTATTGCTAAGTGTCTCCCCTACCTTCCGACTGGTAGCTATGACCCGCACTGACCACAAGGGGGCCGGTGCTCAATGTAGGAGCTGCCAAAGCTGCAGTGACTTGGCAGTGGCGGTCCTCGGGTAACGCACCCCGAAACTAGAGAGGAGGGAGCCCGATTCCGCGCAGGGCCATAGTTCCACATTCAGACGTGGGTTATGTTGTTGCGGGGGCACTGCCCACTTGTGTTTGGTTTCCACGCCCTGTACGACAGCAACTTCACAGAGTGCCCTCTCGCCCTCTGGGAGCTCACAGGGGATGTTGGAGAGCTGGTTTCGGCCCAATCCCCACAGGCCAGGCCGAGGGACCCCACCTCCCGGAGGGACCCCACTCACTCTGCAGACAGTGGGGGAGGACCACGGGAGGTTAGCTCGAGGACGTATCTGGCCTGTCTCATCCAGTCCCACCCAGCCAGCCACCTTCTGATGAACTTCCTTTCAATGTGCATGAATCCCTGCGCCGGGCCACTAGTAAAAATATATTCTAGAAAAAAAATAAATGGACCCCGCCTGGGGGTAAGGGTCTGGCAGTGGAACGAGATTCCCTTCAGCTCGCCATCAAACCGGATCTGGGGGTTAAACGTCTCCTGTATAAAGGTAAAGGCTTGGGGCTGGGGAGATGAGGGGAAAATTTTCCCCAAACTTCTCTGGGGTTCAGGAAGCCCCCAAGCAAACAATACGCCCCACTTCTGCTGCTCGTTGCCAGTTCTGCGCAGTCTCGCCCGCATCTCTGGCACCTCCCCTCCGGGACGGGACTCGCTGAGCCCTGGATGGGACACGGGGCCGGCCTCTCTTCATGGTCCTCCTTTACGACTAAGAGCCAAACCAGGGCCTGCCACACCTGTGCTTAGACCTCTGCCCGCGGGAGAGAAAGCACTGTCCCCCTTCCCACCCTGGCTCCCCATGGGGGTGCGCTTGCTGACTTCTGAAATACACCTCAGAGCCCCCCAAAGAAACTGTTCGTTCCAAGAGCCAGGGCCACGGGGGACACGGAGGGCCTGCGTGCCCCTGGCACCAGCTCGCCCGGGAAACTCCACCCGCCGCCACGCAGTCAGCGCAAAGGGCGGGCGTGCAGCCCAGGGCCTGGCCTCCCCGACCACACAGCGGCTCCGAGGACTGAACACGGGGAGCAGGAGAACCCCTGAAGCCGGCACGTGGGCATCAGGCCAAGGGCCTCCCAGGCTACTGGCCCTCTGGGCCCTGGTCTCCTCCTGCAGGAAGCGGGGAGCAGACGAGCCCCATCCCAGGGCAGCGGGGACCCTGAAGGCAGGCACGCAGTCCTAGCAGCAGGGATCCTAGACACCCTACAGCCACGCCCGGGAGCCCACGCACACCCCCAAACCTGACCCTAGAGAGAACCGCCCCTTTCCCGATGGGAAAACGCATCCTGAAGCTTCGAAAGCATGTTTCCTGGGGGCGGAGGTCCAAGAGGAAGAAAACAAGAGGTGGCGGGCGGCCTTCCCAGAACGTGAAGAGAGCTCAGTCCTTCCTTCCCACTGGGGCGCCGGGCCCGGGCCTCCAAATGGAGTGGCTTCACGGTAGAAGGGCAGAGTGCGGGCAACTGCGGTTGGTTTTCCAAAACTATGTACAAGTCTGACTTTAACAGGAAAAATAAAATAAAGTAAAATTAATGAGCTAAGATCCAAAGGCTAAACAGTAAAATAATAATAATAATAATAATAATGAGTTCACAGGCCACATTGCTTATACAGAGTCCGATGCCATCTAAATTTTAAAAACACACAAAACGCCACCTCCCGCCCATGAGGATGGCTACTTTAAAACAAACTAACCAACAAGCGCTGGTGAAGTGAGGAGAATCGGAACTCTGTGCACTGTTGGTGGGAAGGCCCAGCCTCTGTGAAAGACAGCATGGCAGGCCCTCAAAAAATACCCACGGTGACCACCTCGTCCAACGATCCCTCCTGTGTGTCCAGAGGAACCGAGGCCAGAGTCTCCCAGGGGTGTGTGCGCACAAATGTTCATCATCACGTTATTCACCACGGCCAAAGGTGGACACAGCCACAGGGCCGCCGATAGACAGACGGATAAACAAGGGGTCCATCCGTACCGAGGAATATTACTCAGCCATCAAAAGGAAGGGGTTTCTTTGGTGGGTGAACCCTGAGACGTTATGCTACGTGCACTAAGCCAGTCACCAAAGACAAACAGCGTGTGATTCCACTTTTTCTCGTTGTTGGTAATCCTCACCAGAATATTTTCCCGCTGATTCTTAGGGAGAGTGCAAGACAGAGGGAAAGACAGAGAGAAACATCGGTGTGAGAGAAGCACATCGATGGATTGCCTCCTGCGCAAGCCCCAACCAGGGCTCAGGCTGAGGAGGAGCCTACAACCGAGGTCCACGCCCTTGACCGAAACGGAACACCCAGGATGCTTTGGGCCAAAGCCCGCCACCCTATCCATTGAGCCAAGCTAGCTAGAGCACATGCATGTTCTTCACACACTGAATCATGCACCTACATGTGGTTAAGGTGCTAAACTCTACGTTAGCTGTATCTCCACACCATTTGAAAAACACCCACGAAGCAACACTCCATCCTGTCTGTTTATGCATTTGCAGGACTCTGAAATATGCAGGGATGCGAGGTCATTCCTGATAATGGAGGGAGGGAGGGGGGTCGGGAGCTATGAATACCACGCTGTCCTTCTTTAAAGAGAGGCAGAGAGAGAGAGAATATGAATTTGCTCTGAAGCAAATATGCCCCAATGTTGCAATCCGTGAGACCCCTTCTCTTATGCATTCATTCGGCAAACACCTCCCGAGCACCTATTAGCCAGGCTTTGCTCGGCAGTAAACAAGGAAGACAAAGCCCCTGCCGCACGGAATTTACATTCTGGTGGGCAAGACCAGACACCGAACGAGAGGAACCGGCGGGATCTATGTGGTGTTTACGGCGGTGGTAACGCTGGCATTCTCAGAAGCAGGCAGCGAAAGCAGGCGGGGCTGCCAGCGATGGCGGGCGGGGAAGGGCATCGCGGAGAAGGGGACTGGAGGAAGGAAGCCACACAGGAACGGGGGGGGGGGGAGGACCCTCCGGCGGGCACAGGGCCCCGTGCAGGGAGGCGAGCGGGGAACCAGGGAGACATGAGAATGTTGTCTGCGGTCACCCAGAGCGAGAGGAGGGTGGTGGGCCCAGCTGGGAACAGGGGTGAAGCAGCCTTGCTTAGAAGGTAGAACCAACCTTGGCTCAGAGGGGGGGCGGGAGGGCGAGAGAAGAGTCCGGGACGGTCCTCGGTTCTGGCCCAAGCACCCAGAGCAGCGGTTCTCAACCTTTGTTCATGCTGGGGCCCTTTAAGACAGCTCCTCATGTGGTGGTGACCCCCAACCATAACATTATTTTCGTGGCTACTTCATCGCTGTCATGTTGCTACTGTTAATGAATCATAATATACATATATGTGTTTTCTGATGGTCTCAGGCTCTACAGCAGCGGTTCTCAACGTGTGGGTCGCGACCCACAGGTTGAAAACTGCTAGCAAGGTCGCCTCAGACCATCGGAAAACAGATCTTTACATGATGATTCATAACAGGAGCAACATGACAGTGATGAAGTAGCCACGAAAGTAATTTTCAGATTGGGGGTCACCACCACCTGAGGACCTGTATTAAAGGGTCCCAGCATGAACAAAGGTTGAGAACCGCTGACCCAGAGGAGAGGCGGGGCAGGGTGTGCCTGAGGAGAGGTGGGGGGGGGGACCAGGAACTCGGGGTGGAATGACGGAGAGGGAGCGGGCAGCTGGACGCAGGAGTGTGCGTGTCACGGACGCCGACTCAGCCACGCACGGAAGTCAGTGTAGACAGAGCGGGGAGGAGGCCCAGTGTCCACAGGCCGGGGTGCAAGGGGGCTGGGGAGAAACCCCAGAGGCATTCTGAGGAGGAGAGGCCTGCGAGGCGGGAGCAGAAGCGGTGGAGGGTGACCCCGCCCAGAAGCCAGGGGAGGAGCCAGCACCGGGTCCCCGGCTGCCGGCACCGCGACCCCAGGAGATCCGGACCGGACCCTGGATTTGACCACCCGAGTCGTGGGCACCCAGGGGTCTGCTATGTCACTTTCTAGACTTTGGATCGTCTAAAATATTCATAAGGTTCATGGAGAAGAAGAGGAGGAGGAGAAGGAGGAAGAGAAGGGCAAACAGGAAGAGAGAGAGGAGGGATCAAGGAAGGAGAAAAAGAGGACGCAGAAAAAGGAGAGAAGAAAAGCAAGCAAAGGGATGGGAGGAGGGAGGAGAGGAAACAGGAAAAGAGAGGGCAGGGGAGGGGAGAGAGGGGAGGGGAGGGAAAAGGGGAAGAGGAGGAGGGGAGGGGGAGAAAGAGGAGGAGGGGAGGGGGAGAAAGAAGAGGAAGGATGGATCATAGTCATAATCAAAGAGAGAAGAGACGGCTATGGCCCCAGGACCAAAAGCCACAAGCCAGACAGTTTGAGTTTCTGGCCAGGGGCCCCCCGGAACCCGCGAGGGAAACCAGTTTCAGGAAATCCATCCGTCTGCAGCGACCCGATAACTCCTCTCGGAAGTGAGGCTCGCTGGGCCCTCCCGGCGGATACACCCCCCACGACAGCGACAGCGGCGGCGGCGGGATCAATGCCGAGCAGGCAGCCACTCCTCGAAGCTACCCGGGGTGAAGGCGCGAAGAAGCCTCGCTAATCGTTCTCCCTAATTGAATTTAATGTTTACTGTCAGGTTTTAAAGATTAATTCCCAAACAGCACAGCAGCCTGACGTGTGCGCCTTTTTTCAATTAGGTAATTAGAAATCCCAATCTGCCTTGGCGGAATGAAGGAGGCAAGTCTTCCGTCGAAGGTTCCGGGGTGACTCGCCGTGCTAAGTAGAGACATTCCACGTCCCGCAGGTTTGCAAAGAACATGACAAGTGAAAGGCAGTGCTGGCTCGTCCCACGTCCGCTGCCGCCTCCGGATCTGGTTACTGAGCCCCAACGGGAGTTCTCACCAATCTCTTAAGGCCCATGTTTAGCCACAGGTCACATTCGTCCTGCCTAGCTGCCTACTTTTTGGTTTCTTTATTATTAAAAAAATGCAACCTGGAGAAACCAAGATGGCAGCCTAGGTAAACACCTACACTGCTGCCTCGTACCACCATTTCAAAACTATAACTAAAAAGACAAACGGGCATCATCCAGAACCACAGGAAGGCTGGCTGAGTGGAAATTCTACAACTGGAAGGGAAGAGAAAAGCACGCGGAGACTCAGGGGGGCTGCAGGAGGCAGAGGTACCGAGGCGCACGGGTGGAGAGGGCGAGCAACCGAGTGCGCGGCTGGCTTTCTCAAGCGGGAGGGAGACACAAGCTCCCGACTGCGCTGAACTCCAGTTCTGGGCGAGACTCTGGGGACCCAGACTCATTTGGGGAGAAACTGGACTGTCAGGAAAGAGAGAAGCACACTGAGACCCAGAGGAGCGACAGGAGGCAGAGGTACCGAGGCACGTGTGCGGAGAGGGCAGGCAACTGAGTGCACAGCTGGCTTTCTCAAGCGGGAGGGAGACACAAGCTCCCGACTGCTCTGACCTCCAGTTCAGGGCCAGACTCATTCGGACAGAAACTGGACCGTCTGGCAGCAGGTGGAACTCGAGGGCGGCTTTCTCTCGGAGATGCTTGCAGCGATTACCAAGGGACACTGAGACCCAGGGGCCTCATAGGGCAGAGCTGACCAGAAGCGAAGACTGTCTACTCCGCCCTGAGGCTCCGCCCCATTCCAGCTGAGCACAGAGGCTTTGCAAGTCTTCTCCCATAAGGGTGTCTCCAGCACAGTTCTCCCAATGTAGACACGGCGGATACTCACAGTCAGTTGGCCTGGAGGTCAATTCCTCCCAGTGATACCAACAACAATCAAGGCTTAACTACAACAAGACTGTGCACACAGTCCACAAAAGGGTGCACCAAGAGTGTCCACCTCAGGTAACTGGGGAGGCGGAGCCACTGAGCCCTATAGGACACCTAGCATACAAAGCCACTCTATCAACTCAGAGAAGCAGCAAAAATGCAGAGACAAAGAAACAGATCACAAGTGAAAGAAATGGAGGAAAGCAAACAACTGGATATAGAGTTCAAAACCACGCTTATAAGGTTTTTCAAGAACTTCCTAGAAAGATGGATAAAGTTAGAGAGACCCAAGGGGACCAACTAGAAATTAAACATACACTGACTGAAATAAAAAACATTATACAGAGATCTAACAGCAAACTAGAGGATCACAAGAATCAAGTCCAAGATTTGAAATATAAAGAAGCAAAAAACACTAAACTGGAAAAGAAAAAAGAAAAAAAATCCAAAAACATGAAGATAGTGTAAGGAGCCTTTGAAACAACTTCAAGCGTACTAACATCAGAATTATGAGGGTGCCAGAAGAAGAGAGAGAGCAAGATACTGAAAACCTATTTGAAGAAATAATGACTGAAAACTTCCCACACATGGTGAAAGAAATAGACTTACAAGTCCAGAAAATGCACAGAACCCCAAACAAAAGGAATCCAAAGAAGACCACACCAAAATACATCATAATTAAAATCCCAAGAGCAAAAGAGAAAGAGAAAATATTAAAAGCAGCAAGAGAAAAACAGTTTATTACCTACAAGGGAGCACCCATACGACTGTCAGCTGATTTCTCAACAGAAACGATGAAGGCCAGACGGGAGTGGCAAGAATTATTCAACGTGATGAATAGCAAGAACCTACAACCAAGATTACTCTACCCAGCAAAGCTATCATTCAGAATTGAAGGTCACATAAAGAGCTTCACAGATAAGAAAAAGCTAAAGGAGTTCATCAACACCAAACCAGTATTATATGAAATGCTGAAAGGTACTCTTTAAGAAGAGAAAGAAAAAGAAAAAGGTAAAGATAAAGATAAAAATTATGAACAACAAAACCTTATCTATCAACAAGTGAATCTAAAAATCAAGTGAATAAAAAAATCTGATGAACAGAATAAACTGGTGAATATAATAGAATCAGGGGCACAGAAAGGGAGTGGACTGACAATTCTCAGGGGGGAAAGCCTGAGGGGGGTGCAGGAAGAGACTGGACAAAAATCATACACCTATGGAGGAGGATAGTGGGGGAGGTAAGGGCAGAAGGTGGAGTGGGAGCTGGGTGGAGGGGAGCTATGTGGGGGAAAAGAGGAACAATTGTAATAATCTGAACAATAGAGATTAAGAAAAGAAATTTTAAAAATAAGTAAATGTCTTACACACCTTTTTTATGTCAAATTCATCCCTAATTATTTCATATTTTGATACTACTGTAAATGGTGTTTTAAATTTTAAGTTCTTCATTTCTAGTATGTAGAAATACAATAAAGTTTTGTATTTTGACCTTAAATTCTGAACCCATCCTAAACTAACTTAATTCAAGAAGTTTTTTGTAGATCCAGTAGAATTTTCTACATAAACAGTCATGTTGTCTGCGAATAAAGACAGTTTGTACCATGGACACAGGCAATAGGGTGGTGAAGACCTGGGCAAGTGAGTAGGAACTGGGAGGAGGAGGGGAAGGGCGAGAAAATGGGAGATATTATCAACAATAAAAAATATATTTTTTTTTAAAAGACGGTTTTATTTCCTTCTTTCCAATCCAGGTACCTTTTGTTTCTTTCTCTTGCCTCGTTGCGCCGGCTGGCATCTTCAGTACAATGCTGAGTAGACACAGTGAGAGCGGACACCCTTGTCCTATTCCTGATCTTGTCGGGGAAAACAGTCTCTTATACAGTAAAATAAGATGCTAGCGCTAATGTTTTCTTCAGTGCCCCTCATCGGTTTGAGAATATTCTCATCTATTTCTAGTTTGCTGAAAGTGTTTCTTTTACCATGTGTAATGGTTAGCGCTCTGGACTCTGAAAGTTTTTATTTTAAAACCAGGAATGGCTGCTGGATATTACCAGAAGCTTTTCCTGTACCTCTTGAGAAGAATATAGGGTTCTTCTTTGACAGTTCATGAATACGCTGAATTACATTGGTTGATTTTCAAATATTAAGCAAACCTGGCCTTCCTGGGACAGATCCTACTTGGTTATAATGTAATGTAAGAATAAATAAATATATCAATCAAGAAGCTTCTGTGCCAGAGCCTTGTGGATGGCTGTCTTCTTGTTCATATGATGTTCTCTCTTTAGGCCTGTCTCCAGCGCCCCCTATTTATAAAGACACCAGTCATACCGGATTAGGGCCCATCCTAACAACTTCATACCTGATTATCCCTATAAAGACCCTCTCTCCAAACAAAGACACGGACTTCAAAACTTAAGTTTTGAAAAAGACATCATTCAACCCACAAGCAATTGGTACTATTTGCTCCTTCAATGTTCGATAAGTCATTAATCAGAAGAGGCTGGTGGACATGCAATGCACTATACATGGAAATGTATCCTTGAAATGTATATGATCCTATTAACAAATGTCACTACAGTAAACTTAATTTTTTTTTAAAGTCATTAGTGAAGTCATTTGGGCTTGGGGTTTTCTCTGCAGAAAGATATTTAACTATGAATTCAATTTATTTAATAAATATAGAGCTTTGGGGGTTATCTATTCCTTTATAAGTGAGCTTTTGATTGTTTCGGGTTTTTAGGGGTTTATCCATGTCACCTAAGTTGTAGAATAATACATTGCCATAAAGTTTATCATAATGTTACCTTATAAATCCTTTAATAACTTTAGATAGCACTCCTAATATTGGTCATTTGTGTCTTTATTCCTGATGAGTGGTTAAAGGTTTATTATTTTATTAAACTCAACAAACCAGCTTCTGGTTTTACTGATTCTTTTCTGTATCAATTATTTCTGCTGGTATCTTTATCTCCTTTCTTTTGCTTATTTTGAGTTGAGTTTGCTCTGCCTTTTCTGTGTCTTAAAGCAGTAGCTGAGATGACTGATTTGAAATTTTCTTCTTGATTAATATAGGCATGTGTGTTATGCATCGCCATCTAAGAACTGCTCTAGCTATGTTACATTATTTTTTATATCCCGTCTTCTCATTTGCATTCAGTTAAAAATATTTTCTAATATCCCTGTCAGTTTCTTCCTTGACCCACAGGTTACTTGGGAGTGTTTCATTTCCAAATATCAGGAAATTTCCCAGATATCTGTTATTGACTTTTAATTTAATCCGATCATCATTAAAGAATATACTTGGAATGACTTCAGTACCTTTAAGTTCCTGAGACTTGCTTTATGGCCCAGCCTATGGTACACTTGAAAAGAATGAGTATTTTGCTGTTGTTACATGAAGCTTTCTATAAATGTCAATTAGTCCAAGTTGGATGAGGGGGTTGTTCAAGACTTCTGTGTCTTCACTGATTTTCTGTCTGCATGATGTATTGATTATTGAGAAAAGGGTGTTAAAACCTCCAACTATAATTGTGAATTTGATTATTTCTCCATTGAGTTCTATCAGTTTTGCCTCATGTATTTTAAAGCTCTTTTATTGGGTATATAAATATTTATGCGCCTAATGTTTATGTAGCTGATGTTATTCACCTAATGTTTTGCCCCTTTATAAACTGTCCCTTTTATCATGACAATATGACTCTCTTTGTTCCTACTAATATTCTCTGCTCTGACATCTACTTTGTCTGATATTAATATGGCCACTCTAGTTTTGTTTTGTGTTTTTTAACTAATATTATTTTGGTATATTTTTTCCTTCCTTTTACATTTAACCTTTTGTGTCTCTGTATTTAAAGTAGGTTTCTTGTAGACATTATATAATCGGGTCTTGCCTTGTTATCCAAATGAACACTCTTTTGTCTTTTAAATGTGTGTTTAGATCATTGCATCTATTATCGCTATGTTTGAGGTTTTAAGTTGCTATTTGTTCTCCATTTGATCTAATTTGTTCTTCGTTCCCTCTTTCCTGCGTATATTTTGCTGTTCATTTTCTTTCCCATGGCTAGATTACTAATCACAAATCTTTGTTCTGTTTCATGACTAGTTGCTTTAAGTTTTATAGCATGCGTTTGTACCTTATCACAGTTGACTTCAAGTAATATTAGCCCTTGCCTCATAAGCACCATAACAAAAGTATACATACACCACTTCCCCCATCTCAGGTTTTATGACTTGTTATCACACATTTCACACCTAAAAATATTATCAATTTAACTAAACACTTATTTTTACTTCAAATAATCAATCATCGTTGAAAGTGATTGTTATTAAGAACAAGTATTTACATTTACCCCCACACTTATCATTTCTGGTGTTCATCACTCCTCTGTGCGGATGTAGATTCCTACCTGGTACCATTTTTCTTCTGCCTTAAGAACTGTACCATTTCCCATAGTGCAGGTCTGCTGGGGCCGAATTACATCCACTTTTTAAACATCTGAAAATATATTTCACTTTTCTCTTTAAAAGATATTTTGCTGGGTATAAATTTAGGTTGACAGTGGTTTATTTTTCTTTCAGTCCTTTAAGTATGTTATCCCACTGTCTTCCGGCATTATTTCTAATAAAAGGTCTGCTGTAATTCTTATCTATGTTCCTCTG
The DNA here is from genome assembly GCA_011751065.1 of Lasiurus cinereus. Classification (NCBI taxonomy): domain Eukaryota; kingdom Metazoa; phylum Chordata; class Mammalia; order Chiroptera; family Vespertilionidae; genus Lasiurus; species Lasiurus cinereus. The sequence continues at coordinate 329,608 of JAAGEH010000195.1, read as the reverse complement.
TATGTAACATCCTTTTTTTTTTTTTTAACCCCCTCCGGCTGCTTTTAAGATTTTTTCTCTTCACAGTTGGTAATAAGAAATTCCATTATGATTTACCGTGGTGCTTGGGGTTGACTGAGATTCTTGGATCGGTGGGTTTCCAATCTCCTCAAACTTGGAAAACATTCAGCCATTATTTACTTAAATATTTTTCCAGTCTCCCTTTCTTTGAGCATTCCGATTTCGTGTCTATGGGGTGGACTTAGAACTGTGCCACAGCCCACTCATGCTCTGTTCCTTCTTTTACTTTCTCCACTGCACTTTAAATATTTTCCATAACAACATCTTCAACTTTGCTAACCTTTCTTTTCTAGTTTCTGCGGTTATTAATCTCATCTAGTATATTTTTATCTCGGACATTTTTTTTCTTTAGAGTTCAACTTAGATCTTCCTTCTGTATTCCACATCTCTCCTTGACACACGTTTGCTTTTCTCTCCCTTTTGGCCTCTATCGAGCACATTTAATAACAACAGTTGGCTTAATATTCTTATTTACTAATCGTCTCATCGGTGGGGTGTCTGGATCTGTTCCTGTTGCCTGGTGTTTCTTATCATCGTGGTCCAGCTTTTTCTGCCTCATTGTTCGCCTTGTAATCTGTCTGGATGCCAGAGACAGCGAATTTTACGTGAGTGGACATTTTATGTTTTTGTGTGCCTGTAAACGCTCTTGGGGTTAGTTCTGGGGCCCCGTTTAATTACTTGAAAACAGTTTGCTCCTTGCCCAGCCGGTCCCAAGCTTTGAGGCGGGGGGGACCGGAGCAGCCTTTTAGTTCAGGGCTATTTTACCCACCACGGAGGCAATCCCTTCTGAGCGATGCGCATTTCCCGCTCTGGCTGGTGGGGATACGAACGATGCCGCACCCCGTGGGCTCCGGAGATTACTGTTCCCGGGAGGGGGCTTACCCTGCCTCAAGGAGCTCCCTCGCCACGCATGGGGCTGATCGATATTCCGCGAGAGCCTTTGAAGGGGCCTCCTGGGGCTCTCCGGCGCTTCTCCCCACACCCGGGGCGAGGGGTGCTTAGCAGAGTGATGGGATTAGAGTGTTTGTGCTGTGGGTGTCGCAGAGATGACAAGAAGGCCAGGGGTGATCTGCCAACCGGTGTCATTTTCTGCAGGCATAAACAAGGAGCCGGGGACAGATGGGAGATTAATGCACCTCCACGCCTGCTCCCTGCCAGCGCTGCCAGCGCTGGGAAAACCTGCAGAGAGCTGGGGAGACGGCGCCCACGGTGCAGGGGTTGGGGTTCACACCCATTTCCCCGGACTCTGTGCGGAGTTCACTCCGATGTCCCCGGACGCTGGCATCGGCCGCTGGCTTTGGGGTGAGAGGCTCGCGTCTGGAGAAATGATGACATCGCCGGCCGTGTTTTCCTTTCCCGCCTCCCTCCTAAGAGGCTTTCTAAACCCGGGGATGCAAGGTCCCACAAAGTAAAGGTTGAGGAGAAACTCCATCAGCATCTGGGAGTACATGAGCATTCATTATACGGAGGATTCCAAGAAATTATTCTCTCCACTCAATAAGGTCAGAAGAAAGGGAAGAAGCTTTAAATGTCAAGAGAAGATGTAAAAGGGCAAAGAGGAGTTTTCTGGGAGCAGAAAGGATTACAGGCGAGACACGGCCCCGAGGCTGCCGGAGACGGCGAGGACAGCTCACGTAGCAGGCCCGCCCTCGGGCAGAGGGGGGACCCTGACTGGGCAGTTAGGGTACAGCTCGTTCCCACGGACGGGAGGGCAGGACCCCGGGAGAAGCCAGAGCCCCTTCCGCAAGCTTCACGACCGTGGACATTATTCCGAGACAAAATGATGGGAACAGCGCCCCCTCCGGGACCAGCACCCACTGCGCAGCAGTGACCACAGGTCAGGCATGCTCTCCGGAGCGGTCACCTGCTGCAGGCCCCACTGCGAGGGGGGGAGCAAGAGGTCTGGCTTGGGAGCCCGCAGGCTCAACCACCAGCAGTGGAGCCCCTGGACCAACCCACTGCTCCCCAACCTGTTCTCAGGGGGACCCCCACACAAAGCCAGGCTGACCCCTGTCCCCTGACAGCCAGTCAGCTGCCTCATGATGACCCCACACACACACATACACACACACATACACACACACACACACTGACTCATTGCCTCTAATCGGTCCAGAGCATCACAGTCCTACCCCACACTCTCCCTCACCTACCAGCTCCAGCTGTACAATATGTCCCCGACCCAATCACTTCTCTTTTTTTCATATCTCTTAGTGACTTTTTACAGAGAGAAAGGGAGAGGAACAGAGAGCTAGAAACATCGATGAGAGAGAGACATCGATCCGCCGCCTCCTGCACGCCCCCTTCTGGGGATGTGCCCAAAACCAAGCTATATGCCCTTGACCGGAATGGAACCTGGGACCTTTCAGTCTGCAGGCCGATGCTCTATCCACTGAGCCACACCGGTTTCGGCATTGTCTATTGTGCTCACCTCTTCATCCCTAGTGTCTTGAATGGGGTCTGGCATACACGAAGACCTGAGTATTTGTTGCATAAATGAAGAGACAGATGGAATGCATGGACGGATGGACGGATGAACAGATGGATGGACGAACGGATGGACAGACATGAATGAACGGACGGATGAAAGGATGGCTACCCTAGCTTTGGGTCATCCACAGCTCGACCACTTGGTTCGTTATGAAGCTGTGGAAGAGGAGAGTGCTAACTATAACGCCCTCCGCCATGAGAGACCTCGCACTCAGAGCGTGAGTAAGTAACGGACTTGGGTGCTGTTCTCCAATAAGCCGCAGTCCCCCAGTCGGACTGTACGGCCCGGCAGACACACGCATACCCCCCTCTCTCTCTATTCATGAGAGCCTCCGACTCTGGCACCGCCAGAACCTTTGGCTGGTTTCTGCTCTTTCATCCAAATCAAATCAAAACTTAACAAAAGGACGAGGTGACCCTGCCAAGCTTCTAAAGGCCTCGTTCGATCAGGAGGCGCTCGGTCCCCGGCCGCCGGGCACACCGATCCCTGGCGTCTCGGAAACTCATAAAAGAACGCACGCCGCTGGCAAGCGGGTGCTGGCTCCCCGCGAGCCCATCTGTGTTCTAATCCCGCGGTGCCGTGGGTCCTGCCGCCTGCCTGGCGCCTGCCCTTTTCCTGCCGGGAGTGCCCGCCTTCCCTGGGAAACCATCGGCGCCCTACTGGGTCCCATGGTACCCAGGTCCTGACCCCAACTTCTACAGAGGAGACGCGTCACCCTGGCCTGGCCGACCGGGGGCCGGAAGGCACCATCCTCAAGCGTCGGGCGGACACGGAAAAGATGCACGTCCCCTTCGCTGGGTTCAAGGAGTGGCCTCGACACTGGGGGAGGCCACCGCAGAGGTGGCATGTGCCTGGGGCCTGAGCACACGACGGCACAGGAGGAGGGGGGACCCAGGTGTGAGGACCCCTGCGTGCAGCCGCGCCCGACGCGGTGCGGCACGTGGCCCTGGCACCTCTTGGCCAACAGATTCCCTTTTTTTTTTTCTTTTTTTTTGCTTAAACTACAAGGAGCTGAGAGCTCTGGCACTTGCAACCAAGCGTCCTGCCACGAACCCGCTCCAAAACTCTGCCCGAGCTGGACCCTGATTGTACTGGTGGCCAGCCTCTCGCACTGCCTTTGGTCCCCTTTGGAAAGCGGGTTAACACCTGCCCATCCCTCGCCCCGTCCACCCTCACCCGCTCTCCATCACTTCCCAGCACCATCGCGTGGGTCCTGGGGCTGCGCCCACGTGGCCCCCCCGCTCTCAGCGCCCGCCGGACGGGGGCTACACAGGGGGCTTTCCCGGCGGACAGTCACTCCTGTCCGGGAGCCCCAGGCCTCGCTCCTCCTGGGCCTGCTCGCCCCGAACAGCCTTCTCCTCTAACTCCCCACGCGCTTTTCCCAACGATGGCACCCTGCGAGCCTCCTGACGCCTGAGGCCCCCCGGGAAGTTGCCTCCATCGCGTGGAGGTGGCAGCGGAGGATGAGGAAGGCCGAGCACTCTCGCGCGTCCGTGGGGCTGGTTGGGAGGCATTCACTCGGGGCCCGCCGGGTGCCAAGAGCGGCTCACTGCCCGGGGGACAGCCGGCTCAAGGAGGCCGCCGGCCACGAGAGATGCCAAGCCACACACCCTCAGGGGCCACCGCGGGGGCCGCGGCGGGGAGGGAAGAAGGGGCTCGGGCAGGTGGACTGCACTGCGGCTGTGGGTGGGGGGAAGAGGGGGTGGGGGGCCTCCGGGCCGAGGAGGGCGGGCAGGGCCTCTGCAGGGGGAGCCGGCCTGCAGGGGGGGCTGTGGGAGGGAGCAGCGGTCTCACAGAGCCCCAGGGGAGGGGGGGGCGGAGAGAGCTTCAGACCGGTCTCCCCGAATTCCACAGGAAGCCGCTGGCGGGCTGGGCACAGTGGTTTTTTTTGTTTTTATTTTTGTTTTGTTTTTAATATATTTTATTGATTTTTCACAGAGAGGAAGGGAGAGGGATAGAGAGCTAGAAACATCGATGAGAGAGACATCGATCAGCCGCCTCCTGCACACCCCCTACTGGGGAGGTGCCCGCCACCAGGATACATGCCCTGGACCGGAATCGGACCTGGGACCCCCCAGTCCGCAGGCTGATGCTCTGTCCACGGAGCCACACGGGTGCCGGCGAGCACGGTGGCTTTAAGGAACCCGGGGATTGGTGCAGCAGAGGCCAGGGAGGGGCGTCTAGAGGGAGACAGGCGAGCTGGGGCGCGAGGAGCCCCGAACCTGGGGGCAGAAGCAGCGCTTCGGGGCAGGTGGGGAGCCCCACGCAGCGGGCGCACGGGGTGACAGAGGCAGGCCGAACAGACGCGGGGACTTCTCATTCCCCCGGCCACATCACAGTGCCCGGGTGTGGGGACCCACGGCACCTGAGCCGGGTGGGGGGGCCACCAGCCGCCAGCCCGGGGTAGGAGAGGGGGGTGGCCTGTGTCCCAGCGGCAGTCACAGCCTTGCCCCAGAGGTGGGCCTCCTGCCAGCCTTTCCAGAGCCCCCGGCGAGCCGGCCGGTCAGGGCAGGACCCGCAGCAGAGGTGGCCATTCTCAGAAAGTGAGGCCACCCGGGTCCTGCTGCCGTGGCAACCACCACGGCCGTGCCAGGCTGCCTCTGCTCCCGAGGAGGCCTCTCAGGCTGCCCGGCGGGCATGCTCCGTCGGGCCCCCCCTCGCAGGGTCTGGGCGGGGTGACGGTCTTCCTCCGCGTTCCTCACCGCGCATACAACGCAATGCCAGTCCCGCGCCCACCCTCCACCCAGGCACCCCGAGGAGGTGCTCAGGGTCTCGGGCCGTCGGCCACGTCTCGCTGCGGGCTCAGGGGGCACCGTGAACGGAACGGGCTTCCGGGGACACAGGAGGCCCCCTCCCCGGACCGGCTCCGCACGTCGCCATCTCCAGCCTGACGCACGCCCTTCTCTCCCCGTGAAGCCAGTTCCTCTCTCGCCACCGGGCTGGCCCCCACGCTTCCTTCCAGGCTCAGCTGAGGTGCTCCTTCCTCCAGGAAGCCCTCCAAACACCCCAGGCTACAAAAGGCCCCAAGAGCTATCCCAAGAGCGCTCCGGGTGTCCCCTCTGGGACAGCCGAGTGCCACGGGTGGTCAGCGTCTGGTGGCCTCTGACCTCCTCTCTCCTGAAGATGAGGAAGTGGCCAGAGTGGTCAGGGGGCCGCAGCTGGATGGGCTAGTCTGTCTTCCCACGACGCCTCTCCGCCTTGTTTTATGCATAATAATGATTTTTATTGTGACGGCACTTGTAACATTGTGTAGCACCGGAAGGGCTGGCACCTCCACCCCTTCGTGCCAGGCCCTTGCATTACGCGGGCCACAGGCTCCTCACAGCACCCTCTGAAGGGAATGGCGGGGGCCCTTTCTCTCTTTTTTTTTTTAAAGGGTAGTTCATTGATTTTTAGAGAGAGAGGAAAAGAGAGGGGGAGAGAGAAAAACATCGATCTGAGAATGAAACATCAATAGGCTGCCTCCTGCACCCCCGTTACTGAGGATCAAGCCCACAACCCAGGCATATGCCCTGACCAGGAACTGAACCAGCAACTTTTGGGGGCACAGGATGATGCCCAACCAACTGAACCACAGTGGCCAGGGCATCTTTTTTGTTGTTGTTGTTCTGTTTTGTTTTTTTATCCTCACCTAAGAATATGTTTTTATTGGTTTTAGAGCAGCGGTTCTCAACCAGTGGGTCGCTACCCCTTTGGAGGTTGAACGACCCTTTCACAGGGGTCACCTAAGACCATCGGAAAATGCAGATATTTACATCACGATGCTTCACAGTAGCAAAATTTCATGGTTGGGGGCCACCACCACCTGAGGAACTGTATGCAAGGGTCGCGGCCTGAGGAAGTTTGAAAACCGCTGTTTTAGAGAAAAAGAAAGAGAAACGTCAATGTGAGAAACGTCCATTGGTTGCCTGCCACACCACCCCAAGCGGAGTTGAACCCGCAACCTAGGCATGTGCCCAAACTGAGAATCGAACCCTCAACCTTTTGGTGTAGGGGGGGACGTTCCAACCCACGGCGCCACCTGGCCAGGGCTCACGGCAGTTTTTACAGCTGAAGAGACTGAGGCTCTGCGCAGGAAGGAGGTCACCAAGGTTACAGCGAGCCAGTGGCAGGCCAGGACTCAGGGACAGAGTCCGCATGCGGCCCTCTAGGGGGCTTCTCACCTAGGTGCCAGGGTCACCCCTGGGCGAAGGGCAGGGCAGGGCCTGAGAAGGAACCAAGGCAACGCTGGATCTCAAGCTTGCACCCCAACACAGCGGCCGCCGTGAGCCTCCGGCGGTACCTGGTGGCGTCTCCTACTCATATACCGCTTTTCCTGAGCGCTCGCCCAATATACAACCGGGCACCCGGCTTTCCACCCTGAACGTTTCCCCGTGTCCTTCAGAACTTCATTTCCCAAAGGGCAGTCCCTCCTCAGTGTGAGATGGCACAGCACAATGGCAGGGGCCCCGAACTTGACCGTTTTCCCCGGGGAACCCATCGCTCTGTGCACAGGACCCGAACAGACCGACTCGGCACGGTCGGAAGGGGTGAATTGCTGGAGTCTGGGAAATACGTTACCTCGATCTCACAGATGGTTCTGGAAAATCATTAGGCTTCGGAAATGCAGGCCCGGCTTCCACTGCCTCCCCCACACGGCCCATCAGCACCTCCATGTCACCCCATCGGGCGTCACCCACTCAGCACTCGAGTCCAGGGCGGTGGCAGGCGGAGCCCTTGGCCGCGGGTCCCCCCCAAGTCCCCCTGCTGGGACCAGCACAGTGTTCTCTCCGCCCTCCCTAACCTGCTCGCCTGGCCCACCGCGTCTCCCGCCTGCACCCGCCGGTGCGCACACCTGCGCCGGCGGCAGAAGCTACCCCCCCTTCCCCCTATCTCCCCCCCGCCCCCCGCTGCCTGGGGCTGCTGGGACCTCCCCGGAAATCAGCGTGGTGATCTCCAGGCTGGCCTCCCAAATGAAAACCGTACTAGATTTATGGGATTCAAGTCCATGTCTCAGAAGCAACTCCTAAGTCTTAAATTACTTTTTAAAAAGCCAGGTGGGAGGGGAGACTCATTTCTAGAAGCTTTCCGTTCCCTCGAAACTCCCTCAGGACCCGAGCTCTTGCGGGTCTGGGGTTTTTTTCGGGTTGCATGTTTATCATTCCCTAATAAACTCTCTCTTGAATATATTAAGTGGTATTATAAATGGAGCCCCCCACCCCCAATTTTCCAATAGTCTTGAATTAGTCTGGATAATTACATTATTTCAATGAGCACAAAATTATTTTACCTATAAAAGTTCAACTAGTGATTCTAAAGGATTAAGAAGTTACGTAATGGGATAATAATGATAAGTCGCTAGCACTTAAGTCGGTTATTTCCGTGGTCGCACAGCCTATAATTTCCAGAAACTGCTTGGCTGTGAGCATAACAGTCAAGTCGCTTTCTCTGCGCCAGTGCTGAGAGCAGCGGGGACCCAGGCGTTCGGGGTAGCTGCCCCCCACCACCCCCAGGGCCAGATGTGAGCAGCCACACCTGTACTGACTGCAGAAAACCCATTCGCAACCTCAGTCCATCTGTCTCTTCGGCACAAGAGTGGATACGGCACGTGGCTTCCATTTTGGTGAAAGAGTTAAACACCGCCCTCGCCGGTCTGGCTCCATGGACAGAGCGTCAGCTCGCGGACTGAAGGGTCCTGGGTTCGATTCCAATCAGGGCACATGCCCAGGCTCGATCCCGAGTGGGGGGCATGCAGGCAGCAAGCGGATTAATTATGCTCCCTCATCGTGGATGTTTCCATCTCTCTCTTTCCCTTCCTCTCTGAACGCAATCAAAATGCTTTTGAAAAAGAAAGGTATTTTTAAAAATAAGTAAGAGAGGTAAGCCCAATTGCTTGGTGTAGGGGGGGACGCTCCCACCAACTGAGCCACCTGGCCAGGGCTCAGATCAGAGAGGGCGGAGAGAACATTGTGCTGGTCCCAGCAGGGACTTGGGGGGGGGAAGGGGAGGCCTGGGGCCGAGGGCTCCGCCTGCCACCGCCCTGGACTTGTTTTGAGCGGGAATGATGATGCCATGACGGTGTGTGCACCACGTGTTGTAACTGCACATCTGCACCCGCTGCGGATCTTCAGGGTCAACCACGCCGCAGTGGTGGCTCGGTCACTGCGAACGGCCCTCAGAGGTGCCCACCGAGAGCCTGCCCCCTCCTCCCCGCCCCCCGCCCCTCTGGACACTGAGTCCCACCTGCCGGGAGGAAGAGGGGCCGCAGGACTGCCCCAGCCAAGGGGCCACCTGGTTGGGAGGGGGTGGCACACCAGCACGGCCGAGCCCTCCCCTTCCCCCTGCCAGGCCCCGGTGACCTGGCAGCAGCAGGGCCGCGTCCAAGGCGGTGGGAACAGGCTCCCAGGGCCCCCGACACCGAGGTGACCCCGCCCTCCTGCTCCCGGCCCCAAGCACTCGGGCTCCGCGCGCACGTCCTCCTCCAGCTCCTCCAGAGACGGAGGCAGCTCATCCGGGCGAGCGCGGGCCTGCAGAACAGAGGGGCGCGGAAGCTTCCCCTTAATCCGCCCGTGAGAGCCTGGCCCCCGGGCCCGCGTTTCATCTCGGGCGGCCGGGGAGCGCCTGGCCGTCTTCCCGGGCCCCGGGTCAGAGGCCGCCCCACCTCCCCCCTCCGCCCCGCGCCGAGCTGCCTTTTCATCTCGATGAGAATAAGCCCGAGAAATCCTCTTGTTGGGCAGAAGTTTTCGCCAGCAACTAGTTGAAAACCGCTTCCGCAAGGTGCCCGTGACATACATTATGAATGAAGACCCGCCACTCCGAGGCTCCGGGGCCGAGCGCGGAGCGGGTCCTCTGTCACGCTGTCGCGCTCAACATGTAAATCTGGTGTCCAAAACCATCCCGGTCGCTTTGCCCCGTGGCTGATCTGCATGATTTTTAATGACAAGCAATAATAAAATGTAACCGAATCCTCTCCTCCATCCTAAATTCATCTCGACGTCGCGGCAGAGAGACGCATGAATAATAAATTCCCAAGTTCCATGTGAGGACGGTACTGCAGGGGAGAAATCTGAGCCGCCGCGAGAAGGGTGCAGCGAGCAAGCAGGAGGCTTGGGTGGGGCGGGGGGTGCCACGCAGAGTGGCAGGGTTCCACAGGCCCTTCAGGCGCCCCGATCCCGGCCCCGCTGGGCCCTTCTAGCTCCATGGCCGGAGCAGATGGACCACATGGTGTCGGAGCGGCCATTGCCCTGGTTCAGAAACGGGAGCGGAAGCTTCAGGGGAATGAAAGTAACAAAATGCGCAGCCCGACCCAGGGCGGAGGTCACGGATGGAGCGCAGAGCGGCTGGCAGGCTGCGGGCTGGAAGCGCTTACACGCTACCGCACTGAACGCTCACAACCCGGAGAAGCAGGCACAGGCCCACATTTCTCCCCTGAAAGCACTGAAACGATGTGTTTCAGCATTCAGAATTTTTCCAGGAGAATCCAAGATGGCAGCACAGGTGTGAACACCTACACTGCCGCCTCGCACAACCATTTCAAAACTACAACTAAAAGACAGAACGGACACCATCCAGAACCACAGGAAAGCTGGCCGAGTGGAAGTTCTACAGCTAGAGGGAAAGAGAGGGGCTCACAGAGACCCAGAGGAGCTGCAAAAAGCTGAGGTACAGAGAGGCACCACGTGTTGTAACGGTACATCCGCACCGTTGACTGGCCTTCTCTGGCGGGAGGGAGACGGAGACTCCCAACGGCACTAAACCTCTTATCCTACGACACTAAACCCCAGATCCAGCCGAAACTCATAGCGGGGAGTTTGGGCTGTGAAAAGGGAGAAGTGCACGGAAATTTAGGGGAGTCAAAAAAGATTGGAAGTCTGGTGACCCGCACGGCACTTCGCAGAGGACCGACTGCTGATTGTGCCGCTGGCTTTCACAAGTGGGCGGGAGACAGACCCTCCCAACTGCATCACTTCTAACTCCACTAAACCCCAGTTTCGGGCAAAACCCTGGGGACCCAGACTCGTGTGGTCCCGGAGCGCAGGGGAGCCGGAAAGGCAGCGGTTAGAGGCGCTGCGGGTGCGCGTGCACAAGGACCGCTCCAGCCATTACCCAGTCACGTGAGACTCAGGGGCCGTGGAGGGCGGGGCCGACTGGAAGGCAAGGCGGTCCCTTAAGCCCTGAGACTCCACCCTCCCAAGCTCAACAGAGGCTTCTGCGGTTTTGCAAGTCTGCTATCATAAGGCTGAATCCAGCACAGAAGTTCTCCCGGCATAGTGAAAATGCCGAGACAAGAGAAGGGATCACAAACAAAAGAAATGGAGGAAAACAAACGACTGGATATAGAGTTCAAAACCACGCTTATAAGGTTTTTCAAGAATAGCCTAGAAAAGTTGGATAAAGTTAGTGAGACCCAAGAGGAGATGAAAAAGAACCAACTAGATATGGAAAAGAACCAAATAGAAATTAAACATACACTGACTGAAATAAAAAATATTATACAGAGACCTAACAGCAGACTAGGGGCAGGCAAGTATCAAGTCAAAAATTTGAAATATAAAGAATCAGAAAACACTCAACTGGAAAAGCAAGAAGAGAAAAGAATCCAAAAATGTGAAGATAATGTAAGGAGCCTCTGGGACAGCTTCAAGCGTACCAACATCAGAATTGTGGGGGTGCCAGAAGAAGAGAGAGAGCAAGATACTGAAAATCTATTTAAATAAATAATGACTGAAAACTTCCCACACCTGGTAAAAGAAATAGACTTTCAAGTCCAGGAAGTGTGAGGAGGAGGAGGACGCCTGGGCCCTGGCCTGGGCCTCAGCTGGAGCAGACCTGTCCTAAGCCGGGCGGAGCTGGACCAAGCCCCGGATGGAGCAGAGCCCGGGAGCCCCGTGGTGATGGGGCCTCGCCACCTGGCTTCCACCTGGCGCCGCAGGCTTTAGAGGGCCCCGTGTCCCGCTGCTCCCTGTGGCAGCTTCCCTAACCCACCAGCAAATGAAAGCGGATGTGCCTGCAGGCACGCCTCTCCGCATCGCCCCGTGTCGGGGAAGGATAAACTGCTGCTTTCAAAATAGAAAAATTACCGTAGCTGCGGCGGAGCGCCGGCCTCCCACCCCGCTCTCCTCTCCTTCCCGGGGTCTGGCGCCTCCCCCCGCGGGGCCTGCAGGCAGGCGGTGCGCCTCTCAGATGCCCCCGCTGGATGTGCTGATTATCTCCCCGTGGGCAGCCCCCGTGGAACCGGGGCCACGGCTGGTGGCCGGAGGACCACGCAGGACCGTGGCCGGGGCCTGGCTCTGCCCCTGGCCGCCTGGGTGGCCGGTGCGGTCTCCCAGCGCCTCTCTGGGCCTCGGGGTGCTGACGTGGAGGACGGAGGCGGCGCCGTGCCCTCCTCCGGGCGGCGGGCAAACAAGCCGAGACGGTGTCGAATGAGCCCCAGTCTGGCGCCGGGCAGCCAAGGGCCAGGGCGCTTGTTACTCACGCTCCAGTCGCTCGACAAATATTCCTGTGCTTCCCGAATGCGCTCATTTCGCATCAGCCCAGAGCGCTCCAATTAATGAAAGAACAAATTAAACTGTCATTACTTTGCTTTAATTCTGTAATTAAAGAACTTCGAGAGGCGACAGGCTCTAAATAATGCATGCTTTTGTCAGAGGAATGGTGAGTCCTGGGCCGAGGGCAGGAAGGACGGGGAGGGGGGGAGACGGAGAGAGGGCAGACGAGAGGCAGGAGCAGCGAGATCTGTCCCCACGGAGCAGGGTGGACCCCCAGGTGACAGCCGAAGGACTTCACCGGTGTCTGAATTAGGGCTGCAGCTCTCGTGGAAAACAGGGGAAATATACGGCCCCTGCTCCGCGCACGGCTCCACGTCTGCCATAAACAGAAACGGTTCGAGAGTAATTCAATCGATGGCTTTTCCAGTTGATGAGGCAAAGCGCGCAGTCACTCCGACATCTGCTGTGTGTGACTCGCCCCTTTATGTCGGTGAGGGGAGCCGCACGTACGTTGTTGTACACGTGTGCCCTCTGGTCTCACGGGTCACACCGTCACCAACCTAACGAGGTCGTGTGCCCCTCGTGGGAGCCGGACGGCAGGTTATAAACCCAGCTTCCCCGGCTCCCCGCCAGCAGAGCCCGGTCCCCACCTCCGGGCAAGCCCGTGTGAGGCTGAGCCCCCCCGTGAATGAGTGCGCCCGTGGGCTCGCTGAGGTCTGAGTTAGGGACCCGCCACCCGGCCGGCGAGGGCAGATTAAATAGCGCATTGAGATGCTGGCTTCTCGATAGGCATCATGTGTCCGTACATCGCATCCGCGGTGGAACTGGGCGGCCCTGATTCTCAGAATCACATAAAGCGGCGGCTTTCGCTGATGCTTCGACTGGCTGCGGAACCCAGAGGGAGAAATGTTATCAAATGTAACTCCTTTCCTTTCCCTGCCATTTTGCCAAGTTCCAAGAACAGCTTGGAGGGTTCCCTGAAGAGGTTGGCAAATGGGCTTTGTACACGGAAAGGCCTTTCCCACGCCACACTTCCATCAGATCGCTGCCCGCAACGCCCCGCCGGCCGCGGACCGAAGGGGAGGAGGAGTCACCGGGTGGGAGCGGCTCCGAGCCGCAGGTCGAGCTCACAGGTGGCGGCTCCCCGGCTCAGCCGGCGCTGTGGGGCGCGGCGGTGGTGGTGGGCTCGGGGCTGTTTCTGCGCGGGCCAGAGTCTAGACGATGAAATTTTAATAACCTGTACTCGCGACTTCCATGCTGACAGGTCACTGGCCCCTGGCGCTAGACAGGTAATCGTTTTCTTTCCTTTCCTTCCTTCCGCCCGCCCCGGGGTGCTGGGGTCGGGCAGAAGGGCTGGCGTAGAGTAGGTGCCGACTAAATACTAACTTCACCCCAAGTGAAGATGTATTTCCCCCGGCCACATAGCAGGTCCTCAGGAGGCGGGCGACGCATGGCACTGCGGAGGGGCAGTGGTGACAAGCCACTCCCTGCTCAGCCCCCTCCTCTCACGGGGGCCCCGCCTGCTGGCCTGGGTCTCTTCCACCGGGAGCGCCGGCCGGGGCCGCCCTGCGTCAGCTTCTCTGGCCGCTGGGACCGCGGTAACACGGGACTAGACACCCTCCCAGAACCAGCCCTGGGCACGCAGCAAGCGTTCGCTCTGTGACCGCGGCTGCTGCGCTTGCACCCCCACAAGGTCCCCCCTCCTCCAGCAGCACCCCTAGGTGCTCGGATGCTCGGATGCTCGGCGAGGGGCTCCTCTGCCAGACGCCAGGGTCCAGGGCTTCACTCCCATTGGCATTGCCTCCTCGCCACAGTCCTGACAGATGTGAGGTGGGTGGGACGGGTGGGACACGGAGCTGAGAGCTTCAGGGACTTGGGTGAAGCCTTGCTCCCCAGGACAGCTCTTTCCAGGGGCCCCTCCCACCCGCAGGCCCCCCCCCACATGCACCCTCGGGCCCCAGCCCCCCCGTCCCGCCCCTCCCTGCAAAGCCCGGAGATGAGATCTTCCCATGAGAAGCTCCCCTCCCTTGGGGACCCAAATCAAGTGCCCCCGGGTCCCTTTCCCCCTCCCCTGGCAGGGAGGGTGGCCTTGGTCCCGCCCCCCTACCACCTCAGGTGGCACAATGATCCCCAGGGACATCCACCCATCCGTGGTGGCTCCTCCACCCGCCGCTCCGCACCCTGAGGACCCAGAACGGAGCCGGCGCTCGGCCAACGCTTGATGCCCACGGGGCAAGAGACCCAAGAGCCTCCTGAGTCTCATCCTGTTCTGAACAAGATGGAAGCGTCGCCCGGACGCCCGGCCCTCGGGCAAGACCAGAGGCGGCCAGATCTCAGGGCGGCCCATGTGATCACAGCCGGAGTGGGAAGCGAACGCGGGCTCCTGCGCAGCGTGCGGGGGCCGGGCGCTCTGACACCCCCGCGGCAGCCGCGGCGTTCATCATTCCGGGGTTAATAAAAAACGGCAATTACATTTGTCGTCAGGGGCGGTCCCGGGGGAGCCATCCCGGTGCAGACGATCTCTGGCCAAATGACAGCCCGGCCTGTCTGTCGCGCATCCCTCCAGCTGCCCGGCTGACGAATTCATCGAGCCGGTTACCTCCCCCCGGCCTGGCCCTTCATAAACAACCCGCGGTAATATGGAGCCGCCAACCCATCTGACCCGAGACCCGCTGCGTGGCTGTCCCTAAAGGAAGAAAAGGGGGCACGGACCAGGAATTGGGACCGTAAGTGCCCCCAGAAGGCGAAGCCTACCTGGAGCGGGAGGGGGAGTGCCACCCAGGACAGGGGTGTCTGTCTGTCTGTCTCTGTCCCTCAGCCCCCACAGGGCTCCACACTTGCATCCTACTGGCCAGTCCCCCACCCCCCGCTAACGCTCTGGGGGGTGGAGGGGGGTCTCATTCTCCCAGCGAGCACACCAGAGAAGGGATCCGTGGCACGCCACTCTGCAGCCTCAAACCCAGGTGTCTAGCGCCACCCCGCTGCCCACGGCCGGGAGCTCCTGAGCGTGCCCGCCCCGTCAGCGTTTGGAAAGTCGCTGCTCTGCCATCAAGGGATGCCTGCACATTCAGACTGCCAGGTGCAAGTGCATCCGAGAGGAAAGTGCCCCCGGGTATAACTGACACCTAGCACGGAGAGCGAGGGAGGGAGTCGGGCGGAAACCGAGGAGAGAAAGCACTGCTCTCTGCCCCGGGACCGCCGCAAACACAGGCTCTGGGCCCGTTAGACCCGCCTGAACTAGCATTTCCGGCTGCAGCGGGGAGGCCTGCCCGAGGGCTACTCGGGGGCTGGCCTACCAGCTTCCCACATGTGTTTTTGTGTGTGTTTTTTTTATTGATTTTTTACAGAGAGGAAGGGAGAGAGAGAGAAAGTCAGAAACATCGATGAGAGAGAGACATCCATCAGCCGCCTCCTGCACGCCCCACAGTGGAGATGTGCCTGCAACCAAGGTACATGCCCCCGACCGGAATGGAACCCGGGACCTTTCAGTCCACAGGCCGACGCTCTATCCACTGAGCCACACCGGTATCGGCCCCACACGTGTTTTTTAAACAGTGGTTCCTCTCCTGGAGGTGTCGACCTGCACACGGGCCCAAAGTCAGGGCTCCTGTGCCCCCGCCCCCAGGAGCAGTAGGGCCTGGGCACATCCTCCCGCACGGGCGAGGCCCAGGCGCCCCACGCACGCTTCCCGGAGGGCGAGCACGTGGGTGACAGACGCCGCAGGCCTTCTCAATGGCTTGGCCAGGGCCCAGGAGAGGCAACCGGTTTCCAGGCGCTGGGTGAGAGCTGGCCTGCCATCCGAAGGGTTAAGCCGCGCACAAATCCTCCGGGATGGCTGTCAGGGAGACGCGCCCACCCCCACAGCAATCAGGAGCTGCCCGCCTGCCCTTCCCCAAAGCTCCTCTCCAGCCAGACATCCCGATGACACTTCCCTGACAGCCCAGCAGTCATTAGGTTTGCAAGTTAACTTTCATGAGACAGGCTGAGGCTCTTATTCTGATGGCTCTCCCTCCACTTTGGCAAATTCATCTCCTTCATAAACACTAATGGCTCTTGAAGACCTGCTGTGGGCGTGGCGCGCAGTGCCAGGCTGCACCGCACACCACGCCACCCGAAATGCCACGGCTGAGTCACCGTCCCCACCGGCAAGCGGCTCCGTGACGCACACGAGGCTGGGGGCTGCGGGAACGGCAGCTCAGCCGGTAGCAGCAACAGGCAGCCTCACATGTGTTATGTATGTGCAAGGCCACCGACGACCCGGGGGGGGGGTCTCATCACCCCGCTTCATCACCGGGGGCAAAAGTCAGGGTCAGAGAGGAGGGATGCAGCGGCCCAGGGCACACAGTGAGAAAGTACACAGGCAATGAAGGCCAGCCCCCCCCTCGACACCGACCTCACCTCGGTTCACAGGACAGCACCCTCGCCACCAGTGCCAGGCCATGTCCACAGTCAGGCATGTGCTGAAGAAAATGCAGACCCTGCCGAAACCGGTGTGGCTCAGCGGATAGAGCGTCAGCCTGCGGACTGAAAGGTCCCGGGTTTGATTCCGGTCAGGGGCATGTACCTTGGTGGTGGGCACATCCCCAGATGGGGGTGTGCAGGAAGCAGCCGATAGATGATTCTCTCTCATCGATGTTTCTAGCTCTCTCTCCCCCTCTCCCTTTCTCTCTGTAAAAAAATCAATAATAAAAAAAAGATATTTTAAAAAAGTAATAAAAAAATAAAACATCTCCAAAGATTTGAATGTTCTTTTTAAAAAAAAAAAAGTGCAGATCCTCCCCCCCTCCCACAGCCTCTAGAAAGAAATTGGTGCTGGAGCCAGAGTGTTCCGAGTTCAAATCCCAGCTCTGTCTCTTTCCAGCTGTGTGACCCTGAACATATCGCTGCACTATTCTGAGCCTGAGTTGCTTCAGATGTGAAATAGAAAAGAAAAAACAAAGACTGCAATCAACAAACAAGTGCTGGTGACGATGTTGAGAAAAGGGAACACTGGTTCACTGCTAGTCAGAATGCAGATTGGTGCAGCCACTCTGGAAAAATGAAAAACGAAACTTCCATTTGACCCAGTGATCCCGTTTCTGGGAATATATCCTCAACCCCCTGACAAAAAAAAAAAAAACAATCAGAAAGAACACATGCATCCCTATGTTCATAGCAGTTGGATTTACAATAGCTAAGCTATGATTTGGAAACAGCCCAAGTGCCCATCAGTAGAAAAGTAGATAAAAAAAAGTGGTGGGAAGAGAAACCAAGATGGCGGCAAGTAAACACCTAAACTGCCGCCTCGCACGACAGTTTCAAAACTAAAACTAAAAGACAAAACGGACACCATCCAGAACCACAGGAAGGCTGGCTGAGTGGAAATTCTACAACTGGAAGGGAAGAGGAAAGCACGTTGAGACTCAGAGGAGCTGCAAAAGGGTGAGGTACGGAGATGCATGTGCGGAGAGGATGGGCGGCTGAGTGTGTGGCTGGCTTTCTCAAGCGGGAGGGAGACGGATCCAGTTCCAGACGAGACCCAGGGAACCCAGACTCATTCGGGGGGACTCTGGACTGTCAGGAAAGGAGAAAAGCACATGGAGACTCAGGGGAGCTGCGGAAGGCTGAGGTCCGGAGGCACGCCAGCACAGAGAGGGCTGACTGCTGAGTGCCCGACTGGCATTCTCAAGCGGGAGGGAGACGGAAGCTCCCGGCTGTGCTGAACTCCAGTTCCGGGCGAGACTCTGGGAACCCAGTCTCATTCAGGGGGAATCAGGACTGTCTGGCAGCGGGCGAAACTTGAGGGCAACTTTCTCTCAGAGGTGCTGGCAGTGATTACCAAGGGACACTGAAACCCAGGGGCTTCAGAGGGCAGAGCTGACGGGAAGCCAAGGCTGTCTGCTCCGCCCTGAAACATCACAATTAAAATGCCAACAGCAAAAGACACAGAGAGAATATTAAAAGCAGCAAGAGATAAACAATTACCTACAAGGGAGCACCCATACGATTGTCAGCTGATTTCTCAACAGAAACTATGCAGGCCAGACGGGAGTGCCAAGAAATATTCAAAGTGATGAATAGCAAGAACCTACCACCAAGATTACTCTACCCAGCAAAGCTCTCATTTAGAATTGAAGGTCAGATAAAGCGCTTCCCAGATAAGAAAAAGCTAAAGGAGTTCATCAACACCAAACCAGTACTGTATGAAATGCTGAAAGGTATTCTTTAAGAAGAGGAAGAAAAAGAAAAAGGTAAAGATAAAATTATGAACAACAAATGCATATCTATTAACACGTGAATCAAAAATCTGATGAACAGAATAAACTGGTGAATATAATAGAATCAGGGGCATAGAAAGGGAGTGGACTGACAATTCTCAGGGGGGAAGGAGGGATGCAGGGAGAGACTGGACAAAAATCGTACACCTATGGATGAGGACAGTGGGGAAAGGTAAGGACAGACGGTGAGGTGGGAAGTGGGTGGAGGTGAGCTATGGGGGAAATAAAGAACAAGGTGGGGTGCCAGGCAGGGCTGCAGGGCTGTGAGGTTGGGAGTGCAATAATTTGTAATAATTTGAACAATAAAGATGTATTAAATTTAAAAAAAGCTGTGGGGCATTTACACGATGAAATACTATGCAGCTGTGAAAAAAAGAGGCGTCTCTTACCGTTTGGGACAGCATGGATGGACCTGGAAAATGTTGTGCTAAGTGAAATAGGCCAAACTGAGAAAGGCAAGTATCACCTGATCTCACTCATTTGTGGAATCTAATAAACAAAATGAATTGACCGACAAAATAAGACCCAAAGTAGACTGAATGTGGGGCTGGGGGGACAAAAAGAGATAAACCAAAGAACTTATATACTTACTAGCGGCCCGGTGCATGGATTTGTGCACTTAGAAAGGAAATTCATTAGAAGGTGGCCGGCAGGGCAGGACTGGGTGAGACGGGCCAGACACGCCCTGGAGCCAACCTCCCACAGTCCCTCCCCAGCATCTGTGGAGTCAGTGGGGTCCTTCCAGCTCTCCGACATCCCCCGAGGGGTCCCAGAGTGCGAGAAGGCACTCTGCAAAGTTGCTGTCTCACAGGGTGTGGAACGCAAATGCAAGTGTGCAGTTAACCAGATTCGGGCCGACAGTGCCCCAGCAACAACGTAACCCATGGCCCAAGGTGGAATCGCACTGCCCTGTGCTCCCTCCTCTCTGGTTTCGGGGTGCATCACCCAAAAAACGGCCACTGCCAAGTCACTGCAGCTCAACAGCTCCTGCGTTGAGCATCTGCCCCCCGGTGGTCATTGTGCGTCACAGCAACCAGTCAGAGGGTCGGACACTTAGCGTAGTAGCCTTTTATCTTATATAATAAAAGTCTAATATGCAAATTGTCCCTTCGGGCGGTCATTGATGGGGAGTTCGACTGAACTGGAGTTCAACCACTCGCTATGACATGCTCTGACCAGCAGGGGGCAGCGTGGAACCTGGTGGGCATTGGCAACACAGTCCTGGCAGCAGGCAGCGGTGGAGGCGCTGCCGGCCCAGATGGGCCCTGAGGACAGCGTGGGAGGATGGTGGAGCAGGTACCGGGCAGCACCAGGCCACGGTGGGTGCGAGCAGGGGCCTGATCGCCCTGAAGATGGCCCACCAGCAGTGGTGGCGGGGGGGTTAGGGCGAGCAGGGGGCACCAGGACCAGGCTGGTGTGAGTGGGGCCCAATCACCTTGCTGATCGCCCGCAGACAGCAACCAGTGACGGCGGCAGGGGGGCAGGGCAAGTGGGAGGGGCGCGGGTTGGGGGCGGAGTGGATGGGCAGCACTGGGCCAAGGTGGGGTGCCAGGCGGGGCTGTAGGGCTGTGAGGCTGGGGGCACCAGCTAGGGCCGGCTCTCCGCAGGCCACCCAGAGGGACCCTATATATAGAAGACAGATATGCAGGGCCCACGGACGGGGGCAATAGGGTAGTGAAGACCTGGGGTGGGGGTGTGGGAGCTGGGAGGAGAGGAGGGGAGGGGAAATATTTCTCACACTATCAACGATTTAAAAAAAAAAAATACATTGAGAAAAGAAAAGAGGAAAAAAAAAAAAACTGCAACAAACTTGAACTTCCGCAGGGCAATTGAGAAGATTAGACAAGATTAAACGAGATAACATATGCAAAGCCACTCAACCTGTCTCTTCTCCCTAATCAGCTCTGCTTGTAATCAGCTGGGGAGGAAAGAGCGTTAATCGTCAGTCCTAATCGCAAGTCCCACCTCCCACAATTGCCAGCTGGGTGCTCCTGAGCGGGGGGGGGGGGGGGGGGGGGGGGGGCCCTGACCTCACCAGGCAAGCCTCCCCGGCCTCCCTCTCCATGGCCACCCTACAGGCGGGCAAGGGTTAAGAAGCCGGCGTCTGGCAGGGAGTGGGCGCTCAATAAAAGCCCATTCAATTCAATTTGACTTAATTAAAAAACCTTACTCATAGCCTCGAGAACTGCAGGAGCACAGAGGGCTAAAACCACACACTCCAATCCATTTGAAGCCCATAAATTTTATATCCTGCCGATGAATGCATTTTCTTATTAAGCAGCGGCATTATAAACCGCTTCTGAATGCCTGCCGATGCTTAAGAGTCGGATCTTCACTGGGCGGAAAGTTGTTGTCAGGTCAGGAGCAAATTGAAGGGGTTCTGATATAAATGATGAAAAGGAATAACTGAAACCAAGTTTGTTGAACAAATCAAATTATTTCGCTGCTGCGCCTGCCTTTGCAAAGCTTCTCCAAATTACACTTCATTATGAGCCTCGGAAATTAGACACCGGTGACAAAATGAGAGAGCCGGCACACAGAAATATTTACATAATCGTCAGAGATGCTGCTCGGTGCGGATCCACCCACCGCCTGGCGTGTTCTTATTAACTCGCCTTCAGACCCGGGACGCTCGTGGGAAACGGGCCCTGGGGGAGAAGAGGACGCGCCCACCAAGGGGAAGGAGGGCAGCTGCCCTGAGCCCCCCGCGACCTCAGCGCAGGCGTCTGGGCGGCGTGCTGGGTGCACATACTCATCCCTGCTTCTCTCTCCCGGAGGCAAGTGTCAGCACCCCGTGGCCGGGAGTGGCCGGTGCGAGCGGGAACGGGAGACAGTAATGACCGTAATAACAACGGCAGTGCCCAGCATCCCAGCCCCTGCGACCGCTCCCAAACTGGGAGGTGGGGGCCAGCATCCCCATTTACAGCTAAGAAAACTGAAGCCACGTGGCTAGTGAGCCCGGGATCGGGGTTCGAGTGCACCACATTAGCTCCGTGCACTCGCGCTAAAAGCACAAGTGTAGCAAGGCTGGGCTGCAGCAGGCACCAGGGTACCAGAGACATGGGGTCTCACTGAAATAAAGCGGAGGAGGAGGAGGAGGAGGAGGAGGAGGAGGAGGCAGGGCTGGGGGCAGAGGCGGAGGGAAGCCACCCCCAGGCTGACTGCTCTCCCAGTGCAGAGCCAGCGAGAGGCCAGCCCTGAGCAGAAGAAGTCCCTGGCTCTCGGTCTCCCCTCCTCCTCCTCCTCTTACCACACCTGCCGCCCTCTGTCATACGGATCATGCGTTCGCTTGTTTGTTCAATCATCTGTTCGTTCATTCATTCATTCATTCGTTCGTTCCACCAGCCAGCACTGGGCCAGGCTGGCTCCTGCCCCAGCCAAGCATGGAGGGCCCCAAACGGCTGAGGCACAGCCCGGGCCCTCGGAGGCCTTCTGTGCTCCACCAGGCAAGACGTTAACTGTTGTGCCACATTTTCCCCAGCAAAGAGGCAGAGCAGATGGTTCAGCAGATGGAGCGGTGCGGGACGACTCAAAACAGGGCACCCTAGCACGCCGGGCCCTCTGGAGCCGATGCTATACCTTCCGGGGTGGGCCCTCCACCTCTGAGGGGGGCTTGAAGGCAGAGGCGTGGGCTTTCTCCGCTGCCCAGATGCCTGGCCAGATGTTGGCAGACAGAGAGCCACCTCCGTGACGACCCAACGACGCAGCAACGTGAAACCCGGCCACCCGGGGGACTGACTTTCCCGTCTCCGCTCCCGGGGCCCCCTCACCCGAGGGACCCTGCCCGCCTGGCGCAGAGGGCACGCGCCCCTGTCTATAGAGAGCCGCCCGGGTCACAGCCGGGGCCACGCGACCCCGCGGCACGGTTACACGGGGAGGTGAGGATGACAAAAGTATCTGACTGCAAATCCAGGGAGACACCATTAAGATGCCATTAAAACACGTGAGCTCGATGTAAAACTATTTCATTGCAAATTATACCGCTGTAAAATAAACAAAGGAAATGGGTTCCAGAAAGCATTAAAGCAACATTAAGACGAACTAAACCCCTTTCCCGGGTACCGGAGGATTCTAAGTAAAGAGAGCACGCGGCCAGCCTGTGGCGAAGAGCAGTGCCAGGCCGGCCGGCCAGCCCTGCCCGCGTCTCCCCAGCGTTTCCCCTTGCGGAGCCTCCAGGTCTCAGACGGAAGAGGCGGGGGGGGGGGGGGAGGAGGCGGGGAGATGAGAGGACAGAGAAAGTGGCACGAGACGGCTCAGGCATGACCCGCTCCAGGGACATGTGGCTGGTCAGGGCGGGGCCTGAGTCTGGGCTCTGAGGACGTCCCCTGAGCTGGGGGACCGGAAGATGTGCCCTGGCCGCTGGCGGGGCGCCCTGCCCTTTGCAGAGCGAACAGAAGGGCCCCGAAGGCAGCAATGATTGGCGGGAGTCGGTCCCCCTCGCTGCCAGCAGCCACTCTCCACCCCACCCCACCCCACCCCCGCCAGGCAGAGAGTCCCCGCCCCGTGGGAAGACTCACCTACCCTCAGGGGCCTCTCTGCCTTCACTTGTTTCTCCTGAACATCATGTCCAACCCCCCTCTCGCCCCCCATCCGCCCAGGTGCCTCTCCCAGGTGAGGCCCCGCTCCGAGCCCCTCCCTGGGCCGCGATGCCCCCTCCAGCGGGCGGCTGCCCCTCGGTCTGGACTGGAAGCAGCTTGCTGAGCTCCGGGCAACGCCCCCCTCCACGTCACCCCTGCTGACCCGAGTGAACTGAGAGGTGCTGGTCTGATGGGCACTAGTGGCAGGGACAGGGGGCGCGTCACAGGCCTTGCCTCTGGGCCTGAGGCCCAGCCAGGTGTTTCCAACTCCCAGACAGCTTTCAGTGGCTTCCAAAAGCGTTTTAGAGCCGAGCTCTATTATTGAAAAAAACGAGAGAGAAACACACCATTTCTGAGCCCACAGCCTTGAATACATGAATACTTTCCCACTGATACCTACATTAAAAAGCCTGTGCGCGCACCAACAGGAATCTGAGAAAGATGACATGAAAAGTAGATATAAGTGGGATGTCTAATGCTCCCTGCCGGGTTACCGCTCCCTCCCCTCGGATGATTTCACCTGGCGCCGGGGAGCTGAGCCCTGCTTTGAGGAGCAGCCTCGGCCTGGTCCCCCTCTCCTGACCAAGGGCGGGCACTGAAGGCAGGCACCGAAGGCGTGGCGGGGAATGAGCCCCGGGTTCACAGGCCGAGCCCAAACCCCGGGACCCGGCCCCCACGGGACCACGCTGCTCCCCTGAGTCGCGGTCTCCTCCGCCGGCCGAGTCCAGGGCCACCCTTCTCGTGTCCGCGGGAAACGAGGTGATGTCCAGGGAGGACTGTGCCGCCGCCGCACCCGGATCCACTCCGGACCCACACTCTGTTGTCATGAACCCGAACAGCAGCCGCGAAGGAGGACACGGGGGTACTCTGAGGCTGGGACCAAGCCTCGGGGAGCCCCAGGAGAGCAATGGCGGGACTGGACACATTGTTCGTGGGGGGGGTGGGGGAGCAAATGCAGAAGGGGAGCTCTAACATGCTACCTTTTATGAAGAAAGAAGGGGAAATAAGAAAATACCCCTTTGAGCAAAAATAGACCAGACTGATGAGACTGGTGAGGTGTGAGGCAGGGCTGGGGGCTGAGGGGGACCAGATAAAGGGAATGGGGGGTGGGGACGGGACACCTCTCTAAACAGAAGTTTTTATATAGACTTGACTTGGGGAAATACGTTAGTGCTGGCAAGGAAGGAAGCGAGGGATGGAGGGAAGAAAGAGGAAGGGAGGGAGGGAAAAGGAAATGGAGGAAGGGGAGGGAAAGAAGTCCACGAGATTGGGGGGCGGGGGGCGGGGGGGGACGACTCTAAAACAGAATGCAGAGAAAAGCAAACGAACCCAACCGTATTTGACACAAGGAACAAAGCCACACAGAGGGGAGAGAGGGAAAAGGAACGGGTCCAAGAAACATCTGAACGCATCTGGACCACACACCCTAGGGCTCAAGGAAGAAAACAACAAAGAAAACAACAACTCTAATAACGAATTCTAATCGCAGGCCTTTTTTTTGCCGCGTTGAGCAATTCTGCTGACTTTTTGACACTCGGAGATTGAGCGGATATGTAAATGCGTTCTGGCAGCGGGAGCCAGGTCCCCCCCCCCCCACCCCCACCCCCGCTGGCTGAACGGCCAGGGCAGAAGGAGTCCGAGAAACCCGTGTGAAGCCCATTCCTTCTCCGGCTTCAGAGAGGGAACTGGATAGACGTGTGCATCGGCATGCGTGTGCGCGCACGTGTGTGTGTGTGTGTGTGTGTGTGCGCGTGTGCAAGCATTTCAAGCCCAGATCTGTCTTCTGAGAGGCACTGAAACCCCAGCAGCCATGAGCACCCCCAACAAAACACCCCAATCTTGCTTTCTAAATGCCTTTCTCCCCAAAGGGAACCAGAGCGCCCTGGAGCTGGGACAGGGACAGAACAGGATGAGCCTGCGACCTCACGCTGGATCAGAAAGTTCTCGCTCAAAGAACAGCGGAGTCATGGCAGAGGGATGTGGGAGCCAACCTGAACCAGCTTCTGCTGGTCAGACGATACGAACAGATTTATTAAACTACGAGTCCATGAAGTCACACTGATCCAAGATAAGTTAATAGCCGAAACCGGTGTGGCTCAGTGGAGAGAGCGTCAGCCTGTGGACCAAAGGGTCCCAGGTTCGAATCCAGTCGGGGGTCATGTACCTTGGTTGCAGGCACATCCCCAGTGGGGGGCGTGGCGTGCAGGAGGCAGCTGATGGATGTTTCTCTCTCATCCATGTTTCCGGCTCTCTGTCCCTCTCCCTTCCTCTCTGTAAAAAAAAAAAAAAAAAAAAATCAATAGAATATATTTTTTTAAAAAAATAAGTAAATAAAAAGAATAACAGGGAAGGGAAAAACCCTCTCGATAGGAAGGAAAAAAAATGACAGAGTTAAACATCACATTTGCTAACCATCATTATAGAGGCAGGAATCTTGGAATCGATACTAAAACTAGTGGATAGAGGGTTGAGGGATAATAAGATATCTCCAAGTAGCTCCCCAGAGGATACCTGGTAATTACAAAAAGTAAAATATTAACTTCGCGGGAGAAGCCTCGCCGACAGCCAGCTTAACCCACTGATGAGCGTTAGCTCCTCCAGCCAAAGGACTCCATGACAACAGGCGCCCCCTGAGACGCCCCGCAGCGGGCACCACCCCACAACCGTCCCGCCCGCAAGTCCCCTCCTGAATCTCGCCCCGACGCAGCACCAGCGGACCCCAAAGGGAAGGGCAGTCTCCAAAGTAACCGGCGTGCCCTCTTCAATTCCATACCCGTCCTGGCAGACCGCGCCGCTCAAGCCCAAGGGGACGGACGGGAGGGGAGGGTGCGAGTCCCACAGACCTGGGTTTTCTCTCACTCTGAGCGCATCACTGGGAAAAGGCTCGATCCGGCATCCACACTGAATAAATGCCATTTACGTCATGTTTTCCTGATTCTGAGAACCGCACTGTGGTTATTTAAAAAATAATAGCCGGGCCAAGACCGGTGTGGCTCAGTGGATAGAGCGTCGGCCTGTGGACTGCAAGATCCCGGGTTCGATTCCGGTCGGGGGCATGTACCTTGCTTGCGGGCACATCTCCAGTGTGAGGTGTGCAGGAGGCGGCTAATCTATGTCTCTCTCTCATCGATGTTTCTGACTTTCTATCCCTCTCCCTTCCTCTCTGTAAAAAATCAATAAAATATATATTTTTTTAAAAAAATAATAATTCTTGTTTTAGGAAATACACACTGAAATATTTAGGGTTAAAGGGCCATCAGCCTGCAACTTACTCTTAAGTAGTTCAGGGGGAAAAAAACGTTTGTTTGTATGTATGACTATATATATATATATGTAGAGAGAGAGGGAGAGGGAGGGAGGGAGGGAAAGAGACAGGAAGGAAGGAGAGGGTAAAATATTAACCTCTGGGGAGTCTGGATAAAGGATGCCGGGAATTCTTTCTGTAGGTCTGAAATTATGTCCATTGCTTTCTAAAAGGCAGAAAGGGGAGCAGCTACATTTCTGGTAGACTGGCGCCCGGTGGGGTTACCTGCAAGGCCTCTGTGGCAGGCTGCACTTTGGGGAGATGTGGGCATTGGGAAGGCAAGCTTTCTTAAAAAAAAAAAACAACCAGAAAATAAAAAATAAAAAAAAAACAAATGCGAGGAGTCAGCCCTTCCAAGTGGGCTACCAACCAGGTGCCTAGCCCCCCTTCTCTCAGCCAGCGCTTCCACAAGACCGTCCCCTTCCCGTCCCCCCTGCTCTGTCCTCGGGTTCGAATTGCTCCCTGTGGCAGACGCCCTGAGCGAGGACAGATGAGAATAAAACACCTGATTCCTCCTCAGCTCCATTTCCAGGGGGCCATAACTCAGGACTCGCTGACGCGGGAAGTGACAAGGTCGAGTGTGACAGCCACGGCGCGGAGGCAGCCCTTGAGGAAGCGCCACGGAGCGCGGGGGGTCTGAGAGGCGCACCCCCGTTTCCCCAGCCGCATGGCTCTCCGCTGTCAGGCGCCCCGCTCACAGCATCTCCAAGTTAATGCGGCTCCTATGGATTTTTTTCCCCCCCAATATACAAAGAGGCAGACTTTAATAAATAATCCTTTAACTGCTTTTATCAAATGTGTATTACTTTTAATTTGTATTAAGCAAAACCAAACGGAAAACCAATTTCTTTCAGTTAACTAGGGAATTGAAGTACCTTGCCAAGCCGTTATGTAATTTTAGAAAAATCCTTTAGAAAATATAATTAAGTCTAAATGTTCTAAAACCAGTGGTCTTATCAAAAGTTGTTTTATTAACTGAAGCTCCAAGGATAAAGATACCCAAGTCGATTCGTGTCCGTATTTTAATGTCACACATTAACGAGCTGCCCTAAGAGTGTAAGCACGCCCCTCGGAATGAAGGGCAGGGGACCTCGGTGGCGGGCTCAGTCGCGGAGCAGAAATGGCTCTGACGTTAAGTCCACGCGCCTGGCTAACTTGTCCTTCCCTGAACTCTGGCTGGCCAGGGAGACCCCGGAAGAAAGGGCGCCCCAGGGGTCTGTCAGAAGGCCGAGGGTCCAGCCCCCTCTGCCAGCCAGGAAGGCTCAGGCCCCCCGGGGGCAAGGAGCAAGGCCCCTCTGTGCAGGACCACCCAGCCCCGTCCTCCTCCTGGGACTCGCCCCACGGCCCTCCCCCTGAGCCCCGCAGGGTGCAGGCTCTCTCCCTGGTCGCCCCGAACAAGCCACAGGTCCCCTCTGCCACGCAGGGGGACCACGTCCCTCTCCGGCCGGCGCGGCGAGGCTGCCAACTCGGGAAGTCATTTTGCACGCCCCCGGGACCCACCATTCTTAATTAAGTCACCACCCCTTTGGGGAGCTCCTGATCTGTGCCGGGCACGGTTCACACGCTGGCGACAAAACGGTCAAAGTCCCTGCGTTCCTGGCGCTAACCTCTCAAAAAATGAGGTGCTATTGCTAATCAGCAGATTAAGAATGTGGGCTTCACAGCACACAGCCTCAGCAGCTGCGTCCCTCACCCGGGCCAAATGCCACCGTTCCCACTTCGTCGGGAGGGTCGGGGACGGAGGGGGGGGGCGGGCTCGTCCCCCCGCCTGCCACCCAACCCCAGCCAGAGCCGGCAAGCTGACCTCGGGATCTGCCTTCCTTCCGGGGTGGGGGTAGGAGGGGTGTCCACACAGCAAGCCCAGGCAGAGGGCTCTTGGTCTTTAGGATTGAGCAGCGGGTGACACGCGGAGCTCTGTCCTGGAAGGTGGGCGCAGAGGGTAGAAAGCAGAGAGGGTCGGGGAGGGGGGGCCCCCCGTTCTGCAGATCCAGCTCAAACCCTAGGGAAGGAGACACACGTGCCACAGGGAAAAACAAAATGTTCCAAAGTTCTGCAAACGAGCACCTGGGGCGGGGAGGAGAGGTGCCGGTGACAGCGTCACACGCTGATCGAATAAGTGCCGATCTGAAGGCGCCGGGGTGGCAGCGCGCTGGCAAGCGGCATTAGATGACTCACCGCGGCCCAGGGGACCGGTGTGACGGCTGCCAGAGATGCAGGAGGCAGCTCGGCGATATTGCTTCGTGAGAGGCAAGGAGAAAAACAAACCGAGCTCATAAAATTAATACATATGAGATTTTAAATATGAATGTGCAACTCAATTAAAGTTACTTTCAAAGTGGAATAAGAAACGAAGGTGCGGTGCTTTTGACAGCAGGATCAGATAAAAATAGGGAGACATATCCATGTGATGGGGGGGGGAAGCGGGATGGCTCCAGATAAGGGCATCTCGGAGGCAGAGGCGGCAGGAGTGGGCCCGCGCACGTGGGAGCCTCACCCGGGCAGACCATGAGTCGGCAGGCACCGGGCCAGGCACACACACAGGAGGAAACTGAGGCTCAGAGGGCTCAGAGGGCGGCCTCTGCAAATGGACCGAGGGACTCCACTCGGGCCGCACACGCATGGGCACGGCTGAGCTCAGCAGCCATGTCTTCCCGGGCTGGCCTCGCATCCTGGATGGCGCCCAGCCGCGAGTCTTGGGGGCGCTGTGCTCTGCGTGGCAGATGCCACTCTCTCACACCAGAGCAGCCACGCGTGGGTCAGGAAGCGCAGCAGAAGGGAAAAGTGGCCTGGAGGGGTGCTCTACCTGGGGGCCTTCTGGAATTTCTAGAAGGAAGCATCCCAGGGGAAGGCCGGGAGCCCCCTGAAGAATCTGGGCTCTCTCCTGGGGACCAAGATGACTCTGGAGCAGTGGTTCTCAACCTTCCTCAGGCCGAGACCCTTGCATACAGCTCCTCATGGGGTGGTGACCCCCGACCATGAAATTGTTTTCGTGGCTACTTCATCACTGTCATTGTGCTACTGTTATAAACCGTAACGTAAATATCTGATAGGCAGGATGTCTTAGGAGACCCCTGTGAAAAGATTGTTCGAACCCCCCAAAGGGGTCGCGACCCACAGGTTGAGAAGCGCTGCTCTGGAGGCTGGTCAGCAAGATGCCAAGGGATGGATGGGCTGGTGTTGGAGGCCCTCTCCCTGCAATTCCAGCAGCGGCCGCTAGAGGTGAGGGGCCCATGGCCCGGCGGGGGAGCCACCAGCAGGGGGGACAGGCCAGCCACAGCAGGCAGCACCCCTGGGACAGGGGCACACCTTGGGGTCTGTGTGCTCCACTGCCCGGCACCAGGCCTGGCAACTAGCGAATGCGGAGGGGGGCTCTCTTCCGATGGAAAGGATGCTGGCGATAGATGCCCAGATGGTGTGGGAGGACAGGCTCCCTCCCGAGGGCTGGGACTCAAACCGGGGGCTCTGGCACACACATGGACGTTGCAGCGAGAGAGCCGCCGGAGGACTCTCTGTAACCGCCTCCTAATCCTGCACAGAGTCCCCGCAGAACCCTTGACGGATGCTGGCTGGACACCGGCTGGCGCCTGAGGACTTCATTCACTTCTGACAGCTCCCCGCGCCCGCCTGAAATACAGGGCCGCCGCGCCGTTGCCGGAGATTCATGCTTTCCGCGGAGGACGCGAGCTCCGATTTATCGCCCGGTGTCACAGAGATGCCCACTGCTCCCTGGAAGGGCAATCCCACTCGGGAAAAATAGCCCATAACTCTTCCGAGCGGGGAGCCCATTCTCAGGTTGATTTCCCCAAAGCACGAAATAAGAAAAACAAAGAGCGAGACTGCAGAAACAAGAAGCCGGTAGCCGCAGCCCGGTACCCAGGCCTTTATCTTCCGCACGCCGACGCTTCCATAATTTTGTGACGGATCGTCCCAGAAAACTTAATTTGTACTTTTAACCACAAGAGTTAGTGGGCCAGGAAAAAAAAAAAAATTAATTCCGCACAGGGGCCGGTGGGAAGAGAACTAAAGGACAGAGCTATGAATTTTTTAAACCACCCCATGCGACGGCTGCGATGCATATGCACGACGCCAGAGTGCAGGGAATAAGCCGGCGCTCGTCGGCGCGCATGCAAATCCAGCCGGGGTGGAAATGTCAGCTCTCGGAAGGCTCGGGGTCTCACCCGGACACCCCCCTTCGTGTCCCCCGGCGCGTGTTGAGGGCTCCTAGCCGCCGATGCCTTCTCTG
Source organism: Lasiurus cinereus (assembly GCA_011751065.1). Lineage (NCBI taxonomy): Eukaryota > Metazoa > Chordata > Mammalia > Chiroptera > Vespertilionidae > Lasiurus > Lasiurus cinereus. The sequence continues at coordinate 299,209 of JAAGEH010000195.1, read as the reverse complement.
ACTACATACCCAGGCCTGAAACGAAGCTGAAATGGCTTTCGTTCTGTCCCTGGCTCATTACATGCAAGAGCTTTGGTGCAAAGTCCACACATTTCCGCGGGGGGTGGGGGGTTGGGGGGCATTGTTAGAGGAACAAAGACCCCTAAAGTGAAGCCTGTCACTTTCGAGAACTCCTTCAAACAAAAGCTTGGCGAGGCCTTCGTTCACAGCCCGCCTGGCCTGGCCCTTGCACGGCGTGGCCCTCGAGGACGGCGCTGCCTGACGGTGCGGTGCACAGGGCAGAGCGAGCTCCCAGGGACCCGGACCGTGAAACTGACCAAGGGGAGGGACAGGAAGAGCAGAGGATGGGCACCCCAGCGGGCGTGGGTTCAGATCCTGGTCTCCCTCGCCGTTAGCCGGGCCGCCTGTGGCACCCACTGCACATTCACCCAGCAGCTGCCCCCCAGCTCTGCCACGTGCTCCCCAAGAGGCGCTTCGGAGGGAAGCCAGGCTGTGTGGCGGCGGATACCGGGCACAAGGAGGGATCGCCGCCAGGCAGGCGGCAGGGGCTAGTGTGGAGGGCGGGGGGGGGGGGGGGAGGCTGTCACCTCCTTTGGCCTCGCCTCCCTGCCAGCGCCAGGGAAGGACTAAGCTCTCGCTCTGCATGACCGCAAGGCCCGGGGGAGCCGATCCGCAGCCGCAGGTGCTCAGCCGAACCCTGGAGCTCACCAATTAGGACACCAAGACCCCAGCCGGGAAGGGTCGGCCCCAGAACTTGGGCTCCAAACCCCCCGTCCCAACACCAAGCGGACGATGGGGCCTTCGTCCTCGGGAGCCCCCGGAAGTCTGGGGCTCTAGGTTAAGCAGGGCTAGTTCACACCCGGGAGGTCCCTCCAGCAAAGAGAACTCGCAGGAGGCAAGCCACGCCGGGGAGTAATCAGCGGAGCGGGCAGGGTGTTTGTTTACGCGGGGTGCCCACTGGCAGGCTGTGAACGAGCTCGTCGCAGCAGCCAAGCGCTGCCCTGCCCTCGTTAGACTGGTGCTGGCACCTCGACTGCGGTGTGAAAACCCCACAGACTCCCCGACTCCGCTCCCAGCAAGTGCCGCGGCCTCAGCAGAGCCCGGGGGTGCTCGGGGCACCCACCCCGCCAGCCTGGGAGGCCTGCCCCCCACCCGCCCAGGTCCACTCGTGGCTCTTGGGAGGAGCCTCCCTCCCCTGAAATGACACATCATGAATTCCTCCTTGACGCCCACTCTGGGGGGGATGGGGAGAGCCCGTGAGGCGGCCCTGGTGCCCCCGCCGTCCTGGGGGGCACCGTCAGCCAGGACCGAGGCTCCCCGGTGCTCCCCATCGCAGGATCTGGGCGACCAGGTGCCAGCAACACTGCACGGAGACGCTGCGCCCGGCCCCCCGAGAGGACTCGTGGGTGCCCGGCTCCCAGGGCCCTGGTTTGGGGCAGAGGCTACCTCCAGGCGTCGAGGACAGGCGTCGAGGACAGGCGTCGGCAGAGGCGCGAGGACGGACCTCATTTCCGCGGCAGGGGCGCTGGTTCTGAACTCAGATAAGACGCCGCGCCCCTGAGGAGGGAGGATGTTTCTGTAAGCCGGGGGCAGTGTTCGCCCAGCATCTGATTGAGAAGTAGCTAGAAGCACACTTTCCGAGGAAAGCTTGGGAATTCGTTGTTAAACGCTCTGATTTCCCCGATATTTTTGAGAGGAGCCAGATCAGACGGCCACGGTAATAACCGATGGTTCTGAATGATCCGGCTTGACGCGTATCCCCCCACCCCCACCCCCGGTCGCCCCCAAGGCTCCCGAAGGGCTGTGACCGTGGGCCGGAGGTGGTGGACGGCCCCCTGCCTCCCCACTGTCGCATCAAACAAGGTGCGTGCGAGCCGCGGGCCCCGTGCAGCCCACCCGCCCGTGGGCCCCACAGCGAGCCGGTCTGGACGGCGGCCTCCTCCCCGGACGATGGACGTATCCCTGCACGCGAACCCGGTTCTAACGGGGGGCCGGGGCGGGGAACGGGTCCCAGAAGTCATTAATGACCGAAGCGGTGGTGCGCCCTCCCAGACAAGACACGCACGCTGGCACCGGTTCTTCTTCCTCTGATGTTTGATAGCGGAGCCCGCACAGAACTCCCAGGCCAGGAGAAGAGCAAGCTGCGGGGCCTTTGGAAATTGGGCGAATTACAGGGAGGTGAGAGATTAAATGAAAATCCGTCACATGGCAAATGCAGCCTGCAGTTCCTGAAATCATATTTTTTTCATAAGTGACTCAGAACAATAGTAACTGCAAGGCCTTCATCATAGTTTGTAATAAACTCTGTGGGAAGCTCGCCGCTCCGCTCTCGGAAATTGACATCGTAAGCCAAAAAACAGCCCTTGGACGTGACCGCCTTCGTCGGGGCCGCCAGCGGGAGGGAGAACACAGCACCCAGGCGGCGGCGGGCCGGGCCTCCCGGGAGGGAAGCGGATTGCAACCGCTAGCTCCCGCTCTGCCCCCGCCGGGGGAGGGCCCAAGTCGGCCCCCGACAGCAAGCGTGGGAGCGGGGCCGAGGGGGGGCCCTCTCGCGGCATTGCGGTGGCAGCGGGCCCACACACACCCCGGAGGGCCGCCCGGCAGCATCGGGGCGGCTCAGGGCCGCACCCGCCGAGGCCTGTCAGCTCACCTGGAGCGCCCACGAGCAGGTGTATGTACCCAGGCACCTTTAAGGGGTTTAGCTTATTTTGTTTGTGGGGGTGTGTGTGTTTTAATATGTTTTTTTTAATATATTTTATTGATTTTTTACAGAGAGGAAGGGAGAGGGACAGCAAGTCAGAAACATCAGTGAGAGAGAGAGAGAGACATCCATCAGCCGCCTCCTGCATGCCCCCCACTGGAGATGTGCCCGAAACCAAGGTACATGCCCCCGACCGGAATCGAACCCGGGACCTTTCAGTCTGCAAGCCGACGCTCTATTCACTGAGCCAAGCCGGTCTCGGCTTTAATATGTTTTTATTGATTTTTTTTTTCCTTTACAGGGAGAGAGAAGAGAAACATCGTCAATCAGCTGCTTCCTGCACGCCCCCTCTCCTGGGGATCGAGCTTGCAACCTGGGCGATGTGGCCTGACCGGGAATCGCACCGATGACCTCTTGGTGACTGGGCTGAAGCTCAACCGCTGAGCCACACCGGCTGGGCTAAGAGGGGGTGGCCTTGAAGTGCTCAGCAAACCCTGTGACAGGCGTCCTGTGTCAAGTGGGGTCTGACTATCCCACCCCCGCCCCCCGAAAGGAAGCCAGGCCCCAGCAGCTTGCTTCCAAAGCAGGGTACAGCGCTGCCTGACCTCTCAGGAGAGGTCATAGAGGCCACCCGGCGTGGGCCTGGCTCCCTCTGACGGACCCCGCACCAGGCAGTGAGGAAGAGGCTGAGGCCACAGGGAGAGGCCGCGAGTAGGCCTGGTCGCCAGCCAGAGTCACCCTCCCCGAGAGAAGCAGCCTTCAGGTGACTCTAGCTCAGTGGTTCTCAACCTTCCTAAGGCCTCGACCCTTTAAGACAGCTCCTCATGTGGTGGTGACCCCCAACCATAAAATTATTTTTGTCACTATTTCGTCACTGTCATTTGCTACTGTTATGAATCCTGATGTAAATCTCTGTGTTTTCCGATGGTCTTAGGAGACCCTGCGAGCTGTTCGCGACCCACAGGTTGAGAGCCGCTGCCTAGCTCCAGCTCCGCGTGGAGCAGGGATGAGATCTTTCCACCCGGACGACAGGTTCGTGAGCAAAGAAAACGTGGCTGTGCTAAGCTGCTAAGCATGGGGGTGCTTCATGAAACGGCAATGGGTCCCGGGAACACATATTCCCTGCAACACTGTTGGCAAGAGGTAGAAGGTAAAAACTACTTCACCTTCCGTGACGAGGACAGAAAGGAAGAAATAAACTCCAGGGTATTCACCGTGGAATACTAGACAGCCGTTAAAAATGAATGGGACAGGCAGGCAGAAAGATAGGCAGGTGTATGAAAAAAACTGTAAAAACGTATCTATGGTCACCCTAGCTGGTCTGGCTCCGTGGATAGATAGAGCATTGGCTTAAGGACTTAAGGGTCCCGGGTTTGATCCCGGTCAAGGGCACATGTCCAGTTTGCAGACTCGATCCCCCATGGGATACATGCAGGAGGTGACCGGTCAATGATTCTCTCTCATCATTGGTGATTCTCTCTCTCTCTGTCCCTCTCCCCTCCTCTCTGAAATTAATACAAATATTTTTAAATATTTTTTAAAAAGCACATCTAATGTCTTACAAATGACTACAGGATGTAAAGTATGACACCATTTCCATAAACCTTTACAACACGAAGCCAAGACTACATGTTGCTGACGGACAAACACAGGTAGCACGTGTTCAAAAGCATCCCCCCAGCCCGGGGAGACAGGCCCCTGCAAGGGAGGGAGTGAGGCTGGACTTGAGCCGGGTCTGCAGCTAAAACAAAACAGAAAGCAGAATCCGACCCAGAGAGGGCCCCGGGTTAAAGGGTGCTGCGTCCGATGGTGGGTCCAGGGGAGTCTCTCTGCGGGGTCACGGGAGGTGGAGATCCCTCATTTCTGCGCCCGCCCGCCCGGCTGCGTCTGAGGGTGACAGGGAGCCGCTGTCCCTGCCCGTCTCCTCCACTCTCCGGGGAGCTCCCGCAAGGCAGCGCCTGCACCCCCCAGCCCCGCTGCGCCCGATGGGTGCCCCGCAGACTTGCCCTGGCCAGACCGACCAGCAGCATCCCGCCCCGGGCCCTGGCGCGCGGGAGAGAGCAGAGAGCAAAGGATGCGTCTTACCCAAGGGACTTCACAGGCCTGGAGACACGGGATGAAAGGTAATCCCCTTTTTATTTTTTAGTGGTTTCTTTTTTTAAAAAAAAAAAAAAAGAGGAGCTTCTTCCGAGCACTGAGCTGCACTGTCCTCCCTTCCCTGCCATAACACAGTTACATTCTCAGTTCGGCCAAATGGTATGTGGCAAGTGTGAGATAGGAGGAAAAAAGAAGTGAATATCTCATTGTAACAGCCTGACTGCATACCGAGAGCTACAAGCAGGCAGAGACTCGTCTGTGGAAGAGATGAGAGAGGCTCCAGAGGGAGGGGGAGGAGGAAGAGGAGGGGGAGGAGAGGAGGAGGAGGAGGGGGAGGAAGGCACCGTGTGGATGGGGTCCAAAGCCACCACGACGGTGGGACAGAAAGAGGGAACCAGCCCCGGGCTCTCCTGAAACGTCCTGCTCCCCCAGACAGAGACACTGCGCCCTGGGGACGCCCAGTCGGTGGGTGTCCCGTTATCTGCAGCCTCGCCCATCCTGAGTTGATGGTGGCGAACCCTGCAGGAGGGGACAGCTGGCCGTCTTTGTTTTCCTTTTCTTTTTGTTTCTTCTACTTTTTCTTTATTTTCCAAATACTATTAGCATGATATGAAATTTTTTATCTCTTTAAAAAAAAAAAATGTTGTTCCTAGTCTTAGATAGTAATTCTCGCCCTAGGAATCAAGCTTAAAAAATCGGTGCTCAGAAGCTAAATATTATGCCCATAAAGATGATCGCTGCAGCCTTGCGTGTAAAGCCGCCATAAAAAATACCTGCTAGAACAAGCCGCGATGTTCGACAACAACGGTGCAATTTAGCAAATTGTGGTAAACCACCCAGAAGAAGATGGCTGCGTTGAAGGCTGGGAAAATAGGAATTGAAATTAAGCTTTAAAAACAGGACCCAAAATGATATATGAATATTGCCAACAGAACTGTGAAAAATACGTTCACCGGGGAAAGGTAAAAACGCAGCGCCCGAGTGATTTGCTGAGGGCCGGGGGGGGGGGGGGCGGGGCCGGGGGGGGGGGGGGGGAGAGCCGAGCGCAGCCGGGACCTGCCGCTGACCCGGCCGGCCCTGGGGGCGGCACCGGCGGCTGGCCCGGCTGGCCATGGCCTTCCTGCCCAGGCGGTGGCAGCTGCCCGGCCTCCGGGGGCCCTCCGAGGTGCTGGCCTCTCCCAGAGGCCTTCGCACCCCAGCCCCAGGGCCTGGGGCAACCTGCCACGCAGAAGGCCACCGGAGACATTTCTGAGAAGGGGCTCTCGTCTGCACGATCCTTCAGCAGAGAACATTCCCACTGGCTTCCAAGAGGCACTGTTCTCGGAGGGCTGAACCGAGGAAGCGCCTTGAGCATGAACATCCCTGGCCCCCAACACTGAGCCCCATCCGGGCAGGCAAGCGGCCTGGGTTTGCGGGGTCAGGTGCCATTAGCGGGAGACTGGAGGCCAGGTCCCATCTCCTCACCTGCGCTCCTCCTCGGGCTGTCAGCACAACGCGCTCCCGACTGTCATCATGATGTTCACGGGGATGACCGTAAACCAGACTCGGCTTTCTAAATGAAAACACCAGGCCGCCAGCCCTTCCCGAGGAAATTAAACTGTTAATGGGGTAAAGGCTATTACAGCCCCAGAGACATTACCCGAGGAACCTCTCCCCCAGCGCCACCCCCGACTCCAACAAGGCGAGAGGCTGGACTCTATTGGAAACCTCTGTGAATTGCCTAATTATAGTTAATAAGGTCATCATCTTCCCACGGAATAGCCTCCTCTGTGTTCCAGCCGCACTCTGGACCATTCCAGAAACTGCTCATGTGAAGACCCCCTGCGAGGGCCATCCCATTTCGCCGCAGGCCGCCGGCGAGAGCGGTGGGAGGCAGGGGGCCAGGGGCGGCCCCGGGGGAGGGGAAGCGGGGGCCGGTGCAGGCCGGGGGTCCCCCAGCGGGAAGCAGGACAGGCAACGGGGTTCTCAGGAGGCTTAGTGTGGGGACCACGCCCTGAGCCAGTGCTGGCGGGAGGGGACTTCAACTCGCGAGGCATGGCACCGGGGTGACCCCGGCCGTCCCCTCAGCCCACCCTGGCACACACCTGCCCTTCTCCCCGCGGCTGAGGCCGCCGCGCCGGCCGTGGAGCTCAGATGCTTCGTGTGTGATCGACGCAGGGAAGCCGGAAAGCCAGCGTGGGGGTGTCACGAGGTGCGGAATGTACTACACGAGGGGCGGTGAGAACGCAGGCCGGGAGGACCTCAGACATGATCTTCATGCCAGTCTGCGTGAACATGCGCAGAGCATGTAAGGGCCGGGGTCAGGGCAGCGGGACAGCTCGCCGGGACAGCTGGTCCGTGACAGAGGCGGCGGGTGTGACGGCACGGGGACAGCGCAGGGCACTGCAGGCGGGCAGAAGGCGGGCAGAAGGTGGGATGGAGGCTCTGGGTCTGCCCCACGCTCACCGCATCCGGGCCTCACCTGCAGACGCAGCCAGGAAAAGGCTTGGTCTCTGGCACCCCTATTGGCCAAAGGGGATACCGCACAAGCAGCTCTCCCCTCCCTGCAGCCCCCGCAGCCCCCCAGCCCTGCAGCAGGGAGGGGGCGGCTGGAGCGACGGCCTGGCTGCTCACTTCCTCCCTGGGGAGGGCACCCAGGTCGTGGGAAGGAACCTGGCCAGAGTCTCGGCTCCCAGTGTCGTTCTGGGGTCAGCGGTCCCGTCTCCCCAGCTCACCGGGTAAGGGAGAGACTGCAGGCGTGCCCAGCACCCAGCACGCGCCCAGGTGCCTGCTAATAAGCGCCCCGGGGTCCAGCCGCTCCCTCCCTCAGCTGGGGGGCGGGGGGGGGGGGACTGGGGAAGAATCGGGGCGGAGGAACGGGCCACGGAACCCATCCGCAAGCAGCCAAGTAACCAGCTTCTCTACCCACCGAGAAGGGGGTCCGGGAGGGGCCAGGCTGGGCAGCTGGCCTCTCCCTCCACGCTGAACAATGCTGCCCGGTCCCTGGCTTTCGGAAACCAGGTGATTTCTAAGTCGTGAGCCCGGAGTGAAGGCCGGGGCCCAGCTCGGGTCTTCCCCACCGGAGTGCGTGAGGGTGAGTCTCTCGGCCTGGCACCACGGGGTCCCGCAGCTGGTGACTGTGGGCGTCCTCGGTCCCCAGGTTACCGCCCCGAGTGCCGGCTGAAAGAGAGCACTCAGTGACGGGGATGGCGCCGTGCTGCTCCCCGGGGACGGAGGGCCCTGGCGTCCCTTCCCGGGGAGCGCCGAGTCCGGGGGGCTGGGTGCGCACAGCGCTGCCGTGGGCGCGGCCTGGGAGGCGAGAGAAACGCATCTCGAGGAAGGTTCGGAGGAGGAGGAGGAGGAGGAACCCCGGGCCGAGTCCCGGGGAATGAAGAGGACTTTGCGGAGAAGGAAGAGAAGGAGGAAATGATGGAGGCGTGAGAGATGTGTCCTGTTTGGGGACCAGCAGCCAGACCGAGTGAAAAAGGCAGTCGTGCGGCGGGGTGGCTGGAGGCAGGGGCAGCCGGAGGGGGCCGGCTGCATCCGGGGTTGTTCGGGCTGCATCCGGTGCGGGCGGCTGGGGCGAAACCATCCAGGGCTTCACACCACGGAGGGCCCCTCAGACTGGCAGCCACGGCAGAAATGCCAACAGCCGTCGTCGTCGGTGGGCAGTCCTTGGGCTTCACACCAAGGAGGGCCCCCCAGACTGTCAGCCACGGCAGAAATGCCAACAGCCGTCGTCGGTGGGCAGTCCTTGGGTTTCTCCCGCATCCCATCCCAGGCGCTTCCCTGGGGCCGACTCCCGTCCCCGCCACCAGCCCGGCAACGCAGACCCCAGAGAGGGAGAAGGCAGGTGGCGGCGAGAGCGGGGAGGACGCGATGCATTCCAAACAGCGAGGTGAGCGGATTAAGTCACAACCGCGTGATGGATAGAACCGCGGCGCCGGAACAGCATATGTTCGTGCATATGTTCCGGGAGGCCTGGAACCGTATCTGTCTTTTTCACGTTCTGTCTTCGGACCCTAGACCTGCCACCCAGCTGAGGCGCCACGGTGGGGGGCGGCAGCCGTGAGGGAGATGTCGAGGGAGCGGACAGCAGCAGGGCAGGGAGGGGGTGACAGGCCCATCACGCCATAGGGGCCCAGAGGCATCACCGGGGCCCTGCGAGAGCCCCCTGCTGGCAAGCCCACCAGATCGCCTGTCACCGCGTGACACGGCTTGGCGGAGAACGCGGGACTTCTGGGTCACAGACAACAGCGGCGGGGGACGCACAGCAACAGCAGCGACACACCGAGGAGGCCGCCCGGGGCCCCCCATCGGGTGACGAGAGCAGGTGCTGCCTGTACACAGAGAGGCCTCCCACTGAGAAAGCCCCAAACTAGTGACAGGGGCGGCTGAGAACGCGCCTACCTTCCGTGCCGGAGGAAAACAGCGTCGGGATCACCTGGGAATGTAAGTGACCTGCTCCCGAGACGCCCCCTCTGTCTCCCCAAGCTGCGTGCTCTGCAGACACCCTGGCAAAGCCTAGCTGCGCGGCTTCGCCCCGGAGGCTGCGCAGAACGCTGAGCGACCCCAGGACTGTCTCCCAACGGGCACCAAGCGCCCACACCCAGGGGGGCTCCCTCAGGCCCCGCCCCGCCCCCCTCATCTGTTGACAAAACCAAACCAACCTTTATTTGCCAGGCCCACTGGGCAGAACCGAAGTGAGCCTCGGAGGAAGAGAGGAAAAGGCCCCCAAACCACCAGGAATCGTCTTTGACTCCCAGCATCCTCCAGTATCACCGAGCCTCAACCACTGTCCCCAAACCACCCCTCAGTGCTGGGCCTTCCCACTCCCTCCCACCACCCCCCTCCCCGTTCTACTGGCCTCCCTCACCTACCACGCTCCCTGTCCCGGTCTGTTCTCCAGCCAGAAGCCAAGGGACCTTTCAGGATGTCGAGGAACAGGTATCGCACCCCTGCTCAGGAAGCTAAGCCGAGCAGTCCCACTCTGAGACGACATATTCATCTAAGAGTAGCGAAAGCGAATATTCATAAAGTACCACTCCAATAGCCCCACACCGGAAACGAGCCAAGTGCCCACACCAGAATGGGCAGACAGGGGAGAATCCAAGATGGCACCCTAGGCGAACACCTACACTGCGGCCTCGCACAACCATTTCAAAACTACAACTAAAAGACAGAACGGACACCATCCAGAACCACAGGAAAGCTGGCTGAGTGGAAGTTCTACAGCTAGAGGGAAAGAGAGGGGCTCACAGAGACCCAGAGGAGCTGCAAAAAGCTGAGGTGCAGAGACGAGCGCGTGGAGAGAGCGGGTACTGGAGTACCTGGCTGGCTTTCTCTGGCGGGAGGGAAACGGAGACTCCCAACGGCATTGAACCCCTTATCCTACGACACTGAACCCCAGATCCAGCTGAAACTCATACGGGGGCAGTTTGGACTGTGAAAAGGGAGAAGTGCACGGAAATTTAGGGGAGTCGCAAAAGATCAGAGGTCTGATGGTGCGCACAGCACTGCACACAGAGGACAGACTGCTGATTGTGCCACTGGCTTTCGAGAGTGGGCGAGAGACAGACCCTCCCAACTGCGTCCCTTCTAACTGCACTAAACCCCAGTTTCTGGTGAAACTCTGGGGACCCAGACTTGTGGGGTTCCGGAGCTCAGGGGAGCCGGAAAGGCAGCAGTCTAGAGGCACTGCGAGAGAGAGAGAGAGAGAGAGAGAGAGAGAGAGAGAGAGAGAGAAAGAGAGAGAGAGAACACGTGCAGGCACACAGGGACCGCTCCAGTGATTACCCAGTCACGCTCCAGTGATTACCCAGTCACGTGAGACACAGGGGCCATGGAGGGCGGGGCCAACTGGAAGGCAAGGCGGTCCCTTAAGCCCTGAGACTCCACCCATCCCAAGCTCAACAGAGGCTTCTGCAGTTTTGCAAGTCTGGTATCATAAGGCTGAATCCAACATAGAAGTTCTCCAGGCATAGTGAAAATGCCGAGACAAGGGAAGGGATCACAAACAAAAGAAATGGAGGAAAACAAATGACTGGATATAGAGTTCAAAACCACGCTTATAAGGTTTTTCAAGAACATCCTAGAAAAGTTGGATAAAGTTGGCAAGAGCCAAGAGGAGATGAAAAAGAACCAACTAGAGATGGAAAAGGACCAACTAGAAATTAAACATACACTGACTGAAATAAAAAATATTATACAGAGACCTAATATAAGACTAAAAAAAGGCAAGAATCAAGTCAAAAATGTGAAATATAAAGAAGCAGAAAATACTCAACTGGAAAAGCAAGAAGAGAAAAGAATCCAAAAATGTGAAGATAATGTAAGGAGCTTCTGGAACAGCTTCAAGCGTACCAACATCAGAATTGTGGGGGTGCCAGAAGAAGAGAGAGAGCAAGATACTGAAAACCTATTTGAAGAATAATGACCGAAAACTTCCCACATCTGGTAAAAGAAATAGACTTACAAGTCCAGAAAGCACACAGAATCCCATATAAAAGGAATCCAAAGAGGACTACACCAAGACACATCATCATTAAAATACCAAGAGCAAAAGACATAGAGAATATTAAGAGCAGCAAGAGAAAAACAGTTCATTACCTACAAGGGAGCACCCATACATCTGTCAGCTGATTTCTCAACAGAAACGATGCAGGACAGACGGGAATGGCAAGAATTATTCAACGTGATGAATAGCAAGAACCTACAACCAAGAATACTCTATCCAGCAAAGCTATCATTCAGAATTAAAGGGCAGATAAAGAGCTTCACAGAGAAGAAAAAGCTAAAGGAGTTCATCAACTCCAAACCAGTATTATATGAAATGCTGAAAGGTACTCTTTTAGAAGAGGAAGAAGAAAAAGGTAAAAGATAAACAATTATGAACAACAAATACGTATCTATCAACAAGTGAATCTAAAAATTAAGTGAATTAAAAATTTGATCAACAGAATAAACTGGTGAAGATAATAGAATCAGGAGCACAGAAAGGGAGTGGACTGATAATTCTCAGGGGGAAAGGGGTGAGGGGTGTGCAGGGAGAGACTGGACAAAAATCATACACCTATGGATGAGGTCAATGGGAGGGAGATAAAGGTAGAGGGAAGGGTGGGAGCCGGTGGAGGGGAGCTATGGAGGGGAAAAAAGAGAAACAAGTGTAATAATCTGAATAATAAACATTTAATTAAAAAAAAAAAAGAACGGGTAGACCAGCTGTGATATTTTCCTCCCATGGAATACTATTCAGCCAAGAAAAGGAATACACTGATACACACAACCAGGATGAATCTCAGAAGCATTACATCATGTGAGGGCTACACGCTGGCAGGGTGTGTAATTCCGTGTATAGGAAATTCTGGAGCGGGCAGCACTGATCTGGAAGTGACAGAAGGCAGGTCAAGGGTGGCCTGGGCCTGGGCAGGAGAAAGAGACTGATAAAGGACACTAGAAACTTTCTGGGTCAAAGAAGTGTCCTGTGTCTTGAAGGGGGGAATAGGGATGACTGCACACGTGTATAGTTTTACCTAAATTTATCCAACAGCACATTTAAAACGGGTGCACTTTATTACATGTGAATTACATCGCCATGAAGTTAACTCCCCTTTTTTTCATTTTAAGACAGTCCGTGGCTTTCCACTTCACTCGGAATATAATCCTCAGGCCTATCATGTCCTCCAAGGCCTCTGACCATCTGGACTTGCCTAAACCACCAACCTCAACTCAGACCCCCGTCCCTTTTGCTGATATCCCGAATCTAAGGCCAACCTCAGGGACCTCCCTCCTTTTCCCAATGAGATTAAAAACAACACAACACGTTAGAGGCTCCCTTGAATACACATGCTTGTAGAGATACTGAAGAATCTATACCTATACAGTGGTGCCTCGAGATACGAGTTTAATTCGTTCCGTAACCTTGAGGCGTGGGAAACGATGAGACGCTCGAGTCGCGGTAAACTGGTGGGTCGTGTGCAGCCGGCCGATCTGCCCGGTGACTCCTATCTCAAACGTTGCTCGTATTTCAAAGCAAAAATCGCTCGCTCGACGGCTCGTATCTCCAAAATCTCGTATGTGAGGGCACTCGTATCTCGAGGTACCACTGTATTTAGTAACTTCGACGTACAGGCATGTGTAACATCACCTATGATAACAAACGCAGAAATACTGCGCCTCCCGCCACCAACCCCTCTCCCTGGGCATCCTCACCACCAGTGTCATCCCCACCCCTAGGACACGCTGCTACATCACTAAGCACCCCATAACCAGACACTGCCCTGAGCATTTCCAGGGGTGGTTTAATTCCATCTTCACACAGCCACCTGAGGTAAACACCACCGTTCTCAAACTGAACACCCAGGCACCCCCAGGCACCCGGGCCAGCGTCCCGAGGCGCCAAGGGGCAGCTGAACTTCTGAACGGGGACCACCGCGTCTGCTGAGCCGTGCAGAGCGCTGGCGGAGGCGGTGAGCGGCTCCCAGCGGCTTTGCAAAGCTGCGTTTGCGGCAGCGGCTGGAAGCAGCAGCGAGAATCACGCGGACACCGAGGGGGACCGGGAAATGAGGGTGGCAGCGCCCAACCCGCCCCCCCCCACTGCTGAGAACGCCTATGTGACCCTCAGGTGTGAAGTCACTGGGACCCAAATTCTGGTGAAGTTGTTTGGCCCTAAGTACTTAGGATCCCGGAGGCATGTGTGTTGGCCTAGAGAACTGGAAAAGGAAACAAAAACAATGACCGTGACACGAAGGGCGTTGAACGGAGGCCCTCGGGACTATTTTCTCTCTTTTCCAGATGGGGAAACTGGGGCCCCCAGGGGTGATTCGAAGCTGGGCTTCCAGCTCAGCACGAGGCAAGCGGCCTTCCCCCACGTATCCCTTAACGGCTTCCCAAAGACCCGTGTGTGCGTGTGCCAGGGGCAAGCGGCGGGAACCAACGGAGTGATGGACAGACAGGGCACCAATAGATCTGCTTCCACGCTGTGGTCCCAAATCAGGCGAGTGTGCTGTCATCTGAGAGGCGTCTCCTCGTCCTAACTGGTGTGGCTCCGTGGATAGAGCTTCGGCTGCGGACTGAGAGGTCCCAGGTTCCATTCCGGGCAAGGGGATGTACCTTGGTTGTGGGCACATCCCCAGTGGGGGGCATGCAGGAGGCAGCTGATTGATGTCTCTCTCTCATCGATATTTCTAACTCCCTCTCCCTCTCCCTTCCTCTCTGTTAAAAAAAAAAAAATTAATAAAATAAAGAAAAGAAGAAGTGTCTCCTCCTCTAGGGATGCTCGAGGACAGCGCCCCTGCTGGCCACACGGTGTACCTGCCAGGCTTGGCCCGCGCCTCGCCCTACACCCCCCAGGCCCGGGTCCTCCTCACGTGGCCAATCCCAGCTTGCCGTTGTCTTTCCGTGGGTTCTCCGCTCCCCACCAGCCATATTTCTGTTTCCCAGCAAAGAGCGCTCTGCGGCTTATAATTACCTTGTTAATGAATGAATGAAGGTATTAGGCTGTGCGCCGGGCTGAGCCGGGCCCGGGGCCAGGTCCCTGCAGGCCCTCCAAGCGCAGGGCCTGCTATTTCCCACATCCTTCCGCCCTGGGCCCTCCGGGTCAAGGGCCAAACGGCGGCCGGGCAGAGAGGGCCTGGGCTCTGTGCCCTCCTCTAGCACCCCGCCCCCGGCCCTGGAGCCCATCCAGCCCCGGAAGCCCAGCACACAGGCTAAAAGGGGGCGGCACTGGCTGGCTCCCGGCTGCAGGGGCTGCGGCGTCGCTTTAAAAACAGAGCCTGCACCCTCTCCTTCTGGAAACTCCGAAGGGCTCCGGCCCAGGGTATTCTTATTTGAAAAACACTTGATGTTTCTCAAATGGTCAACCTGCGCGGCTACCGCAAACAAAATCGAGAGATCCGTGGAGAGAGGGGAGGGAGGTGGGTAATTATTACCAACAAAACCAATGAGAGGGAACAAATGTATCGGGCCCAAAAAAAAAGGTAATAAAATAAGTCTGCGTCGTCTGGTGCAGCTCGGCGGGAAGCAAATTACTCTTCTGCGTCTTCGCAGACAATGCACGGGAGAGGCAATTTATTAGCTCGCTGCCCTGTTGGCCTCGACATTAACCTGTATTCCTAAAGTACTTAACTCCTTGCCCGGGAAAACTGCTTACTTCGCTGCCGTTAGGACACCCAGGGCCAATGGAGGCCGGCAATGCGCGGCTGCCAATTCAATTTAAAGGGATCCCTGTTCCAATTTCCTGCAGAAAGTTGCCCCGTGTTCTCATACATCAAGTGTCAGGGAAAGCGGCCTCTCCTTAATTCCTTCGCATTATTCATACAGCCGGGGATCACCCGGAGCCATGTCTCCCCCCTTGGTGCGCCCGACGGCGGTGAGGGCGCTTTGGCTGGCACTTCCCATCGTTTCAAGTGCCGCCTGCGCCGAGGTCTCCCCTGCCCTCAAAGGCTTCTCCTTCGGAGACCCCTGATCAGCTTCCGGGGAGGGGTTGTGCCAGGTGAGAGCTTGTGACGGTGACATTCAAGTCGCACAGCTCCCATCTCTCTAACTCATTCACATTGTGAAGAGCGATGCGGAGCCAGAGAGCCGGCAGGCCTGTCCCCAAGCCACCGTGTCATCTGAGGGCAGGTACAGCTCCCGGCTTGTGAAGGACGGGCGAGGCCCGGATCACTGAGTCTCCACCCCCCTAAGCCCCAGAGCTGTTTTGGCAAAAGCAGCCGTGGGAGGAAGCCCAGTTCCGAGACGGAGCTGAAGCTGAGCTATTGGGGGCGGGGGGAAGTGCTCTTGAGCCCTTCAGCTCACCCTCCCCAGAGGGAGCGCCCCGAATTTCCCCAGAGCCCCGAGGGCCCCCAAAGCACAGGTGGCACAACACGGGGATCGGAGTTCTCTCAACGAGGCACCTCCGCCCCCAATTAAAACCGAGTCCGGTGCTCCGCCATTGGCTTGGCACCGGCCAAGCCTTCCTAATCAAACCGTAATGGGGAAATAACTCGTGCATTTGATTTCCTACTCGATGCATCGGTGTGTTCTCTAAAGGGAGCACCCGTTATTTTAATACGCAGAGGAAAACAAACATTATTAAAGGGAAAATAATGCGTGTCGCTTTAAAAGAAACAACCCTCAGAAAAGCCACCCGAGGCACAGGAAAGACAGGGCGGATGGCTGGCTCTGGCGTCATCCGCCGGCGATGACTGCTAATGACTCCGGTCCCCTCCGAGCGGGGGGACATGGGGACTGTTTGGCAAAGGTCTGATGAGTCACCGGCCGCTCCGCTCCACAGCTCTCGGCTGCGTCACCGAGCCCGGCGCAGGCTGCGTCAATAATCCATCAGCCTCAGTTCGCCTCGGCTTCCGAGACTGGGGGGGCGGAAGAGGGCACCTGAGGGAACAGAGGCAGCCGTGAGGGGGGTGGGGGGGAGGCAGCCTTGACCTTCCGTGTCTCCGATGCCTTCAGCCCTAAAACCGCCCCCCCCCCCCCGGTCAGGGCTGAGCAATATTGGAATTCAATATATGTAAAAAGACAGGTTTTCGGCAAAAGGAGGCATTTTTAAGCCCCTAAAGTTTAATTACCTTCCTATGGAAATCTCGGGAGCCTGCAGTGGAGGGAGGGAGGGGAGGAGAGGCAATCGAAGCCGCCGCTGTTACCTTAAGGGCCCGGGTTATCACAGGAGCCTCCCCAGGGGCTTTGTCAACGCCGCGCACACACACCAGTTCACCAGCTTCCCACGGCTCCCAGTTCCCATAAAAAACCTCTAATCCACCCACCCACCTCACAGAGCCCTGACCCCCTGACCGTGACCCTGTCCCTACCCCAGCCCCCCCCCACCCCACCCCCCGTGCCTCTGGCTCAGGCAGCTGAACTCTGCTCCCAGCGCCCCGCCTTCCTGCCTGCCCCCCCACCTCGGCCCCCTTCAGGACCCCTCCTCTTCCTCTTTGCTCCCCAACACATGGTGGCCACCAGCCAGGGGTCCGTCCTCTGGCCCCGCTCAGCTCACTGGTCTGGACCCTGGCAGGTACTGGGAGCTCTCAGGGGAGGGGCCGGCCCTGTTTCTGTCCCTGCTCCCATTTCCGGCCCCAGGTCTCCAGAACCCAGGCCTTCCGGACACCGAGCCTGTTTGGGCACTAAACGGGAAACTGTGGTCCCACTCTTTTTTTTTTTTTTTTAATATATTTTTATTGATCTCAGAGAGGAGAGGAGAGGGAGAGATAGAAACATCAACAATGAGAGAGAATCATGGCTTGGCTGCCTCCTGCACGACCCCCACTGGGGATGGAGCCCACAAGCTGGGCATGTGCCCTTGATCGGGATCGAACCCAGAGACACTTCAGTCTGCGGGCCGATGCTCTATCCACTGAGCCAAACTGGCTAGGGCCCCACTTTTAATAACCCGATGCTTTCGGGGACAGAGGCCTGCAAAGCCTACGGGAAGCACCCAGCCAGGGCGCCCAGGAGACACGTGGTCCGAAGGTTTCCTCTGATTTGCATGTAATCGGCAGCCCCAGCCTCGGGAAAACACCAGCTTCCACCGAGGGCCCCGAAAGAAAGCAGCAAGGGGCATGAAGACATCCATCGGCCCCCCCGCTAGGGCCGCCCCCCCTCCAGGCCAGAAGCAGCCCACCGCAGCCCAGGAGACCGGCTTCGCTTCCCTAAGCAAGCTGACCTGCCGATGGACAGGGCTGGGAGTTAACAGCTTGTCTTGACTGCCTCCTGGTCTGAGAACTGTGTGGGCCTCAGAGTCAACGCGGGGCTCATTCATGTCAAGGAGGGCAATTACCACCCCCAAAAATGTGAGCGCGTCAGTAAGAATCCGAGAGCGGAGTTTTAGGAACAGAGGACACAATGCAAATTGGGCGTCTGAGCCCTGGGCATAGGCCGCCAGCCAGTCTCTCAGAAACCCCCTGGCTACGACCGAGAGGGGAACTTCAGGCCCAGGCGGCACCTGTCTCCTGCCCCTGCGCTCAACTCGCTCTGTTCCACGGCTGCTGGGCCCCTCGAGGGTCCCTCACAAGACAGGCTCCTCACCCTTGGTCTTGCCCAGCAGCTCTCTGCCCAGGGAGCAATGCTGAACGCCCAGGAGAAAGAAAGAAGGGGGGGAGGAAGGCGGCGACCCTCTGCACACGGACTGCCAAGTCTTTAAATATATTTTATTGATTTTTTTTACAGAGAGGCAGGGAGAGGGATAGAAGGTTAGAAACATCGATGAGAGAGAGACATCGATCAGCCGCCTCCTGCACATCCCCTACTAGGGATGTGCCCGCCACCAAGATACATGCCCTTGACCGGAATCGAACCTGGGACCTTTCAGTCCCCAGGCCGACGCTCTATCCACGGAGCCACACCGGTTTGACTGCCAAGTCTTTAAACCGGGCCCCGGGCCTGCCCCTTCCTTCTGTCGCCTGGTGTGTGCTGCTCACTCACTCACTCACCACACAGATGCCGGCACCCGTTCCTGGCCAGGCACAAGGCGCTCTCTCCCGGGCCCCCCCGTGTCTTGGCTGGACAGGAGCCTCTCAGCCTGGGGACACCTGGTTCATCCCTCTGGCTCAGCGGGGTGAGTGGCAAGAGCCCCGGCTGCGCAAGTCAGCGGCCCTGGACTCGGGTCCCAGCTCCGCCCCGCCACCTGCTGGCAACCTGCTCCCAGACCCCGCGTACTCCGGGGGCCTCCCCCACAGGGTGGGCACACCATCGGCATCGCAGAGGTTTCGGGGGGGGATCGGTCATGTCTACGGTGCCGGGCCCTGAGCTGAGCACATGGTGGGATCTCAGCCACTACGAGTTGTCACTGCCACTCCAATTCCACCTTGGGGCGCCAGACCCCTTGAGTTCTGGCGAGACCAGAGACAGCCGGTGAGAAACCCATGCCAGCACAGCCCCCTTCCACTCGTAGCCCTGCATCAGGCCAGCCAGGAACCCGGGCGACGGGAATTAACTTAATGCTCCGCTTGGCATTGCTTCCCGACGCCCGCCGTCCATTCGATGCCCTGGAAGCTGCCAGCGAGCGAACTGGGGTATCGATCGCTGCGGCCGTCCGCCTGGCAGTCCGGGGCGGCGCTTGGTGTGCGTTTCAATGAGAACAGCGGGTTGCCATCCCGATCCCCCTCCACTCCAGTAGCTTCGTTCTGGACAACAAATGGGCTTGGGACAAGCTGAGCTGATCAGCGATCTATTCGTGGAACCCAACCTCCGCATGGATTTTGTGTTACCATTTCCACAGGGTGCGTGTCCACTCCCCGGCTCCCATGTTCAGCTCCGAGAAGGAACCAGGAGTGACCGGGCCGGTGCCAAGCTCTGGGCACCACTCGGGGCTGCCACTTCGCTGCAGACGCTGCAGCAGGAGCCCCATGGATGCCAGGAAAGGGGCGGCTGGAGGCTCTCGGCCCCCCAGGCTCCCTGAGGCTCTGGTTGAGAGAACCAGGGCTCAACCATGAGTCTGTCCGGGTTCTCCCCGGAGCCCCACTGGCCCCAGGAGTTCTGAAGGCTTCCCCTCCAGTTAAGGCCCTCATTACTCGGCCATACACGCTTTCGCTGGCAAAGCATCCGGGTCATTCTGCCCCACCTGGGCCTGGGTCAGCTCTCCTTCCTGCCTGGGGCTGGGTGCTCCCCCCAGGATGCAGCCATGGTGGGGAACGCCCCCCCCCCTCCAGAACCAGGACAAGGGCTGGGCCAGAAGCGGAGGGAAGGGAGGCTCCTTTTACTCTGCACATCCTTTTCTCTTTTTTTTTTAATCTTCTACCAAATTCTGGTACGTATTTCTACTCTGAAAAAAATCAGTTTTTAAATAAAATAATGAAAAATGGTTTGTGCCAAAACCGGTTTGGCTCAGTGGATGGAGCGTTGGCCTGTGGACGGAAAGGTCCCAGATTTGACTCCAGTCAAGGGCATGTACCTTGGTGGCGGGCACATCCCCAGTGGGAGGTGTGCAGGGGGCAGCTGCTGGATGTTTTTCCCTCATCCATGTTTCTAACTCTCTATCCCTCTCCCTTCCTCTCTGTAAAAAATCAATAAAATATGTAAAAAAAAAAAAAAAAAGGTTTATTCCCCCGGAGGAGGCTTACAATCATACAGGGGCGATCCGATTCGATCTGCAAGAGAAATGGAAATTAACATTTCTCCCCAGACTTCAGCTGAAGGGGCACTTTGGAGGTGCAGGCCCTCAGGCAGGAGGCCGGGCTGACCCACAAACGTGGTGACACGTGGCCATCAGTTCCTCAGCGAGGGAAGGCCCTTCCCTTCTTCGCGTGTCCTCCCAGGGGTCTCCCCGGTGCCCTGCCGGGGCTTCATCCCCTGGCATCGTATTCATGCCCTGCTCCGCTCCACGGCGGCCCCGGGGTGTCAGGTCACGTAGAGAAAACCCCCCAGCACTGGGCAAGCTCACGTTGGGGAGAGGGGAGCCAGCCCGAACCCTCCCATTCGCTCATCGAGCTCAAGTTTGGAGATCACAGAACCACTCGGCTTCAAAGGCCCTGGGAGATCACAGCCAACGCTCCGCGTTTGCCAGGCTACAGACCAAAGCCGGGGCTGGCAGACTCGCTCCGGGGCTCAGGTGGTGAGCAGCAGGTCCCCACCTGGACTCGGGCCCCCGCCAGCCAGCTCCCCATCCTCTCCCGCCCCCCGTGGCCCACCTGTCTTGTCCCTGTCCGCAACAATAAAGCAGCCAGGCCTCTCGCTGGCCCAGATCCCGCCAGTGAAGTCGGAGGGTTGTTTTCTCAGGGAAAAGTAATAACAAAGGAAGGGGGTGGGGGTGTGGGGGGGTCTTAAGTACAGGTCCTGGCACGGTGATGGAGAGCTCCCGGGCAGGAGATGGATGGGTGCGATTATTCCAGGCAATGATAGCTGTCAGGTGTCAGGAGAGCGGCTGTCGCTGCCTCTGACAGAGGGCACTTGGGAAGAAGGTGGTACAAATAGAAAGCTTTCCCTTTACATTCTGAGGGGAGCATAATAATTCACCGGGATCACCCAGACCCGTTGCAGGCAGCACTTGTGCGAGGAAGAGGGGCGCGGGCCTTCATGAAGCCGAGGTGATAACTGCGTCTTAAAAGCCTCGCACGATGGCGCAGAAGTACTTTCCAGCACTTACTGCTTCTTCAGCGGCACCTGCGATGGCGGTCATGGCCCAGCAGGTCCGGGAAGAAGGTGCTGGAACCCCTCCCAGAGGCGGGGGTGGGGGGGATGGACACCCAAGAATTCCAGAGCAGGCAAGGCTGGTGGGGCAGCGGGCTGCTTCCGGGGGTCAATCATCCCTGCTCCCTACAGGTGCCAGTACTCTGCAGCCTTCTAAATAATCGTTTTTCTGTTAAAATAAAAACATGAAAAGCCGAGAAAGGATTTAAACCTTTTTTTTTTTTAAAGGACCACAAGGATCTGCCTGTACCGAGCTGAGGAGAGAAAGAAGCGGTCAGTTCCCTAAGGTGCGGGGAGGGGGAGAGCCAGCCAGTGGAGACAGAACCCGGGGCAGCACAAAAGGTCAAGGACTTGTCTTGTGGGAACGTGAGGGCAGGGCTCTGACAAGGGCAGGGGAGCCAGGGAAACTGCGGGGGAGCGAGGGGTCCTGACCCGTGACACTTAAGAACTCGTGGGCAGTGGTCGGGGGACTCTGGAAGTGACCAGAAAAGGTGACACGCCAGAGTGCCATGCGGCGCGGAGGCCACCAGGAGGCCACAGTGGCAGGGACCCTGCTCCCCCAGGTGGGGCAGAGGTGGTGGCCGCGGGGAGGGGACAGCCCCCTCCCGCTCGGGAACCCGAGCAGCCGCCAACGCGCCCCGGAGGCCCCGAGGAAATATTATTGCGAGACAAAAACTGAATTATGAAATCCGCAAGCAATAATTAGTTTAAATTACTACTTCTACTTGAATAATTAAACACGCTTATTTTCACTCACTGATGTTTTATTCATCGCCATACATCTTTCCTGAAAGTTGTTTTTAAACGTGAATATTCTTTTATTTGTAAAGAGCCCATAGAGATTTACTATGCTAATTTCAAACCTTTCTTCTCAAATGAAAACAATCATAACAAAAACACTCCACATTACCATCCATTAGTGACTGCTGTGTGGAGTCCATTATCAACTTAAGTCGGAGCAACTCGCGAGAAATACTGTGGGCAGCTGAGCAGTTTTTCACACTCCGGAGCGGCCGTCCTTTCAGATGCGCCGCTGAAGGGGCGAGATTTAAATCAGCTCGAAATGATATGGAAAATAAAAAGAGCCGCGCGCAGGACCACTTAGGCGCAGACGGAGCGCGCCTTTCCCTTTTCATCACACCCTGTGGTTAATGAAAATGTTTCTCGCGTGTTGCCGCAATGTTTGGCGTTTACAAGTCTTATTTTGACACCCCGGGGCCGGGATACCCATAAGCATCGGGAGAAAAGCTTAAGGTTAGCAAGCAAAGTTACCTTTGGGAATCAGCACAGACTTAACTATACCCCAGGAATGGCCTCAGCCCCTGCTGAGCTCTCAGCGGGTGTTTGCTGCTGAAGGGCAAAACTCCGGATCCCCCGGCTCAGGCTGGCAAACCGGCAAACCGAGGCACAGTCAGCCCCCCCCACCAACAGGAAAGCACCGCGCTGTGCCCACTCTGGACCAGCTCCACGGAGGCGCAGAAGCCCACAGCCCTGGGAGGGGACCCCTTCGTCCACGTAACGCGGGTCGTCCCGCAGAGCTGTCAGAGCTGGAGTGGGGATTGCTGTGACATATCAAGGGGGGGTACCACGCACCCTCAGCCGGGTCCCTCCCCCCCCGGACCGGGCAGGTGCCAGTCCTCAGTGGACATCTGTTGAGTGAAACCAAGTGTGACTTTCCAAGGCCCCAGCTCCTTCCCGGGCGCCCCACTGATGTGTGAGCCCCCTCCCCGTGCGCTCTCCCTCCCTTAATGTCGGCACATTCAGCTGCGTGTCTCTCCCACATCCAGTCGCATCCAGTCCTGGAGCAAAAGGCAACAGTGGGTTTCTCAGATCCTGAGGTTCCCGTATAAAAAAAAAAGACTGCGTGGCGGACAGAATGATGAGCCGTGGCAGGAGGCTGGCCTTTGGAAAATGAAGGGACGCGAGAGGCCAGGGGCCAGGGCTTAGATGATTCTAGAACTCAACATGATCTGCGTCATCATCTTAGAAACACCCTGAAAGCAGAGGCGCTTCTGCTGGGCTTTTGTTTCCGTGGCAACAGCTACCCTGGCCTGTCACAGAGAAAGGACTGAAGGGGGGTGGAGGGGAGAAAGAGCGAGGAGGAGAAGAGGGAGGAGGAGAGCAGAGATGTCAGGCGGGGACAGGGTGGGGGAGGAGGGCCAGGAGGCCGAGGACAGCAAGCAGATGGAAAACCGGGGAGGAAGAGAGGAGAGGAAGGGGAGAGCCGGGGGAGGAGTGTGCGAGGAGGGAGGGAGGGAGGGAGGGCAGGAGCCATCAGCAGAGGCTTCTGTCAGGGACGGCCACCACCGCTGTGCATCTGTCTGAATGCAAAGAATGTTCTGGTTTCTCTCATTAAATGCAATACTCTCAGTTACTGCCTCGAGACACTCAATTATCCGATAAACCGCAGGAAAGCTGTGTTAAAAAAAACGTCAATGCGGTGAGAGGTCCCATCTAGGTTCCAGAAACTCTCACTGATGTCAACATCAGCCCAAAGGTCCAGCGGGGTTAAATCGGGAAGGCGAAAGGAAAAGGGACAGAGAGAAGGAGGGAAAGAGGAAGGAGAGGGGTCCAGAGCCCAGCTATCCCTGAGCAGCAACCGCTGGGAGAGGAACAATTGGCGCTTGATAAATCGGAGGTCTCTCGGGAGCCTCATTAACATGCAAACCTTCTGCTGGTCCCGCTCGCGAGGCAACAAGGAAGCGGGGCCTGCAAACCGAAAGGTGCTGAATCCGAGCTTAGCCGGGGGGGCCGAGGCCTGGTGGGGGTGACTCAGCCCAGGGCGCTCAGAATCGGGGCCGGGTCAGGATTCAGTCCCCTCCCTGGCCCCCGCACCCCGAAGAAAATAACAAATCGTCAACCAAAAATCCTAAGAGCTCTGAATGCTACCTGGGATCCTGGATGGGATCCTGAAAAGAAGAAAAGGGACGTGAAACCAAAAAAAAAACGGGTGAAACCCCAAAGGCGCCCGTCGTGGACGGAGCTGCTGTGGCTGTCACTGCTCGGCGGCGGCAGCAGGTTCTCGGTGAACGGGAGGGCGGCTGGGGGATGGGTTCCCGGGAATTCTCCGGATTACTTTTACAACTCTTCTATAAA
Organism: Lasiurus cinereus; assembly: GCA_011751065.1. NCBI lineage: Eukaryota > Metazoa > Chordata > Mammalia > Chiroptera > Vespertilionidae > Lasiurus > Lasiurus cinereus. The sequence continues at coordinate 275,220 of JAAGEH010000195.1, read as the reverse complement.
TCTAAAATCATTTTTTAGAGTTGGGGAAAAAAAAAAAAAGAACAAGGGCTGTTTAAAAATAAGACTCCTTGTGTTTGTAACAATGATTTATCTTTTTCATATAAAGCCAATGCCCTGGATAGGGTTTAAGTATCGTAAAGTTTTATTGCAATCCTGGCTGAGACATTACCGCGGAAGCTGTACTCCTGCAGCCACGGTGAATTATGAAACGCGGAGCCCGCTCGCAGCATCCCTTCCCTCGCAAGCCGGGCTGCGGGCAGCGACGAGCGACGGGGACGAGGTGCCTCTCTCCACCCCCTTTCCCCAGCCCCCTGACCCCCCACCTCATGTGGGTCTCCTCCAGGCGGTCTCCCCTCCATGGGCTCTGCGTATCCAGCCCCCTCGCCTCGCCTCGCCGCCTTGCCGTCGACTTGCTAGTGGCCTGCCCCTCCTCGGCGGCCAGCCCGCACAGTCTGTGCCTGCCCCCGGAACGCTCTTCCCTGCCTGTCCCCTGAGACCGCCCCCCCCCGTGACTCAGATGGACACTGCCCCCACCCGGCTGCCTCTGGGCCCCGAGCATTCTCTACCCCCGCTGCACCCACCCGGGCAGTCAGGATGCAGCCCTGGACGTGTCTGCCCACCGGCCTCCTGTCCCCATGAGGCCAGGGGTCCTGCAGGGAAGGGAGAGACGGCCTATTCAGCACAGCGGCCCGCTCCCACCCGCGGCCCCGTGTCCTGCGACACGCACCCCGAGGGAAGGAAATACTATGAGTCAACAATGCGGGCGGCTCTCTTCGGAGAGGAAACAACAGCAACAAGCTCCCCTCCTCGGCCAAGAGGCCAAAAGGACCCTATCTGGGAGAAGTGAGGGAAGCAGGCCCTTTTCAAAGACGCGGGCTCGGTTACAGCCCGACAGGTCCATTTCCACAGACAACAGCGGCCCCGCACAAGTATCCTCTTCCGACCGGGAAGCTGAAAAGCTTTTCAAAGGTTCTGGTTTCCTTGACAACAGGACTGCTGGAGACAAGCAGAGAAATAATTAAAAAGTATGTTCCCTTCCCCTTCAAACTCTCCGCGTGTTTCTCCGCAGGAACAAACAGGCGGCGCTCGGCGGGCACGGGGTGAGGGTGGACGGTGCCCGGGGCGGTGCAGGGGCACCGCCCCGGCCGGCCCCTCGGGCGACACCTCCTCTCCTCCGCTTGTGGGCGGGAGCCAAGGGCCTGACCTGGACACCCAGGACGACAGAAACCACAGGATCACAGCCCACACGGGTCAGATCCACAGCTGCACTCCCAAGGGCCAGGTCACAGCCAGACGCCGGCCGATGTCACCTCACCGTGGCTCTGGGAGCCGCGTGTTATTGTCGCCACTTAGCAGGCGGGAGGCCGGGGTGCAGAAAGGGATCAGCCCGGGCCATCGGGCTGGGACCGCAGCCCTGCCCCAGGGAGCACACGGGAACTCCGACGGCTGACCTCTCTCTACAGAAATGCCCCCCCACCCTCCCGGCCTCCGCTGTGACCCCGATCTCATCCCAGGGCAGCAAAGAGCCAGGCCGGGAAGAAACTACCTTTCCTGAGCACTGCCATCCTGCCAGCCCGGTCCCCACACGAGGCCACTCTGCTGGCTTTGCTTGGGCAGCCAGACCTGGGCACCCCATCACCCGGGCCCTGCCGGCCCTGGGACGGTGGGCGGTGCAGAACCTGAGTTGTGTGCCTGCTTGTCCTTCCGGGTCTGCTTAGTTTTAACGGCTGCCCTGTAGTCATCTATTGTATTGTGTGTCTCATCAAATCCTCCCTGGATCCACGCTTCATCAATAAATAATAAATAAACCCACAAGCTACAGGCATCAGCCCGAGCCCATTACCTAGGAGCGTAAAGACAAATATTTCAACAGAGGCCCAACAATCGTGGCTTTGATTTAGCTCCCGGCTCTGTCTTCCAAATCCCTGCCAGAGCCTGGCTTCCCCTGGGGACACTTCCTGCGCATATTAGACCCGGGCAGACAGGGGGGCCCGGCGTGTGGACAGGACCGCCCCCCGAGGTTCTCCATACGCCTGAGGTGCCAGGAAGCCGGGAGCGGGGTAGCCTGGGCGGGTGTCATTCACTCATTCGCAGGGGTTGGTTAAGCACCTACTATGTGTTCCGCTTTCATCTAGGAACAAGGGAAGAAAAACTCCTGATCATCATGGAGGTTACCCGATGGGTCTTCCCATTTCACAGATGAACCCATTAAGGCTCAAAAAAGATTGAGGCCCTTACCTCCCCTCACATGACTACGTTCTGGAGTCCCCAAGCAGGACGTAACAAGGAACAGCCCAGGATACACAACAATGACAGCTCTGTGCTTCGGAGTGCCGGGTCCTTCAGCGCCCTGCTCCGATCCTCAGTTTTCTCATCTGTAAAATGGGCACAAGGCTGGTGTGCCTGGTACTCTCCTCAGTTTTCCATGGGTTTTCTTGTTTAATCCTCAGAAGACTGAGGTGGGTGCTATTGCTATCCCCACTGTACTGATGGGAAAATTAAGTCTCTAACTTTCCCAAAGCTACACAGTGAGAAAGCGGGGGGCCCGGCTTGAGCCCCGTAGAGGGACGCCTGAGGTCAGCTGACTGCCCTGCGCCCCTGCTGTGGGCAAAACCCCGGTGTGGGTGGAACAGGGCTGTGGAGCCCAGCACAGCGCGGGAACAGCACCAGCCTCCTGCCCAGACGACCCAGACCCAGAGCCCACCGCAGGCCCCGCTGGGGTCCCCTCCCTGGACCGCACACTGCCCACACCGGCCCTCCTGCCCCCTCCTGGTGGCACTGGGTCTGCCAGTCACAGGCTGCTGGTCTCATCTCCCAAGACCCGGCTTGGCCTCCCCCTTCCCTCCAGCCTGCGCTGCCCCTCCACTCCCCCAGACCTACCCCCCACCCCTCTGCACTCCTGTCCCCAACAGGGGAGAGTCCCCTGAAGGGCCGACCCACTGCCACACGCTAGCAGGTTTCCAGGCCTGTGCCCCGTTAACTGTCTTGCCAGCGTGGGGGTGTGCGGTCCCCTCGGGTTCCCCGGGCCCACACAGCCGGCCCGAAGCCGACGGCTGGACAAGCAAACGGCCAGCGGGAGGAAGAAGTGGGGGGACCGGGTCTTCTCCCACAGGCCTGGGCCCTGGCTGCCCACCCCACAGGCAGAGGCCCCGAAACAGGCCCCAGGGATGCACCGGCCACACGGCTGCCGGCCCTCTGCCACGGCGGCCAGTCCAGGTGCCACCGCGGCCACACGGCTGCTGAGCCGGCCAACGGGGAGCGCGCCCAGGAGAGTGCGCCCGCCGGCGGGGCCCGGGGCGCCGGGGCGCTCACCGGATGGCTTGTTCGGGGAATCGAGGCGACTGCAGGCAAATTGGATTGCGAGGCTCCGGGCTTAAGAGCGCGGCTTAGGAGGCAATTACAGAGTAACCCGGGCTCGGAGTCCTCGGTAATGCCTCCATTTGTTAGGGCTTTCAGTTGGCGGGGCGGCTGCCTCCCCGCGCCCGCCGCAGCCTCGCAGGCCTGCGAGGGGGTGATTTCACGGATGAGAAACCGGGGAGGGACGGCCCTTCCTCGTGCTGAATGCTCGGTGCGCCCGGGATGCGCCGCCTTTCGGGGCCACGTTCGGGGCTCGGTCCGGAGCGGCGCACACCTGTCCGGCTGGGGCCTCGGTGTCCCGGAGCCGGTCTTCCTCCATCGCCCCGAATCTTCCCCTCCTCACCCCCCTGGGCCCAGAATCCACTCCCGCACCCCGTGCCTCTCCTCCCCCCCAGCACCCGAGGGCCGCCGCCTGGCACCCCGCCTGTCCCCCTAGCCTCTCCCCTGCCCCCCAACAGCACCACGGCAAGCCTCCAAGGAACCAGGCCCTTTGAGAACTCACTTGACGGAGAGAGAGATGAAGAGAGAGCGGGACAAAAACAAACAACTTTTCTCCCCCAAAGGTTACAATGGAAACGTGTTTCAATTTGGTGTTTTTTGTACCTTTTTGAAACAGCGCTCCCGGTCAGGAAGAGACCACTTGGGTTGATCAAAGCTCTTAATTTCTCTCTCGAGTTGTGGGGGCTGTGCAAACGCCCCGAGGAGGAGGAGGAGAGAGAGTGGGGCTCGGCAAACTTTTAATGCCAGCCTGTGTGCGGATTAGAATTCGAAGCCCAGCAGGTTGCCGTGTTCCGAAAGCAATTTGGGTGTTAGTCTGAATAATTACAGATCACACGCGCCTAGATAAGGGCCTCTGCACCCTCGGAGGCTCGGAGGGAGAACGCTGAGGCATGATAGTTAAGCAAAATAGTTGGTTATTACGCGGGCTCTGCAGTGGCGGTACAAATTGGTCTAATCCTTTCGGAAAGCAATCTGACAGGAGACGAGGTCTGAACGCAGGAAAATGTACAACCCTCTGACCCAGCGGTCCACTTCTGGGAATCAATCTGATAGAAATAATCCAACAGAAAAGGGTGTCTTGCGTGGAGATAACTACTTCGGCATTATCTGTAATGGCAGAAATTAGGACCCACCTAAGTGTCCGAGGACGGCTAAGTAAATTACGGTTAATCAACTCGCTGGAGCGCCGCGGAGCCGCGGAGGCTGGGAGGGCGTGTTAAGTGGGCCAGGCGGGTGTCGGAACTGTGTGCACTCTGAGCAAGCAGCAGCCCATATGGACCAGAAGCGGATGGGCGGGTGTTAACAGGATAATCATCGCTTTACTGTCTGTTGGAGTTGGGAGATTTCTTTTTTTTTCCTTTTTTTCTTTTTTTTTTTTTTTGTCATCCTTGCTGTAAAACCATCATCTTCCCTAAGGGTAGAGGAAAGGCAGGGAGGAAGGCCTGGGCCCTCCAGGGCTGTGTTTGGGTGGCCGAGTTTGGAAATGGAACAAAACGGGAGGAGGAGGAGGGAGGAACCAAGCCGGGCTGAACCCATCACACGGCCACCAGCACCGGATGTGACCGTTTCTTTATCAACACATACATCCCCCCCCCAAAAAAAAAAATAAAATAAAAATGAAATGATAGAAAAACATCCCTGGTTCTCAAACCTCTGGCCCCTTTCAGGCTCTCTGAAGTTAATGAGGACGCCAAATAGCTGCTGTTTCGGTGGGGGGGAGCTCCATCATTAGCCAGAGGAAGACCGCGGCATTTAAAACAGTCATTTCGGTGAAAGTGACAATAATGAAGCCGTGATGTGTTAACAGCGCATTTCGGCGGAAATACTCTAAGCGTATTTTTCCAAGACGGGGGAAAATTAGTGAGAAGGCATTGTTGACATTTTTTTTTAAATGGCCGGCTTAATACAAGACAGCTGGGTCCTCCCGGCCCTTTCTGTATTTAATCTATTGCAACAGCACCGGGGCCGTAGCCTCTGGAAAACTCCGCGGACGCTCGGGAGAGAATGAGAGGGAAAAGGGCAAATAACTTCTAGGTGCCATTATGAAAATCATTTTCACCCACAGACCTCATGAAAGGGGCTGCAGGACCCCAGGGGCTCGCAGACCACACGGCGAACCACGGCAATAAATTGCAGCATTAAAAAACGGCTGCTGTCGTAGGGGAGGATTTAAAATGATATGTATGGTCGGAACTCAACTAGGCTGAATTTTTTATTGTGCCGAGATGGAAGGGAAATAACACCAACAGAGTCTCCAGCCGTTGCCTCTGGCTGCAGAGATGATGGGCAATTCTTTTCTGAATACCTCCCTGCTTTTCCGTGCTGTCTCTGTATTGTTTCTGTGGTCAGAGACCACATTTCTGTTCAGAAACCACATTTCTGTTCGGAGGGGAAGGGCTGGGGAGCCTGCAGGAGAAGCTGGGAGACAAGAAATTCATTTGAAATCATTAGCAGCCTGCGTCGGGGGAGGGGGCGTCAAAAGCGGGCTGCTTCCCTCCCCCTCCTACCCCCCCCGCCAGCTGATCTGATCTCGCTGGATGCCTGACACCTGGCGCACACTCCCCACGGGTGCACGCGGGCCCGACCCACGCACAGTCTGGAAGAGAGGAGAATTAAAACTGGCTCAGGCTGGTCACGGCTGGAGGAAGGTCAGACACAGCTGACGAGCGGGTCTCGGGATGGGGTGGGTGGGGGGGATTCACCGCTAAAACCCCGGGGCAATCACAAAGGGACAGGTCCATAGACTCGAGCACAAAAAAAAAAAAAAAATTAAATTGATTTTCCCCGTAAAAAAATAATAATAATGACCTACACACGGGCGGAACGTGTATGACGACAGGCCAATCGCATGTAAATTAGCATGTAAATTGCCCAGAAGAGACTACAGGAGATTAATGGGTAAGAACCGCGACCACAAACACGTCGTTAGCATGAAGCAGGTGCCGGGCTGCTTTCTGAAAGGGCTGCCCGCGAACGGCGGGGTCTGGTTCTCAAAGCCGCCGCGGCGAGATGAGCAAACGGTTTAGAAAGTCCTCATTCCGCGGGGCAAGGACAAGCAGACCCGGTCCCATTTACACACCGCGCTGGCGTGGGCCGCGGGTGGAGGCCGCTCAGCCGCCGGCCGGCGCAGAGGGTCTGTGCACAGGCAGAGGGTCTGCACAGGCAGAGGGTCTGTGCACAGGCAGAGGGTCTGCACAGGCAGAGGGTCTGCACAGGCAGAGGGTCTGTGCACAGGCAGAGGGTCTGCACAGGCAGAGGGTCTGCACAGGCAGAG
>JAAGEH010000195.1:253708-268579 GCA_011751065.1 Lasiurus cinereus | reverse complement strand
GGCAGAGGGTCTGCACAGGCAGAGGGTCTGCACAGGCAGAGGGTCTGTGCACAGGCAGAGGGTCTGCACAGGCAGAGGGTCTGTGCACAGGCAGAGGGTCTGTGCACAGGCAGGGGGTCTGTGCACAGGCAGAGGGTCTGCACAGGCAGAGGGTCTGCACAGGCAGAGGGTCTGTGCACAGGCAGAGGGTCTGTGCACAGGCAGAGGGTCTGCACAGGCAGGGGGTCTGTGCACAGGCAGAGGGTCTGTGCACAGGGCACAGGCAGAGGGTCTGTGCACAGGCAGAGGGTCTGTGCACAGGCAGGGGGTCTGTGCACAGGCAGAGGGTCTGCATAGGCAGAGGGTCTGCACAGGCAGGGGGTCTGTGCACAGGCAGAGGGTCTGTGCACAGGCAGAGGGTCTGTGCACAGGCAGAGGGTCTGCACAGGCAGGGGGTCTGTGCACAGGCAGAGGGTCTGTGCACAGGGCACAGGCAGAGGGTCTGTGCACAGGCAGAGGGTCTGTGCACAGGCAGATGGGGGAGAAGGCTCGGCGCAGAGAGAGGAGGCGGCATCGCCAGCGCCCCGGCCCTGTTCCCCGCAGCACACGCCCCCCGGGGGGCGAGGACTCCTCCCGGGGACACGGGGCATCGAGAGAAAAGACCCATTCCACCTCTGGGGGTCCCGCGGTGACACTAGCTTCCCCTCTCCTCACCCTGGACAACGAGCTCCCCCCGCTCCCCACCCCCCAACACACACACACACACACGCACACACGCGCGGCACAGGCAGAGCCCCGGTCCCGCCGGCTTTGCGGGGCCTCCCTCCTGAGCCGGAATAAGCGGCAGCAAATCCCTAACGTGAGGCGGACACCAAAGCAAACAGCACAAAGGGAACAGACAAGAGACAAGCACGTTTCAGGGAACCCGGGAAAACTTCCGAGTCGCTCAGACAGCTAAGGGGAGACTTTATAAATATGTAATAAACAGGCTGCGCTTGTGTGTTTTTTTAATAGGGAACATTTCAGAAAACAAGAAACAGCCCCGGAAATGTAAAAGCGGGAGAGGAGGCGTTTTCTGAATCTCTGTTATCTTTCGGCACAAAAGTTTAAGTGTCTGAGAGCAGAGATGCAACATACATTTTTAAAAAGACTGAAAGGACGAGTGGAGCAAACTTCCCAGAAAAAAAAAATAAGAAGAAGAATAAAACAGAAAGGCAAAGAGGTAGGAAACGAGAGAGAGAAAAGCTTTTTTTTTTCTTTTTTTTTTTTTAATTAGAAGCACAATCCAGGGACACCCAGCAGCCCGTGCAAGCGCTTCGCACCAAGCCCGGGGTGTCGGGGCGTCGGCATCTGCCAAGGGCTGCAGCCTGGGTCACGGCGTTCCTCCCGGGAGGGGTGGGGGCGCTCTCTCTCATCTCCTCCAGGAAAGGGACTTCGGGGAAAGGCGAGGTGCGAGTTGGCTTTCAAAGGACCCAGGGCTGACACCTCCCTTTGCTCTCAGGCTCATCACTTGCACCCCGGCGCTCTGGCCCCTGCACCCCTGCCCGGCACGCCGCTGCCCCGTGCCTGGGGGACAGCTGCCTGGCTGGAAACAGCAGGAGCGAGGAGGCAAGATCTCGAGGCTGCGGTGACTCACTTACCCAGCCCCTCTGTGAAGGGTAAAAATACCACCCATTACCGGGGGGGACCGCCGTCCTGCCATTCTGAAACGCCCGTCACACAAACCAAGTCCCTGTCTGTGCTCTGCTCACACCCAGCTGCGCATGGGAACAGGCAGGTCCCGGTCACTGTCCCGGAGGGCAGAGTGCGCGGTGACGTTTCTAACCTCTGCCATTTCTTTCTTTTTTTTTTTATGGATTTTGCATTTTGCTTTTTTTTTTCCTCTCCCGTATGTTATCACTTACATGATAAAACAAAGTTCAATCTCACGCAACTCACTTTTCTAAAGAGGAGGACCAAAAGCCACGCCTGGGCGCGAGGTGGGCGCCTTTAAGAGCCCGCTGTGTCCACGCTTTAAAAGCAGTGGGAAATCACTGACTAGACCGTCTCGAGGCCTAAGTATGCCAATGGTGCAATCTGCATTTTTCAATTACATTAAAAGCATTTTCCCAAATTGCTCTATTCTTTCCTTAATGACAAGGGATGAGCTGGATGAGGCCGGTCCCCGGAGGCCAGCGCCTGCGCCTTCCCAGGGGCTGGTGATGCCTCCCAGTCCGCAGCTGGCAGGGCTGCAGAACCCCGAGAAGTTTTCCAGGAGCGGAAAACACGGCTTCCTCCCCTTCCTCCCGCGGCCCGCTGGTCGGGCCAGAGAGCCTGCCAGGTCCTCTGGCAGCCGCGGCGGAGCGGGCACCGTCTCGTCGTTGGCCGTGGAACCTCACAGCCTTGCCCTGCTGCCCGGGGCCCTCGCTCCCAGGCCTGGGAGGACCCACAGGAGGGAGAGGAGCCGGAGAGGGAGGGGCGCGCACACACTTGCCACACAAAGTCCCAGCCACACGCGGCCACCTGCCCTCGCCGTGTGCCCTCGGGCAAGTGTCCTTCCCTCGGGGAGGGGGGACCCCATCCAATGAAAATGGAGCCAGGTGCCTTCTGCACACACACACACACACACCGCCCATTCCCTCCTCGCTCGCCTAATTACCCTTGATGCGTGTTAATCACTCACTCCCCAATTACCGCCCGCCCGCCACCCCGACCCAGCCCCCCTCCCAGCTGTGCCCCGCTCACTTCCGAGAGACGCGTCTCGTGCTGGGAATAAATTGCCCATCATCTGCATAATGCTCCCCATCTCTTCACTCCACACATCAAATCATTTCTCCATCTCATCCTGCAAAACCCGTCAAGAATAATTCTTTCAAAACTGAAATAACCCTCACTCTGGCACTTGAATCCATAAATTTCTTGTCTCTGAATGTGAGATATATTACTTTCTACAAAGCACATCTAAGATACCCTAATATAATACAATACGCTAACAATGATACATTCGCCGGGAACCTGCAATACATAAAAATGTAAATCCCAGCCTCCACAGAAATCACCCCTTCTCCCCCGCCTGCCCCTCCACAGAACCCAGGGGCTTGATGCTGGGGCGGCACTGGGCACCCCTCGGGAGGGGGGAGGGGGAGGGGACTTGCTTTCTCATCCTTTATTCTCCTCTCGGAGGCGCGGAGCAGAGGGTCTCGCAGCCTTTTGCCTGGGCTGTGGCGTCTGATAGCCACCCCCCCCCCCCCCCCCCGCCTCGGCCATTCACCAGCTGTGTGGCGGCGGACAAAGCCCTTCACCTCTGTGCCCGCGCGTCCACATCTGCCCACATCTGTCCGGCAGAAGTGAGACCAGCCCTTGCCTCCTGGGCCTATGGGGACCCTGCCTCCCAGGTGGTAAGCGCTCGGGGACTGTGAACTGGCCTCAAGCCTCTCAGAGGGCACAGAGCTGACAAGCAGCACAGTGAGACCCCGTCTGGGGTGTGCGGGCCCCAAAACAAAGTCCTTTCTTTCGGACGCACCGGGGGAGGGGCCAGAGGGCGGCGGACACAGCTCGCTCCCCTGGGTTTCTGCAGGCGCAAACCGCTCCTTCTGGCCGGAGCCTCCGACACAAGACACCGTGTGAAGCGGCCGACGTTTCAACGTGATCAGGTGGGACACGTGGACCCAGCCCCCCCCACCACCACCACTACCTGCCGGTGTACACAGTTCGTGAAAGCAGGGCAGGGAAGTGGCTTGGGACCGACAGCCCCAGAAACTTGAACATCTTTAAAAGCATCGACCTCAGGAGCACGGACACTGAAACTCTCACAAACCAGGCATCTACAGGCAGGCCAGGAAAGCTTCACAAAAAAAAACCAGGGTTACATTAAGAAGAGGAGGATTCCCACCTGCCTTTCCTCTGCGTTGGAACTGATCAACACACAGGTGCAGGAGAGCCACAGACACCACCTCATTTCTTCTCCCTAGCAACGACCCCAAGAGGCAGCCATCATCCCCATTGTACCAACGGGACAACTAGGGGATCAGAGAGGCTGAGAGATTCTCTGGAAGTCACACAGCCATCGAGCAGCAGCCACGGAAGGAAACCAGGAGTGTGATGTGACCGTAAACACGGAAGGGTGCCACTCGCCACACGCACAGGCTTTCTTTAGCTAAAACCCATCTTCACTGCATCAAGGCAGCAAAAAAAAAAAAAAAAAAAAATTTTTTTTTTTTTTTGGCAAGTTAATGCCAATTTCTGTTTACATCCTTTTATCATCACGACATTTACAAGCAGGATATGCTCCTTAATTAAAAAAAAAAAAAAGATATTTACGTTCACTACAGGACTGACTTTTCCAAACCGAAGCAGGACATGATAGGAAATGACATGGAATTAGCAAAGTTTGGAATCTGAGACATTAAAATACGTTTGGGGCCGAAACCGGTTTGGCTCAGTGGATAGAGCGTCGGTCTGCGGACTGAGGGATCCCAGGTTCGATTCCAGTCAAGGGCACGTACCCAGTCAAGGGCATGTACCTCGGTTGCAGGCACATCCCCAGCAGGAGGTGTGCAGGAGGCAGCTGGTCGATGTTTCTCTTTCATCGATGTTTCTGTGAAACATCAGTAAAGTATTTTTTTTTTTAAATATGTGTGGGGAAATTTTTTATGAGGCCCTTACAAACAGTACGGAAAAGAGGGGGGTGGGAGGTGAAATCCAAGCTGTGCATACTACGCAGCGTGCGCCCAATTCTGTAAACACCCAGGCCCGCCCTCCAGACCAGGGAAGGCCCCAACATTGACGCCCATTCAGGGTTAGGACCAGCGGTGATGCCTGTTTTATCTTTTGTGCTTCACATGTTCTGTCTTCCCTGCTTCTCACAGTACACATCCATTCCATTATGGACCAAAAAGGAAAAGGGTAGCCCTGGCTGGTGTGGCTCGGTGGTTGGGCACCCGCTTGTGCATCCAAAGGCTGTGGATCTGATTCCCAGTCAGGGCACATGCTGGGGTGGCAGACTCAGCCTCCAGGAGGGAGCGTTTCTCTCTCTTCCTTTCCTCTCTTTCTCAAAATCCATGAACAAAAAAAAAAAAAACAAGGAAAAGTTGATCTGTAAGCATTTTAAGGAAGCTGGTTATTGGAAGAACTCCCTGAAGAAATCATTGTGTAAAAGAGACAAACAACACCTAATTCGTACGTGTTACTCATAACCCTTTGTGTCTCAGAAGGCCAGGGTTTCGCACACGCGCGCGAGAAGCGTGCTCTCTGCCTGTGGGCAGCTCGGGCACCTGGCAGGGGTACACGGGCCGACCACGAGGTCAGTTCAAGGAGGCCACGTCGCGGCTGCTTCCTTCCAAAAGGGCCTCAAAGTCCGAACGCCACCTTTCTGTGCGGTGGGTATTCGAGCGTGCTGAGCCGAACGGGGACACGGGGAGACGAGAAGGGGCACCGGAAAGGGTCTCGGCGCCGGGATCAGAGCCCCCCGAGAACAGATGCTCGGGGCGGCCGCGGACAGGAAGGGGTCGCTGACGTGAAAACGGAGCGGCGGTGGGGGAATCATGCATCATTGTTTTATTTTGCTTCATATCTCGAGCTGTAAATTTTTCACAACTAACCCGAGCATATTTTACAGCTCACAGAACATTTAGAACATATTAAAATAAGGATCTTTCCACGGTAATGTGCCCAATTGAAATGTATGAATTCCACAGCTACATTACAAGGAGATGAAGGAACTGGCACTCCACGTTCTTTAGATTAATCAGATGGATTGTGTTGTTTTTCTCCTGATCAGGAAAAAAAAAAAAATCGCATTTCAGTAGCTGTTACCTTGAATGAATCAAGGCTTCTTCCAGATTCTAGAAGCTTTGCAGAGCCGCTGGTAGTAAGTCCCACTGTGCCCCCTGGTGGAAAGTGGGGGTTGAGCACTTAACCACGCAGTCCTTTCCCAAAGGCTGGAAATGCAACCCACAACTGGTTTTTTTTCATCTTTACTAATCCACTTAACATGGACGAAACTTTGCGCCAGGTGCCACAGAGAACATGAAAATGAGCCTGGCACAGATCCCATGCTCGAGTCGCTTAAGATCTACAAGGTGTAGCAGACAGAGGCTCCAGGGCTCCGCAGGGAGAAAGAGACCAGCGCGGGCCAAGGACAAGAGAAAAAATTCCTGGAGCAAGAACAGGAGCACAAAGGAAGCGCCTACTATGTGCCAGACACCACACTAGGTAATTCATAGCCGGTGTCATTGTGTATTTTTTTATTTTTTTTTACGAAAACCCAGAAAGGCCCGTGTAATTAGCTCCACTTTCCATTCACAGTGGGAGCTCAGAGAAGTTAAGTAACTTGCCAGAGATCACACAGCCAGTGGCACAGGGAGCATCCACAGTGACGTATTGTGACCCCAGCCTTCGTACTCCTCCCTCCTTCCTAGTCCAGGGGTGGAAGAGTGGGGGATGGGGGGGCAAGAAGGCACTCTGGCAGACTTTCACCAAAGGCAAGGGGAAAAGGCACCCTAGGGAAGGGAACAGAGTTGGGGTGGGGGTGGGGTGCTCCTTGCCGGCTGCACCCACCATCTGTTCTCCACCCAGGACTGGACTCCTACCTGCACCCAGAGCCCTGTCCCCCCTCCACACCCAGTGCCCACCAAATACCTCCTATGCCCCCTCCATCGGATACCAGATCCCAAGGTTCCCCAAGCTCTACCACCCCGCCCACTTCAGACAGCATCCTGCCCAGGACCTGAGGGCACGGCACACCCACGGCCTCAGCCCAGACCTCCCTCGCGAGGCCCCTTCTCGTCCCGTCTGTCTTGAAAACTCGGGCACCTTAAAGCAGAGAGAACCCTGGCTAACAGTCCGCAGCCCGGCTTATAAAAGCCCTCGCTTTCAGGACCGCACCATAAGAAGAGGGTCAGGGGTCACTCGGCCAGGCTCTGCACCTGGGACCCCCTCCAAGGCCACCCCTCCAGCCGCCGCCGGGGACAAACACGGCAGTGGACAGGGCACCCCGGAGGCTGCCGGGCCCAGAGCACACGCCCTCTCCTCCTGATGGGCAGCACAGCCACTGTGACCGGCCACGCCCCACGGCCAAAGGCTCCGGACCCCGGTCTCAGCGAATCACCCCCGGGCTGACCAGCCTTCCCACGCTGGACCGAGTGCTCCCTCTTCTGGTCAAGAGGTGTCACAGCTAGTTAGCTGCTGGATGGTACCCTCCAAGGGGCCCTTTCTACAGACAGCACCCCCGTGCGCACTCACCTAAAACTCCACGAACCTTCGACACCCAACTGAACAAACACGGCGCCCCAAATCAGCGCTTTCACTCAGAGGCTCTCTGTCTGAGAATGACCGTGGAGGCCTCTGTCCAGGGAATCGAAACATCCCGGGCCAACGTGATCCTAGCGGGGCCCACTGAGGTCTCCCCGATGCCAGGTGCAGGCCGATCCCCACTGGGCGCCAGGCCCGCCCCTCACCCTCAGGAGAAACCTCCCTCGGACGGGTGAGGAGCAGTAACACGCTCGCGCCTCCGCATCCCTCCATGCCTCTCTGCGAACGGCAAGCCAGCATCCCTCCAGACCGCCGGCAAGCCCGCTTCCTCCTCAAGATCGCGGCCCACGTCCGCCCAACTGCCTCTCCCTCCGCACCCTGGGAAGGGGCCGCCCGCATCCCTCCGGGGGCACACCTGTGACCGCACCACCCGCCGCCCCACTTCACCAGGTGCCCCGCGTTAGACTGGGCGCTGGTCCCACCGGAGAAGCCCCAGCCCCACCACGCATGAGCCCGTCCTACTGAAACGGGTGGAAACAGGCTCAGAGAGGGTCAGTGCTTTGCTCCAGGTCACAAAGCTCGGGAGGATGGCAATGAACCCCGAGCCCGGATCACGGTGACTCCAGACCGCGTCTGGGGCCTGCCGGTCACTGCCTGGCCACACATGGACCCCTCCGTGGGCACAGACTCTCGGGAAGGAGAGCTGAGATGCCCGGGACTGCGGGACCAAGCCAAGCAGGTGCCAAGGCACACCAGGAGGCCAGAGCCTCTGGGCAGACGGCAGGGCCTCCTCCTCACAGGAGGAGCGCCCCGGAGCTATGTGTAAACCCTGGGGCTCCCAACTGCAGCCAGCCCAGCGCGTGACCGCGGCCCCGCCAGGCTCTGCCAGCCTCGCCTGCGAAGAACACAGAGGAGGCGGTCAGAGCTCAAACTGGCCACTTAAAATGGCCCAGTCACTCGGCTCCCGTCAGAGGGTCTGCTGGGGACGGGCCTCCTTTCTTCGCTTCGGAAAGTGCCTCCCTAAGGGGAAAAAAAGCTCAAACGGAACCGGCAGACGCAGCGTCCTGAACAGGCTGCTTCCAGAACTCGGAGAAACACAGAGGGAAGGAGAGACGGTGATGGAGCGCCCACAGGGCACCTCGCTCTGTGCCAGGGGCTTTGTGAGCGTTTTTCTCACGCGATCACAGACACGGCTACGGCGATGCCCTTTCCAGATGCGACGCCAGATGGAGGGCGCAGGTCAGGCCAGTGGACCAGCTGTTCCCCAGCAAAGCTGGATGCGACGCCATGTCCCCCAAAACCAGAGCCGTTTGCTTTCCAGGAAGCTTCCGTTCGGATCTATTCGGCCCCTCCTACGGAAGTGCTGCGGGCTAGGTGCCAAGGAGAGCGAGCGAGGAGGGGCTGGAGACAGGTTACAGGCAGCTGGGACACCCCTGTCACCCTACACGCCTCCCACTGGGTTCCGGTAGCACTTAAGTATTCGGCGGGGGGTCTGGCCGGGGTCCGGTCCTCACAGCCCTGGGCCCGGGATTCTGGGTGCCTTGCCACGCACCTGCAGCCCCCGCCGCAATGTGCGTGCCCTGAAGCCAGGGCCCCGGTCTGCTGACCTCTGCACCCCCTGCGTCTGGCACAGCCCCTGGCACAGAGCCGGCATCCCTCGGCCCTCCACGGGAACCATAGATGTCCCGCATGCACAGGGCTGCTCTCTTCTCCCTCTGATGGCTCTCGCCCAGCAACCGCCTCCTCCCCGGATGCCAGTGTGTCTGCGTGTCCTCGGTGCCCCCGCAGGGATGAGGACTAGCATGGGGCGGCCTGGCAAGGCAGTGCCAGGGAAGCACCGGGCTGAAGGAACCAATGAGAACCCGCTCCTGAATGCATCAGAGAGCATGACAGAAGTCCCCAAAAAGCAATGTTCCGCCTGTCACCCCCACGTCACTGCCTTGCAGAATAACACTGCCCAGCACCTCGGTCCTGGGAGTAACCAAAAGAGCGGTTCCACCCACATCTTACCTTGAAGGTCTTATCCAGAGAAGCCGAGAGGAACAGGTGGCTCTTTGAAAAGACGGGGCACCACTGGATGCTGCTGACGGGGCCCTTGTGGCCTCTCAGGTAGAAGAGCACCTTCTGGGAAATCTGGGTTTCCTTATACGGGGTGCCCAGGTACGGCTGGATGTACTCGGACACGTCGGGGGCCACGCACAGAGGTTGCGGGGTGCGCAGAGAGGGATCCCGGGCCTCCGCATCTTTGTTCTTGCCTGTTTCTCTGCTGGACGCTTGCGAGTGCCTCAGTCTTTTCGGGGTGTAGGGTACAATGCAGTCCTCTCGCTTTTTCTTCTGCAGAGAGCTGCCGCTTCTCCCCGGGGTCTCCGATTTGGGGTGGGCACAGAGAGGTGGCTCAGCGGGGGCGTAAGTTCCGCACGAGAGTTTCACCTGCTGAACACGGGCGGCTGCCCAGGGCACGTGGCCAGCGGGAGCGTGGCTGGTCCACGGGGAGGGACGAGGAGGCTCGCTTGTGGGGAAGGTGGCTTCGGGCTCTGTCCTGGGCCACTGCAGCCTCCGGCTGGGGCAAGATCCGGGCTCGCTCCTCCAGAGCCGAGCCAGGGGGAGACGCTGGCCGGCTGGGCCTTCACAGGAACCGGGCTCTGGAGGCAGAGCGCCGCCTGTCCCGTCCAGGACCCCCGAGGCGAAATCCTGGCCACAAGGTTTGACCGTCTCACAGGAGTCCCTCACCTGGCCGGCACCATCCACGCTTCCCGCAGGCTCGCTCTCGGCCTCGGAGTCCGAGTCATCGTAAGCCACCAATGAAGCCATGTCCTTCGAGGGCAAACTACCTAAGACCAAAAGCAGGCGTCAGAAAACGTGCGTGAAGAGCAGTTACCGACATGAGAAGTCAAAAGAAAACATGCCAGGCCGAGACCGGTGTGGCTCAGTGGGTAGAGCGTCGGCCTGCGGACTGAAAGGTCCCGGGTTCGATTCCGGTCGGGGGCATATGCCTTGGTGGCGGGCACATCTCCAGTGTGGGGCGTGCAGGAGGCGGCTGATCGATGTCTCTCTCTCATCGATGTTTCTGACTTTCTATCTCTCTCCCTTCCTCTCTGTGAAAAATCAATAAAATATATTTTTTAAAAAAAAGAAGAAGAAAACATGCCATCTAGCAAATTTAAGACAGAAAAAAACCGTAAGAGCCAAAACCGGTTTGGCTCAGTGGCTAGAACATCATCGGCCTGTGGACTGAAGGGTCCCAGGTTCGATACCGGTCAAGAGCACATACCTTGGTTGCGGGCACATCCCCAGTGGGAGGTGTGCAGGAGGCAGCTGATCAACGTTTCTCATTGATGTTTCTGATTCTCTATCCCTCTCCCTTACTCTCTATAAAAAAAAATCTATAAATATACTTTTTTTAAAAAAGAAACAACCATAAGTACATAAAGTATAAGGATTTTGCTATACATCAGGCATAATTAATTAGAAAGGACTATTTTCCTATGGAAATATGGGAATAAATTTAACCCCCCAAAAAAACAATTCAGCAAGACCTACATGAAGAAAGCAAAAGTTTTATTGAAAGACATAAAATAGGACCCAAGTACCTGTAGACACGATGCCTGGACAGAAGACTCGGAACTTGAACGATGCCTGTTGGTATAACATACAGATGATGTATTATAGAATGTATACATGAAACTACATAAACTTACTTTTTTATTTTTTATTGTATTGCATGTGTACATATTATATAAACTTATTAACCACATGTCACCGCAATAAATTCAATACAAAAGAAAAAAAGGAGGAAGAACCAGGAAGTGCCAGCCAAATGACCCAGATGCTGATAACCTTTCCACCACAGAAAAAAAGAAGGGATAATTATGGGGGAGGGGGAGGTAATAGATTGTTAGCTAATGCTATGGTGGTACTCACATTGCAATATATTAAGGTACCAAATCAGCACGTGTATTCCTTAAACTTGCACAATGTTATCGGTCAATGGTATCTTAATAAAAATTAAAGATGTGAAACATCATCATACGTTTAAAAATAAAGAAACCTTTGGAAAGGCAATTTGGGGAGACCTGCGAGTATTACAAATTGAAACATATATCGTTTTTACTGCAGTGTCCCCGCTATGGCACTGCATCCTACACCAATACCGGCATATGTTTGCCTGCAGCTTACCAGCCATTCACTCATCAGCAGGGATGAGGTCAGGTCCGAACACTCTGAAATGGAAAGATCTACCCGGTGGGGAAAGCGTCCTGCCCTCACCTTCGCCCTCTGTCTGGGGGCTCCAGCCCTTCCTTGTATTCTCTCCAGAAGGCTCTCCCCCAGACATCCCATCTCCACTCTAAGCCAGGGGGTGGTGGGACAGACCCACCAGCCCAGGCGGAGGCGCCTGAGGGTGTACCCAAACCTGCCAGTTTCGCTCCAACAAACAGACTCGCACAGCAGGGAGTTCCCCCTTCCTAAAAATACATGTCCTGAAATCCCGAACCATCGCACACGACAAAACGGTTACCAAGTAGTTTCCAGAAACAAGTGTTCCATCTGGAGTTCAGTTCTGTGCTGTGGACATGCACCGGCCTCCAGAGGACAACCAGGATGCTGGAAACGTCGCGTCTCGGACAGCAGAGGGCGCGCTGGAGCGGCCTGGAAAACTTCAGCCGGGACCAACTTCTGGCAAAGCGCAGCGTGCCCTCCCTCCTTAACGCACCCCGCTGAGCCTCCTCTGGGTCCTCCGTCAGACCATCCCCGACAGCCTGTCCGCCCCTAGAGAGGGAATTCGCACGCCCCCCGGAACCAAACACCCCACTCCTGCACGCCTTTCCTCCAAAGGATGCCATTCACCCCAAACCAGCGAGGTCCTCTTGCCTCCTCCCAAAACCCCACCCTCACCTGCAGACTAATCCCACACAAAGACATCGTCTTAAAAAAAAAAAAACCTCTAAAACAGGCCAGCCCATCTCACATCTCAGAGGGAACTAATGCTGTATCACACAGCGGACAACCGATACCCTAATGGCACTGAGCGCTGTGGATGAGCTGGCACTTTCTCTCGATGCCCATCTTGATCCTGAGGCCCAGCGGTTCTCAACCTTCCTCAGGCCGCGACCCTTTAAGACAGCTCCTCGTGGGGTGGTGACCCCCAAACATAAAATTATTTCCGTGGCTACTTCATCACCGTAATTTTGCTGCTGTTATGAACTGTCATGTAAATATCTGATAGGCAGGATGTATTTTCGTTGTTACAAATGGAACATCATTAAAGCATCGGGATTAATCACAAAAACAATAGGTAACTATATATTGTGAAATATTTATTCCTAATGACAAATAAATGAAATTTTGTCTTGAATCGTGGTGTCGCATGGGCAACAGTCTTCCTAGGACAACAGTCAACGACATGGCTACCCTTTGCGACACCGAGGAGCGGTGTGTTGGTTCCTAAGACCATGAGAAACAGGTGTTTTCCAATAGTCTTAGGCGACCCCTGTGAAAGGGTCGTTCGACCCCCAAAGGGGTGGCGACCCACAGGTTGAGAACCGCTGCTGAGGCCCATCCTGATCAGACATCTCGACTCCTGTGCCCGGCACCCCCTTCCTTCCTGTCAAAGGGAGGCCACCACCAGGCTCCCACCGCCAGGGCAGGGCGCCTGCGCGTGGCCATGAGGATGGATTCCTACCCGCCCCCCCCCAGCCCTCCACAGGGGTTCCCTCCCAGGAGCCCACGGCCAGAGTTAAAGACGAGGTCTGCGGCACAAGATCGGAGAGGAGTGGGACCAGGGCCTCTCGCCCCGATTCCTAACCAGGCCAGGCAGCAAGGACGCGAGAAACGCAGGAGGCTGGAGGGCCGGGAGGCCGATTCTCGCTGCGGCAGGTGCCTTTCAGCCCCTCGGGACACACCGGTGGAGAGCGGCGACTCTCCGGGCCCCACGCCAGGCACCCAGGGAAGCCACATGCCCTGCACTCCCCACGCTGCCCTGCCGGCGGGGGGAGACAGATCACGACCGCTGAAATGGGGGGGGGGGATGTCAGGGGGTGAGAAACCAGAAGGAAAAAAGCAAAAGAGAGAGAGAGAGGAGGATAGGGGTGGCAATGGGTTTGGGGTTGCATTGAGGGAGGCTGAGGCAGGCCCAGGACGGGTGACATCTGAATAACAGGTGACATCTGAATAATGCTCCGAGGAGGTCAGGGAGCAGATGGCGAGACGCCACAAATGCCATCCAAGGGGAGTCAGAGAGAAGGGAACCAAGATTATCTCAAAGAGCCGCGGCCGGTGTGGCTCCGTGGATGGAGCCTCGGCCTGCGGGCTGTAAGGTCCCGGGTTCGATGCCGGTCGGATGCCGGTCGGGGGCATGCACCTTGCTGGCGGGCACATCCCCACAGCGGGGGGCGTGCAGGAGGCCGCAAATCGACGTCTCTCTCTCATCCATGTTTCTGACTCGCTATCCCTCTCCCTGCCTCTCTGTAAAAAACCAATAACATATATTTTTTTAAAAAAAAAAGATTATCTCAAAGAAAACGGGCCAAAACGGGAGCCAGTGGCACGAGCAGGTTCCGGGAGAATGTTTTCCTGTTTCCGAGGCCCCGGGGCAGGAGGACATCTGCTCGTGGGGAAGGCGGGGCGGCTCCACCACGGGGCAGGGGTCCAGCTGGGAGAGAAGGGAAAGGCCGCGGGGAACACACGAGGCCCGGGGAGCCGGCGGGCGGGCGGGCGGGCGGGCGGGGGCGATGGTCCCCACCGGCCAGGCCCGAGTTTTCGTGTTGTGTTCACTGTCTGACCCCCCCCCAGCCCCCGAGGGTGGGAGGGCGCACAGAGAGAAAGCCAAAAAAAAGAGAGGAGCCGGGGGCCGGGTGGCTCAGTGGTTAGAGCGTCCGCCTGCGCGGACCGAGAGGTCCCGGGTTCGAGTCCGGTCGGGGGCACAACTCCAGTAGGGCGTGTGCAGGAGGCGGCTGATGGATGTCTGTCTCTCATCCATGTTTCTGACTGTCTCCCTGCGGAAAATCAATAAAATATATTTTAAAAAAAGAAGAAGAAACAGAGGGTATTCTCCGTCCAAGCAGCGCGTCCCGCCGGCCGGCTCTGTGCCCAGCTTTCCGGGGGGTGTGGGGCGGCCGGAGGCGGAACACAGGGCGGAGGCCGCGGGCGAAGGGAGGCGATAAAGAGCGGGTTTGGGAAGCAGGAGCCCGAGCCCGCTGGGCTGTCAAGCGCGGGCGCGGAGGGCGGCCCCGAGCGGGGCGCGCTCGGAAGGAGGAGCCGGAGCGGAAGCGGAAGCGGAGAAGGAGGAGGCCGGCGGCGGAGGGACCGCGGAACGGGGCGCCGAGGGCTCCCGCCGCCGCCGGGGGCAGCACCCTCCCTCCCGCCCCGGGCCCGCCGCTCACCGCTCTCACTCACTCACACGCACCGGAAGCGCTCGCTCGGTCCCCCCGGCGCCGGTCCCACCTGCCTGCACTCCGCCCCGGAGTCGTGTTCCGCCGGCGCCGCGGCAGCCAGCCAATCACCGCGGGGCCCCGCCCCGCCCCGCGAGGCCAGCCAATGGCGGCGCAGCCGGGCCGGAAGTGCTTCCGGCCGGACGGCGTTTCCACGGACGCTGAGGGAGACGCCGGGACGCGGAAGCGGCGGGCGCCGACGGGCCCGCCCGGGCCGGTGAGTGAGGGAGGAGGG
>JAAGEH010000195.1:230215-248708 GCA_011751065.1 Lasiurus cinereus | reverse complement strand
CCCCCCTCCCCCCGTGTCTGCCACGTGCCAGGGGCTTTGCCTGGACAGACTGTCCCCCCCTGAGTGCCCTCCACGGTCAAGTGCGGAGGCTCCTCTGCGCCCATTTCTCAGAAGAGGAAGCCGAGGGCGCAGCAGAGGTCGCCTGGCTCGCCCCGGGTCTGGACATCGGACAGCGCCCCGCCGGCTCTGCAGACCCTGCTGGTCCGCGTGACCCCGGGACCGTGCACAGGGGCCGCAGGGCACCTGCCGCCCTCCTTCCCGA
Organism: Lasiurus cinereus; assembly: GCA_011751065.1. Taxonomy (NCBI): domain Eukaryota; kingdom Metazoa; phylum Chordata; class Mammalia; order Chiroptera; family Vespertilionidae; genus Lasiurus; species Lasiurus cinereus. Next base: position 248,446 of record JAAGEH010000195.1, on the reverse strand, counting down.
CCCCATGGAAACTGGGTTCGGATGCGGAGCCTGAGGGTGCAAGGCAGGAAGCGGGCGAGGAGGTTATGGGGAGGCCAGCGCGCCGCACGGGGCGGCTGATGCAATGGCCAGCTAAGAGCTGGTCTGCACCCGCTCCCCTATGCACACACACACACACACACACGCACGCACACACACACACACACACTGATTGTGTGCTGGGCTGTCTCCTCGGGAACTGACTGGTCAAGAGGCTCAAGTGTTTCGGAGAAACGGGGGCGTTTAGAAGAAACGCCTCCCGCACATAGTTGCAGGGTGAGGTAAGCAGGAAGAGCAGAGAATAAAGGGGTTTTTTTTTTTAAAAGGAAACTGAAAGTAAGCCCGGGAGACTATAAAAAAGAAGAGCCTGCTGCTGCCCTGGGAGTGTCCCCTGCACCTGCACCCGTGGCCACCTCGGCGGGGTCTCGCCCGGACCAGGTACGTGCGGCCATCCTTGATGTCAGGCCTGCAGCTGCTTGGCCTTACCAAAGTGCTGGGAACCGGGGCTTTTCTTTATAAAGAGGGGGAGATGGTCTCTCTCTCTCCTAGGATCGGGGTGCTTGTACATGTGGTTTCGACCCAGTGGCCGAAAGTTCAGGTGATTGACAGCTTCCCTAGGGGAAGGGGGGGCCCTGGGGGAGCGAGCGGGTGCCAGTTTGGGTGCAGAGCCTGCGTTTTAGCACCTTCGTCGTCTCTTTGGCTGCAGGGGCCTCCCTGGGATAGTCATTAACATATTAGCAGTCTCTCAAAACTGCCTTACGCCTGACTTCAGATAGCTCCGTGTCTTCTTTGCCTTCTAAGGTGATGTTCATTTTATTATTTGGAGAGAAAAGTCACCTTTCCTCTCAATGTCGAGAAAAGGCAGGGAACACAATCTGTTCCAAGGCTCAGAGGGTTAAAGAACAGCTTACTCCAGCCAGCACCGGTTTGGCTCAGTGGATAGAGAGAGCATCGGCTTGCGGACTGAAGGGTCCCGGGTTCGATTCCGGTCGGGGGCATGTACCTTGCTTGCAGGCACATCTCTCCACACAGGCGTGCAGGAGGCGGCTGATCGGTGTCTCTGTCTCATCGATATTTCTGACTTTCTGTCTCTCTCCCTTTCTCTCTGTAAAAAGTCAATAAAATATATTTAAAAAAAGAACAGCTTACTCTAAAGTCACCTCCCTGTCCTCTGGGAATTTAGGGGATGTGAAGGATGGTATCCCACCTCTGGTGGCACCCAGGCATCTAGAAACTCCTGCATCTCCTTCGTGGCTGTCGCCGGCTGCTCCAGAATTGGCTGTCTTAGGTCACCTTCCCCCCAAATTGCAGAATGGGTGTGTTCTGATCTTATCTGTGCGAGGAGATCATCGTCCTGTTCCGAGATACAGTTCTGTGATTCTTTTCACCCCAGTTTCTTCAGGTGCCTGCTACACTCCCCCACAACAATGGAGCCCAAGATCCACGGTATTGAGAAAGAGGAGTGGAGCGTTAATTTTTCAGAGCCTGTAGCTTTGTGTCGGAGGTATGCCGTGGTCCACGGGCGTGGATGCCATACTGGTCTTGACACTCCCAGTACCTTTTGAGAGGAGATAATAGATGACTTCATAGATGATAGCTTCATTTCTTTGTTTTAGATTATAGGCTCGGTTTAATAGATAAAGCAGCTTTCCTTTAAAAAGATTCAAAGCCCTCGTTGCAGTTTATGGGGTTAACCCTTAAGACAGTGGTCCTTAGGCATCTCAGAACCCCTTTGAAAAAGTAATGAAACCTGGATACTCTGCTTAGAGCCCCATTCCTACCAATGTGCACTCAAATAGTGGTGTAATTCCAGAGGTTCCACACTCTGGGTTTAAATCCTCTGAAGGTAAACTTAATTCTCAAAGTTAGTTAACAGAGGAATAAAGGAGGATACTGACTAGCTGGGAGAAACAGTGGCAAATGGGTGCAGGCAGGAAATGAGAGAAGTGGTGGCTCTGTTCTCCTTGTCTCTCTCTGGTCGTTCCTGATGTACTCACTCACAAAGTTGCATCAGAAACACACGCACGCACACAGGATTTATAGTGTGGGGATTCCCATGCCGTGAGTAACTGGCTTGTGATGACAAGAGCAGGGAGACCTCAGCTTTCCCTCAGTCGGATTTAGTTCCCACGCGCCTCTTCTTAAATAGGATTCTAATATTTAAAGATACATGTTTTCTTCCCTACGACAGGGACCCTAAATGCAGGGTCACTTGCAGTGACCGGCTCCATTGCAGGGAAGATTGGCTGTCCGGGGATCACCCAGTCATTGTACCCGGCACTTTCCCTAGGAATTTTTTTTTTAATATATTTTATTGATTTTTTTACAGAGAGGAAGGGAGAGGGATAGAAAGTCAGAAACATCAATGAGAGAGAGACATCGATCAGCCGCCTCCTGCACGTCCCCTACTGGAGTTGTGCCCGCAAGCAAGGTACACGCCCTTGACCGGAATCGAACCCGGGACCCTTCAGTCCACAGGCCGACGCTCTATCCACTGAGCCAAACTGGTCTTGGCTTTCCCTAGGAATTTTTAAGGGTAATTTCCATCTGTACTTGATTTTGGTCCTACTCACAGACTTTAGAACTTACTGATAATATTGATGAGATGCTGTAGGAACGTAACTCTTGTTTATATCAATTACCCTAGGATAAAATTGGTTCTGTGTCATTTTGCTTAAGCATTTGTATGCCCTAAGGATCTATAGACGCAAACAGCGGATCTTTTTTAATTAAATTCAAAATACCGTGGCAGTTAACTGGGTAAAGTGGCAGAATCTATTGATGACGTTACATGAGGACTTATGTAACTGTGCGCCCCGCTTTGAAAGTTGGGAAAATTCGGGATCACATATAAAGTATCTGCACATATTTGATCACTTGTGGCTAGAAGTAGTTTTCTTCACTTTGCTATTTGATATCGTCCTGAGATTTCTCCTCTTGCTGCCAATCAGAAGGTTCTTCCACATTTCTTCCCCTTTTTTACAGACTTCTCTGAGCTTTGTTATATGAGCCTTTGTTTATCTCACCAAACTTCCCTTTCTGGAAATTGAGGTGGATGTCAGCCAGGAAGGGACAGAAACCCATCCTGGTTTCCGTATTATGGTCTCTGATTATACAAAGAATGGTTTCGTTGAAATTTACGTACTTTTGAAACAAATATTTAGCAATAGATAGATAAAAGTAAATTACCCTTCAAGTATGTGTTTGATTGATAGTTACTAGGGGAAATTATTTTTCTATGTTTTTATTGGTTTGAGAAAGAGAGATGAAGAGGAGAGGGGAGAGAGAGAGATCAGTTGCCTCTGGCACACACCTTTATTGGGATCAAACCCAAAACCTGGACATGTACCCTGACCAAGAATGGAACCGTCAACCTTTTGGTGTTCGGGATGACACTCAGCCAACTGATTCACACCCACCAGGGCCAGAAAACAGTTTTTTAATTAAGAAACAAAGTAGTCGCCCTAACTGGTTTGGATCACTGGATAGAGCATTGGCCTGCAGACTCAAGGGTCCCGGTTCAATTCCGGTCAGAGACATGTGCCTTCATTGCAGGCACATCCCCAGTAAGATGTGTGCAAGCGGCAGCTGATGGATGTCTCTCTCTCGTCGATGTTTCTAGCTCTCTGTCCCTCTCCCTTCCTCTCTGTGAAAAATGAATAAAATAGATTTTTTAAAAACGAAGAAGAAACATTTCCCCTCCGCCGTGGGGCCAGCCTTGGGCTTCCCTGCATCTCGCACTCACCCGTGCTCCGGCCCGCCGTTAGTGTGATGCCTGTTCACTTCCCATTCGGGGGGCCGAGGCTCGTTTCCGGCAGGGAACCTGTGGGGTGACAGTTGAGAGTGGGGGCTCTCGGATCAAACTGCGCCGGTTTGTGTCTCCTCTCTATCGCTTTCTTGCTGTGTCACCTTGGGAAAGGTTTTGAACCGCTCTGTGCCTCAGTGCACTCACCTGTGCAGTGGAGGTAAATCTAGCTCATAGGCCTCCAGGGAACTGAGATGTGTGAAGCGCTTAGAACAACGCCCGTTACGGAAGTGTCCGCCTCCGTGTCCAGGCGGAGCGGCAGCCGGCGGTGGAGCTGGGCTCGGCCCAGGCCTGAGCCCTCGCGCACAGCGCTCGTGCTGGGTTCCGTTCTTGCTCTCCAGTTTACAAAAGGTCACCGTGTCCTTTTTTCTCATTTCTTCTCAGAGCAGCCCCTGAGGTTCCTGATGGTGTGGCTTCAGAGATGAGGAAGCTGGAGGGGACTATAGAGCCAGCCTTTGCCCCACGGCCTCTCCTGTGTCCCCCCCACCCCCCTCTCAAGGTTAAGAGTTAACAGTGACTATTAGGTACATCTTCAGAGGGCTGTGGTTAAGTCAGCATGTCTAATGGACAGCTTAGACAGAGTGCTGACCTCTGACCTCGTTTGGAACCCGGCAGAGTGAGACCCCACCCTCTCCCGGAGACCTTGCGGGTCTGAGAACCAAGCAGCTGGCCAGCCAGGAAGCCATTTGCTCAGCCGCAGGTGGGCCCGAGCAGCCAAGGTCTGGGACGGCGCCAGAGCGCAGCTGAAGGGTAAAGAGCAGCTGACAGCCGTGTTGGGCTGTGCGCGTTGGGGTAGGAAAGCCCTTTGGCGTTTGCCCTGAGCACACGCCAGTCCTTCCTCTGTCCCCGGCTCTGCGCGGGGCACCCGGCTTCGTCAGGAAAGGCCGCCTCTGGCTGGCAGTCTCGAAGCCAGCAGTGGCTTCCATCCTCATCTGCAGCCTTTGTTCTTCCTCTTCTTCATGGCCCCAGATTTTCACTTATATTTTTATTCATGTTATTTTATCCACATTCTTTAGCAAAACTCAACCTCAACCCTTTTGGGAAAAAAAGAACTAGATATAGCAGCGGTTCTCAACCTGTGGGTCGCGACCCCTTTGGGGGTCAAACAACCCTTTCACAGGGGTCGCCTAAGACCAGCAGAAAACACCTATTTCCCATGGTCTTAGGAACCAACACACCGCTCCTCGGTGTAGCAAAGTGTAGCCATGTCGTTTACTGTTGTCCTATGAAGACTGTTGCCCATGCTACACCACGATTCAAGACAACATTTCATTTATTTGTCATTAGAAATAAATATTTCACAATATATGATTACATATTGTTTTTGTGATTAATCACTATGCTTTAATTATGTTCCATTTGTAACAATGAAAATACATCCTGCCTATCAGATATTTACATTACACTTCATAACAGTAGCAAGATTACAGTTAAGAAAAAGCAACGGAAATAATTTTATGGTTGGGGGTTACCAAAACGTGAGCAACTGTATTAAAGGGTCGCGGCCTTAGGAAGGTTGAGAACCGCTGAGATATAGGAAAGAAAACACAGCTGCCGCGGTTTATTCATCTCTCCCTCCTCCTCTCCCTCTTCTCCCACAGTTGGCCAGGACCAACGAGCGACTCTTCCATTGCCAGCCGGAAGCCTCGGTCTTCGGGGATGGCAGACGAGCAGGGGGGCGCCTCCCCGCTGGAGCTGTTCAACAGCATCGCCGCCCAGGGGGAGCGTGTGAGAGCCCTCAAAGCTGGGCAGGCCTCCAAGGTGGGTTGTGCGGGCTCTTCCCGCACTTACAGCCGCGTCTGTTGGGTGGTGTTCCCTGGGAGCTGACTGCTCCCAATAACTGACTGTAACTATATCAGCTGTAATCTGACATTGGTCTTCTCCTTTATCGACATCATTGATGCACTAGAGGCCTGGCCCACGCAATGCGTGCATGGGGGTGGAAGGGGGTCCCCTCGGCCTGGCCTGCACCCTCTGCAATCTGGGACTCCTTGGGGGATGTCTGACTGCCAGTTTCGGCCCAATCCTGGCAGTCAGACATCCCTCTCACAATCCTGGGAAGCAGCTGATCGATGCTTCTCTCTCATCGATGTTTCTAACTCTCTCCCTCTCTCTTCCTCTCCGTAAAAAATCAATAAAATATATTTTTAAAAAAAAAATAGAAGAGCCCGCTTGCCTATTTCAGTCCCATTCAGACTCCAGCCAGTCTTCCAGCAGCGACCCGGTTAAATGTCTCGCTTTCGTCCGGCCTCCTGGCTGCCAGCAGCGTTAGGTGGGATTGGGTGTGAGATGTGAGCACAGTCAGGGATGGCAGGGAACTGGCCGCAGTGTGTTCCCAAGCAGGGCCGTGCTTCCCGCAGTGAACTGGTGGGCCCTGCGTGCTCATCATTTGTTTTTAATTTTTTTTAATATATTTTATTGATTTTTTACAGAGAGGAAAAGAGAGAGATAGAAAGTCAGAAAGATCGATGAGAGAGAGACATCGATCAGCCGCCTCCTGCACGCCCCACAGTGGAGATGTGCCCGCAAGCTAGGTCCATGCCCCCGACCGGAATCGAACCCGGGACCTTTCAGTCCGAAAGCCGACGCTCTACCCACTGAGCCAAACCGGTCTCGGCTCATCATTTGTTTTTTGTCAGCACGGAGCCAGGGCGCTGCAGACATGCGGGAAATAGGACATATCTGCCCCTCTCACCCAGGCATTCTGTCTCGCAGGAGGTCTGTGGGCTCCCTGATGACACAACGCCGATTGGTTTAGATGAAGTCTAGATAGTCTGAGAGTTTGAAACACCAGTCTGTCTGCTCAGCACCCTACAAGGGCAGGCCTCGGTGGCAGCTGTCCGGCCTGGCGGAGTGGCTCTCTGAGGGGAGGCTGGCCTGTGTCCACCGGAAGTCCTGTTTATGACATTTTGTAAAAACTCTCCATGGAAATGTTTGTGTTCTCCTGGTAAGCACGTCGGACCGTGGATGTTGTTTGTGAGCTGGCCCAGCCAGGCCCGTGATGGGAGCAGAGGTTTCGGGTTTTACGCGACCCAGCTGCCTAAGGAGGCCTTCCCTCCCTCCTCTTGGAAACCCAGCTGCCAGGGGAGGCCAGGGAGGGCTCCAGCGGCGTTCAGGTCATTAACACCGCGATGTTCTCCCTCAGCGCCAGGTCCCTAACCTCCCACCGCCTCAGACGGCAGAGTTCCAGAATGCCCAGAGACACTTGTCATCTGCGTGCCAGATGCCCGTTCTCACACAGCACACCCGCAGACACTTGGGGCAGCAGCACAGCTGTTTCCCATGGACCCCTCCCCCCCCCCTCCGGCTGTGACCTGAGAGCCCCTGGACCTTCCTGGCCTCTGTCTGTCTGCACGATGTCTGAGTCGCTGGCATTCTCCGTGCTGGAATGGTGGTTGAGGTTTCTATAACTGTTCTTTTTTTTTATTATTGATTTTTTACAGAGAGGAAGGGAGAAGGATAGAGAGTTAGAAACATCGATGAGATAGAAACATCGATCAGCCGCCTCCTGCACACCTCCCTACTGGGGATGTGCCCGCAACCAGGATACATGCCCTTGACCAGAATCGAACCTGGGACCTTTCAGTCCGCAGGCCGACGCTCTGTCCACTGAGCCACACCGGTTTCGGCTCTGTAACTGTTCTTGTCAGCCTGTGCAGCAGGTAAAAACAAGCTCAGCACAGAACCCAGCCTGGTGGAGCAGAGGGTCTTGTCACGCGTGGTCTCTGTATCAGTGGTTTGAGACTCTTTGCTGTAGTGACTGTCATAAACGGCGTAGATTGCGTTGCTGTGTCTGTCCCCATAGTGCTTGGTGGGAATGCGTGGCGCTAGAGGGACAGGTAAAAATAGGACGCATGCAAGCCCACGCTTGCTGTGTGTCCATGGGCAAGTTCCTTCACCGCTCTGAGTCACAAGGTGCTTCACCTGGAAAAGGACAGTGACAACGTGTCCTACCCCCCAGGGTTGCTGTGAGACGAAACGAAGCCACGTGTGTGAAAGCACTAACACAGTGCCTGCCATGTGGCAGCGGCGACATTCAGCAGAAGTTAGCTACTGTTAATGTCTTCATCCTTCGCCCGATTTCCCGTGTTCAGGATGAACTTGATTCTGCGGTGAAGAAGCTGTTGTCGCTAAAAATGAGCTACAAAGCGGCCATGGGGGAGGACTACAAGGCCGACTGCCCGCCGGACAAGCCGGCACGTGATAATGGCCCGGTCGCCCTGAAAGCTGAAGAGGATTTCGTGGATCCGTGGACGGTGCAGACGAGCAGCGCAAAAGGCATCGACTATGACAAGCTCATTGGTATGTCCTGGGAAAAGCCCAGCTTCTAGTGGCGATGCCATTGGTGTTTTCAATATTAATCATAAGTCAGGCTTCCATGCCAACAAGAAACATATATCCTAAAACATTTTGATGGTGCATTTTATTCCTAGAGGATCGTTAAATAAAGTAACCCAATAAAGCTTATTGCAAAGTAAGGATTTGTCATAGATAACTTAATAGTACCTTTTCCCTTTTTTTTTTTAATATATCTCATTAATTTTTTTTACACAGAGGAAGGGAGAGGGATAGAGAGTTAGAAACATCGATGAGAGAGAAACCGAATCGATCAGCTGCCTCCTGCACACTCCCCACTGGGTATGTGCCCGCAGCCAAGGTACATGCCCTTAACCGGAACCGAACCTGGGACCCTTCAGTCTGCAGGCCGATGGCTCTATCCACTGAGCCAAACCCGGTTAGGGCACCTTTTCCCTTTTTTAACAATTCAGAACTTGAGAAAGATCTGTTGAAATGGGTATTTTACAGTCATTAAAACTGTCCTTCACTTTAGTGGTGACAAGTCAGTCACAGATTACTTAAGTTGCTCCTTCAGTGGTGCCATTTATGCAGCTAACACTCTGGAACTCAGTGGAAGGGGGGTCACTGCTCACAGGGGGCCTGGTGTCATTTCCCAGACCTTCCCGTGAGGGGCTTCTTAAGCTCAGGAAAGTAAGTCCTCTCTCTGCGGTCATTGCTATCCAGCAAAGAATCAACCAAAACGTTCTTATCCAAGTCAAAGCCATTTCCCGTGATTTTTAAATATAGACTATCAATAGGGAAAATTCGCTGAGGACAGGCATTAATTCAGTTCAACAATTAAAAGATACTGAAAAATATAGTTGTCAGTGTATATAAATTTTACCTTCGTGGACAGTAAGAACTGGGTGTGCGCACGCACGTGAGAAGCTGCTAGCTAGACTGCGTCCCCGATGTGTTTCCCATCAGCATCCAGTCCCAGACAGAACGGCATCTTATCCTGCAGTTTGTTTCCTGGCTGGCTGGCTGCGGTCTCAGCTGTCTCGTTAGTCCCAAAGACCCCGGACTTCATGTTGCGGGGAAGGACCGGGAGCAGGGGTCTGGGGGGTTGGGTTCATTAACACTGCGGAGTTTTCCCCTTAATGCCTGGTCACTGACCCTCCCACCACCTGAGACGGTCATCTCTTCTTTCCCCAGTCCGCTTCGGAAGCAGTAAAATTGACAAAGAGCTGATAAACCGAATAGAGAGAGCCACGGGCCACAGGCCACACCGCTTCCTGCGCAGGGGCATCTTCTTCTCACACAGGTGAGCGTTCCCCGAGGCTTCTCCCCCTTCCTCTTTTTTTTTTTTAAATATATATATATTTTTTCATTGATTTTCTACAGAGAGGAAGGGAGAGAGATAGAAAGTCAGAAACATCGATGAGAGAGACATCGATCAGCCGCCTTCTGCACGCCCCACAGTGCAGATGTGCCCGCAAGCAAGGTACATGCCCCCAACCGGAATTGAACCTGGGACCCTTCAGTCTGCAAGCCGACGCTCTATCCACTGAGCCAAACCAGTCTTGGCTCACCCTTCCTCTTAACTGAGAGGGTGATCAGGCCCCAGCCGGTGTGGCGGGCACACGAGTTGAGCATTGACCTATGAACCAGGTTCAGTTCCTGGTCAGGGCACATGCCGGGGTTTCGGGCTCCATCCCGTGTGGGGGGCAGGCAGGGGGCAGCCAATCAATGATTCTCTCTTATCATTGATGTTTCTGTTTCTCTCTCCCTCTCCCTTTTTCTCTGAAATACACACACACACACACACACACACACACATATTTATTTTAAAAATGATTGGGCTGTTCCCTCAGGCTGCCTGATTCTGTGTGGAAATGGAAGGCAGTTGTCAGAGACTTGGATCCACTCTCCCCGGTCAGTCACACGTCCCTTCACCCTCTGGCCCTTAGTTTATTCATCAATAAACTGTCCATTTCACGTCCCTCGCTGGTTTGCCTCAGTGGATAGGGTGTCGGCCCTCAGACTAAAGGATTCCTGGTTTGATTCTGATGAAGGGTTGCAGGCTCGATCCCCCAACCCTGGTCGAGGCACGTGCGGGAGGCAACCCATCGATGTGTCTTTCTCACATCAGTGTTTCTCTCCCTGTCTCTCCCCCTTCCTTCCACTCTCTAAAATTCAATGGAAAAATATCCTCAGGTGAGGATCTAAAAAACAAACAACTGTCCACTTCACTAGGCAAAGGTTACATTCACAGAGGACGCGATTCGTGCCAGATTATGTCCAAGTTTATTGTTTCCCACACAGTAGGCTTCCTGAAATCACGTGCCCTCTTCCTCCTATTGTGCTGGCCTGCTCATAAATAATATCAGGAGAGAAACGAATAGAGTGCATATGCAACCAGACTTCCCCACTTTAGAAGTAAGTGCCATGCAGATACCAGATACCAGAAGGGTTTCTGCTTCTCCCACCTGACAGGTCACCGTGGGTTCGGGCGGCCAGCCCATCTTCGAGGCTGTGCTCCTGGGATTTATGGTCCAAGGTAGAGCGTTCTGCTCTCTCCCACTCACGGCTACAGGAGCACACACGGGTCACAGGTCGGCAATCTGTCCCACCCTTCGGAGTCTCTGGCAGAGAAGTCCAGGCCTCGTTTGCCTTCCTCACGGGCAGAATGGAATCAAAGCTCTTTCCTGAATGAGATTCCGGTCACCTTCCCAAGTACACAATTCAGTGGTTTTCGGTCTATTCACAAGGTTGTGCAACCATCGCCACCATCTGACTCCAGAGCACTTTCTTCTCGCTGAAAAGAAACCCCTCCCCGTTAGCAGTCAGTCCCCATTCCTCCCTCTCCCCCACCACCACTGGCAACCTCAAATCTCCTTTCTCTGCCTGTGTATTTACCTGCACACTTCATATAAATAGAATCTCATGCACAGCGGTGTTGCTCAGTAGTTGAGTGTCAACCATGAACCAGGAAGTCATAGTTCAATTCCTGAACGAGGCACATGCCCAGGTTGCGGGTTCGATCCCCAGTGCGGGGCCTGCAGGAGGCCACTGATCAGTGATTCTCTCTCATTGATGTTCCTGTCTCTCCCTCTCCCTATCTGAAATCAATAAAAATAGGTATTTTAAATAGAATGACGCAACATGCGGCCAGTGTGTGCCTGGCTATTTCAGGGAGCGTGTTTTTAAGGTCCATCTGCACGGTAGCCTGTGTCAGCTGATGGAGGTGTAGGACTTGAAGCTTTTGGCCATTCTCAAATCTGAGAACACCCCCATCTAATTTTATCTATAAAACAGTGGGTTCGATGAGCTATATCACCCAGTGTCCACCTTCCTCGCAAAGCTTGGGAGCCTCATCCGCTCCAGCCAGTCCGTGAGGCACCCCGCCCAGACCTACTGCACAGCAAGTGCTCAGAGATGGCACAGCAAGTGCTCAGAGCAGCCACTGCCTGCTCTTCTCCTCCGGAAGTCCAAAAATGTGATTGGTCAGTTGTGAGAGCCAAAGAAGGACTTCTTCCCTCCAAAGCTGTGTTTCACTCTTTCCTTGTTGCAGAAGGAGGGTGTTCATTCCAGGGGAGAGGGGGGTTGAAAACTGAGCACAGAAAAGCAGAATGCCCATGGTCCTATCAGCCAAGCTGAGCAGCCGGCCCTGGCGCAGGGTGGAGTCCATTTGGAGGCCACCAGACCTCCGGCAAAGGTGACTGTTTCCCTGTTCCTTTGGGAAACTTGGCCCAGGAACAAGGGACAGTCACACCCCAGAGTGGTGGTGTCACACCTGCCACACATCACAGTCATCGGGAGAGCCTTTTAAAAATACTATGTCATGACCACCCAGAGAATCAGCATCTCTGAAGGCGGGCCCGGGCAGGTGCCATGTGGAAACAGCAGCCACATGCTGCTGAGGCAAGGTCAGGAAGGAGGACCCCGTGAGCCTCGTTGGTGGACCCCGGTCCTGGGGAAGGCGGTGGATTCCAGAATGACTCCCAGATGAAGACACCTGGTCCCCCCTGGCTGAGGGAGCCGGGCGCATCTCCCTCTCCCCTCCCTAAGGCAGGGCTCTGGGGAGCCCTCAGGTGTCCCCCAGTCTGGCTCTCTGGAGCCACAGGGCTGGGCGACTCTAGCAATTACTGTGCAGTGTTGGCCGGGTGTCACCCAGCACAGTGTACAAAGCAGATGGTGTGTCAACATTGACATCTGGAAACATTCCGAAAGAGTTCCGGTGGCTGCCCAACTGCCTCCGTCTTCTATTTTTATTTTTTTATAAATATATTTTACTGATTTTTTCACAGAGAGGAAGGGAAAGGGATAGAAAGCCAGAAACATCAATGAGAGAGACATCGATCAGCCACCTCCTGCACAGCCCCTACTGAGGATGTGCCCACAACCAATGTACAGGCCCTTGACCGGAATCGAACCTGGGACCTTTCAGTCCCCAGGCCGACGCTCTATCCACAGAGCCAAACCGGCCTCGGCTGCCTCCGTCTTTTAAACACATCCTCCTGAGCTCCCATGTCTGCTCTGAAAGCAAGCACAGGAGAAGCCACGTCTGGAACCATGACAGACACGTCTAGAATAGCAAACTAGTTCTTACCTGGGTTCGTCTGAACATTGCCAAGGGAGCATAGCACCTCAATATTTTCCCCGGAAACATCTGTCTCCTCTCTCCTCTCTCCTTCAGGGACATGAACCAAGTCCTCGATGCCTACGAAAACAAGAAGCCGTTCTACCTGTACACGGGCCGAGGGCCCTCCTCCGAAGCCATGCATGTGGGCCACCTCATCCCGTTCATTTTCACCAAGTGAGTCCTGGCTCGGTGACTCCTCGCTGTTCTTAGCAAGCCAGGAGCCGTGGGTGTAAGCTGTGTCTTGAACCATCAAGACGGGTCACGTTTGCTGGACAGCCACAGTGCCAGGGACATGGCGCCTACTGGCCTCCATTCGCTCAATTCCTTCCTGGTGTCACTTGGGGAACAGAGACCATCAGACCTGTGCTACCTCTTCTCTTCCCCATGTGACCATAGGCCAGTGACTGTCCTGAGCCTTGGTTTCCACATCTGCAAGATGGAAGTAACAACACCTGCCTGGTAAAATTCCTGGAAGGCTACAGATAAAGCGTGTAAAACAGCAAGCCCAGAGCCGACCCGCAGGGCGCTCTGAGTTAATAAGTGGCCAGGTCCTTATGGTTACCGATAACTGGATAAACGGCATGCAGAGGTCACGGGGTTTTGTAGACAAGGAGTTTTCGGATGCCAAAGGGGAACCGAGATGTCAGCCTCTCCCCGTGTCTCTTAGGTGGCTGCAGGACGTGTTTAACGTGCCCTTGGTCATCCAGATGACGGACGACGAGAAGTACCTGTGGAAGGACCTGACCCTGGACCAGGCCCATGGCTACGCCGTGGAAAACGCCAAGGACATCATCGCCTGCGGCTTTGACATCAACAAGACCTTCATCTTCTCTGACCTGGACTACATGGGGTAAGGAGAGAGCGCCTGGCTGCCTTGTGCATGAGCAGATGCGAACAGCAAGTCCTCAGGACAGAGCTCAGGCGGAAGCATCTCGGGTGGTCTCAGGCCCAGGGGCTGGTGTTCTGCTTTCGGTAATGGTTGCGACCTGGGCTGGTGGCTGCGATTTCCATCCTCAAGGTGACAGAGAAGTACTTCTGTACATTCCAAGGGTGATCAGTCTCTTTGTCTTTTCTCACAGAGAAAAAACTCCCTGGTTACACCTTCCCTCCCAGTCGAGGATTTTAATCTGTCTTTTATTTATGTCTTTTTTTTTTTAATGTTTATTTCAGAGAGGAAGAAAGAGGGAGAGACAGATAGAAACGTTAATGATGAGAGCGAATCATGGATCTGCTGCCTCCTGCATGCCCCCTACTGGGATCTAGACCAAAACCCAGGCATGTGCCCTGACTGAGAATTGAACTGTGACCTCCTGGTTTATAGGTCAATGCTCAACCACCTAGACAAGACAACTGGGCCAGTCTAGGTTTTGAAGTCAGCTGCTTAAAAATCCAAATATTGCCGAGACCAGTTTGGCTCAGTGGATAGAGCGTCGGCCTGTGGACTGAAAGGTCCCAGGTTCGATTCCAGTCAAGGGCATGTATCTTGGTTGCAGGCACATCTCCAGTAGGAGACGTGCAGGAGGCAGCTGATCGATGTCTCTCTCTCATCGATGTTTCTAACTCTCTGTTCCTCTCTTTTCCTCTCTGTAAAAAATCAATAAAATATATTTAAATATATATATATTTAATTCCAAAAATCCTTGAATTGAAACTCTGAGGTCTTGAACTTCGTCCCAAATGACTACGAAGAAAGTGTTAGAAAATTATTAATTTTTTTAAATCACTTTTCTTGTGGGCCTAGAGGCACTACGGTGTCCTCGAAGAAACACTTTCTCAGAAGGAAGATGGGCCTCGGTTTGAGTCTGGACACGTCTGTTAATGGTCGTGAGACGCTTCTGCTACATGAAATAGGAGTAGATGAGACCTTAGATGTCACTGTCGTTGCCATTTCCATTGCCATTTCTCTCTCCCATTCCTCAGAACTCATCCCCATGAGTTCTGCAGCCTCTTGCCACCACGCCCCTCCCCTTGACCCCCACTATGGCCCCTCAGGACCTCTGGTCCCCTCCAGCCTGCACTCTCTAGAACACAGGTCGGCTCAGGTCCCCCGCTCAGGCCTTTCCCAGCACTCTCTCATCCTCAAGATCAAGTTCTCACTCCCCTCTGAGTGCGCAGCCCGCTGTGACTGGGCCCTCTGTGGGCCATTGCCACCTCCCTCCTGATGGAACCGTTCCATTTCCTCCCGTTGGTCCATGTTCCTGTCTGCCCCGAGTCCCCTCCCCTCCAGCTCAGCATTCCTCCACCGTCTTCTAAACCCGTGATCAAGCATTGTCTCGGCCTAGGCCGATCTAGCACCTGCTCTGGTTCCGGCACCCAACCTCCTCCTCAGCCACCCCTAATCTAAGGTGCATTGTGAGGGGTGGCCCTCTCCCAGAAGGTTGGTGAAACAGTGGCAGGCACCCCCGAGGTCCCCAAACCATAGTCCCCGCCCCAGTGAACGTGATGTTAGAACTTCAGAAGCAAATCCTCTGCTAGTCACTGTGTGACTCGGGCAGTGAGCTAACCGCTCGCTGCCCGCTCACCCAGCGTGTTTATTCAGCCGGTATTTATTGAGCATCTACTACCTGCCAGGCTGCTGCTGGGGTACAGCAGCCAATAAGACCATGAAGCAGCCCCTCTGTCAGGTACCTGCCACCCAGCAGTCAGGCAGCCCATCTATTAGATAATAAGACCAGGTGGTAACGGGTGCTGTGAGGAAAAGGAAGGGGCCGCAGCAGGTGGGAGCGTCGGACCCGTGTCTGATTCTGACGGTGTTTGCAGGACGAGCCCAGGCTTCTACAGGAACGTGGTGAAGATTCAGAAGCACGTGACCTTCAACCAAGTGAAAGGCATTTTTGGCTTCACGGACAGTGACTGCATTGGTAAGGAGCCGCCGCTGCCGGCACCCGCCCCCCGCCCCTCAGAAGGGAGCAGTGGCCCCGAGCCGAGCCGGCGCTGGGGTGGTGGCATCTGCACTCGGTCTCTTTAAGTAATAAACCAGCGGGGTTTCCTCGGAACATAAGGAGGCAATGTGATGCCCTGGGCCACTGTCCCGGGGAAGGGGAGCCGTGCCCAGGGTGCCAGTCCACCCCTCTCAGCCCTCCAGGTGAGGCTTAGAAGAAAGGAGGAAGGGTCCCTGTGTCCACGCACAGCGTGCACCTGAGAGCACCCGAGGATCCGAGGGCCGCAGCTGGGCGAGCTGGCTGCGTGCCGCTTGCCAAGTGTGATCCCGAGGTCCGTGCCCTCGGTCTCAGAAGTCCCCTCTGCAGGTGTCAGCAGATCACAGTAGCATTGTTAACACAACATGGAAAACTGCTCTGTATCAAGAGAGCATAGTTTGTCATAATTAAATGAGGAATGACCTGAATGCCCAGTGGGCGGAGAATGGTTAAATGTAGACGACTCATTTATAGGGTGGAACATATTTAACAGCAATGTGGGTAAACACTACAAAGGGAAAAGGGTGAGGGGAATGAAACAGTATAATCACAACTGAAAGAAGTAGCAATAGGGAAAACAGCCCTAACCGGTTTGGCTCAGTGGATAGAGCGTCAGCCTGCGGACTGAAAGGTCCCAGGTTCAATTCCGGTCAAGGGCATGTACCTTGGTTGCGGATCCCCAGTGGGAAGTGTGCAGCAGGCAGCTGATCAATGTTTCTCATCGATGTTTCTAACTCTCTATCTCTCTCCTTTCCTTTCTGTAAAAAATACAATAAAATATATTTTTTTTAAAAAAAGAAGAAATAGCCGAGACCGGTTTGGCTCAGTGGATAGAGCGTCGGCCTGCGGACTGAAAGGTCCCGGGTTCGATTCCGGTCGGGGGCACAACTCCAGTAGGGGGCGTGCAGGAGGCGGCTGATGGATGTCTCTCTCTCATCGATGTTTCTGACTTTCTATTCCTCTCCCTTCCTCTCTATAAAAAATCAATAAAATATATTTTTTTTAAAGTAGCAAAGGTTTTTTTTTAAAAAAAAATAGAGAAAACATGAAAAGAAACACAAATTGAGTTGACAGATTTTTTCTGCTTTTCTGGAGTTTTCCGCATTTCTTTAATGATGAATGTTTTCTAATGGGGAGAAAGCCTGTTTTTGCTCATCCCTTTCCCCAGGGTAATCACCCCGCTAGGAGGTGCCCGTGGGTAAAGGGTTCTCTGTCCTCACTTCGCTCCCAGGAAAGATCAGCTTTCCTGCCATCCAGGCTGCTCCCTCCTTCAGCAACTCGTTCCCGCAGATCTTTGGGGACAAGACGGACGTCCAGTGCCTCATCCCCTGCGCCATCGACCAGGTCAGGGGGCAGCGGGGTGGCAGGGCTGGGCGGTGGAGGCTCCTGGCGCTCGCCTGCGGGAAAGGCGGCTTGGGGTGGGCCGGGGGGTCGGTTCTGTGAACGGGCTGGCATTGTTGGGAAGGCCTGTCAGTGACACTGATGGGCTGAAAGCTGGCCGCTCTCTGCCCTAGGACCCTTACTTCAGGATGACGAGAGACGTCGCCCCCAGGATCGGTTACCCCAAACCGGCCCTGCTGCACTCCACCTTCTTCCCCGCCCTGCAGGGGGCCCAGACCAAAATGAGTGCCAGCGACCCCAACTCCTCCATCTTCCTCACAGACACTGCCAAGCAGATCAAGAACAAGGTGAGCACTGCCCGGGGCGGGGGGCCCCCCTGATGCTCGCAGAGCCACACGCTCGGGCCCGCACCGGCGGTCGGTCGTTTCGGCCTCCGCTGCCCCCTGCGGCTGAAGTCCTGGATGGAGCACTGTCCCCCTGCTGACTCGAGGCCTCGGGTCCCTGCTTTACTCTGTGCCCTTTCCCAGAGGAAGAGCTCCCATTTTTTCCTCTTCTCATCAGCGCTGCGTTCTGGAAGCAAAGTCGTGGCCGTTTAAAGTCCCCCAGACAGAAGAGAAAATCCCATTTCTGAGCCCGAGCCCTATTCCGGGGCCAGGCCAGGCGCTTTGTTCGTGCTTCCTTGTTTTACTTCTCAGGGGCGAGCGGTGTTCCTTTTCCAGGGGAGCAGGAGGAGGCCAGAGCGGGGTTTCCACTGGAAACCGGCAGAGAGCCCCTGGCCCTGAGCAGCCAGCACCACCCACTGGGGCGCAGGGGTGTTCCTCCCAGAGGGCTCCCCGAGCCCAGGACTGGTAGACGTCCCGCAGTGGGAGGCGGCTGAGCTGTATTTCCAGGCCTCACTCTGTGGCTGGGCGCTGACCTGCAGGTGGACAGTCCGCCCCGCCCCACAGAGCGGTTGGGAATAGTGTGGGTCTGCGGGTTGGAAGTGGACAGCGGGAGGGGCGGAACGGTATTTGAAGCACATAATGCAACTGTGAGTCACTGCTGGGCCTCTGACCCTTCCGGAAAGTTCCAAGCAGTTCCTGGTGGACAACAGGGGAACCCTTGATTCTGGGAACAGCTGTTCTTTCCCTTTCGCTTCTGGCAGAAACTTCCAGTGTGAGTGTGTGTGTGTGTGTGTGTGAGTGTGTGTGTGTGAGTGTGTGTGTGTGTGTGTGTGTGTGTGTGTG
>JAAGEH010000195.1:207024-221416 GCA_011751065.1 Lasiurus cinereus | reverse complement strand
GGGTTAGGGTTAGGGTTAGGGGTTAGGGTTAGGGTTAGGGTTAGGCGCTGCACCCTGACGGGGGGCAGATCGAGGCCCCGGAGGCACCCAGGGCAGGGCCTGGCCTTCCTGAAGCCCCAGGCTCATTCCAGCACTGTGACTGGTCCCGGGCCACACGGTGGGGGGTCTGCCCTGACCCTCAGTGTCCAGCACTGTGACTGGTCCCGGGCCACACGGTGGGGGGCCTGCCCTGACCCTCAGTGTCCAGAGCACCGAGGCTCCCCCCTGGAAGGCCCTGGGGGAGCAGGATGCCACCTGACTCAGTTCCCCCCCGGCCGAGCCTGCGCCCCCGCCAGGCCCCAGCCCCCACTCACCTGGCTGGCTGTGGCCAGCAGGGGTGAGCCACTCGCTGAGGATGGAGTAGGAGAGGAAGTAGGTGGCGAAGGAGTGGCCCTCCCGCAAGAGCAGGGCCGAGCTGCCCTTGTAGAGGCCCCGCAGCCCCTCCTCCCGGGCCACCGTGGCCAGGCAGTGCAGCGGCCCCCGGTACTTGGGCCCCGGGGCGGGACACACGGGGGGTGCCGCCGAGGGCCAGGAGGCCGAGGATCCCCGCCTCTGCTGCGTCCGCGTCTGCGTCTGCGTCTGGGTCTGCAGGCGGACCTTGGCCACCTCGGTGGGCGAGGTCAGGAACACCTGCAGCGGACACACGGCGATCAGGAGGCGCCAGCACGGCCCACACACCCTGGACCGGGCCTCCCGTCAGCCTCCCTTGACCCGCAGGGACGTGGGGGGGCCTGCGCCCCCTGAAGATCCGGGCTGGCCCGAGGCCCCGGCGGAGCGGTGTTCGAAGCCCGCGCTGCCCACCCAGGCCGAAGCCAGCACCTCCTCCAGCTCCCCGCTCGTCCTCGCACAGAGCGGGCTCCACACACAGGAGGTGACAGGCGAAGTGGCCGTGGCTTCAACCCATGAAAGCATTTAACCACAGAGTGATCATGTCAATGACCCAGGACCGTCACATTTAATGGACGTCAGTGTTTACTAACATGCATAGGGGACACGGCATTGCTGATCCTGTTTGCGTTTCATGGGTGCTCAGACCTGTCAGACGGTGTGTCAGGGCCTTTGCACAGGACCTCACTGACCCCTCACCGAGACGCCTCTGACTGACGACGAGCCAGAGGTTCAGAGACGCTCCCTGGAGTCCTCCAGTTCCCCCAGCTGAGTCTTCCTCCAGTCCCCCGGCCTCCGTCCAGCCGCCTCTGCCTCACTGAGCTTCCCTCCCCCTGCCTCCTGGGCTTTGGGACTGCTCAGGCCCTTGCCACCCCTGGGGTCCCGGGACCCCGCTCACCCGGACGAGGCCAGAGGTGAACCCCGAGAGCGTGATGTCGGTCCTGGCGGGCTTGGCGTCGGCGCTGCCATACCGGAAGCGGCAGAGGCGCCTGAGGCACTGGTGGTAGGTGCCAAAAGACAGGGACGAGACCAGCGACACCGTGCTGATGGGCAGCAAGAGGCCGCGGTAGAAGCCTCTCACCTGTGGGGGAGGGGGGGCGGATGGACGGGACCCCAGGGCCCGAGTCAGGCCAGCGGCTCGGCCGGGAGGATGGCCCTGGTGTCCCCCCTGCAGGCCCTTCCTGGCTCTGGGCCTTCAGGCAAGTCCCTTCCTGCCCAGGGCCTCGCTGTCCCGGGCTGTCAACGGGGGGTCCCAGGACTCAACATGAGCGGCGGTGAGGAAGAGACAGAGGCCCAGGCTGGACCCGGGGCAGCAACGTGACGATGGAGCTGGGCAACCGGCATGCTTCCTTGTGGCTGTTTCCTTTGCCCCTTCCCTGGGCAGCTCCGAGCCCCAACTTCACTCTGGTACCTGTCCCTGTCCCCACTCCGGACAGCTCTCTGGCCTGGACCCTGGGCACCTGACAACTCCATCCTGACGAGGACAGAAAGGCCAACCCCTGCCTGGATCCCCCAACACGGTCAAAGACCCCAGACAGCCGAACCGGTGTGGCGCAGTGGATAGAGCGTCGGCCTGTGGACTGAAAGGTCCCGAGTTTGATTCCGGTCAAGGGCACGTATCCTGGTTGCGGGCACATCCCCCAAAGGGGGCGTGCAGGAAGCGGCTGATCGATGTCTCTCTCATCGATGTTTCTAACACTCTGTCCCTCTCCCTTCCTCTCTGTGAAAAATCAATAAAATATATTTTTTAAAAAAGACCCCAGACACCCCCTCCAGACCTTCTCCGGGAGGCGGGACCTCATTCTAAACGCCTCCTGCATGCCGGACCCCCAGACCTCGGGGGAGTCCAGAGGTGGGTGTGATGATGCCCCCTCAGCAGTGAGAGAACCGAGGCTCCGAGAGGAGCGAGTGGCACGCCTGGGGCCCGCGCCCAGACATCGCCGCCTGTCACCCCGGCCCCGGACCTACCCGCTCCCGCAGATACGTGTCCCGGACGCAATGCCAGATGCCTGTGTACTTGGGCTCCGTCTGGATCTTGACCTGTGGGGGAATCAGGCTTCAGGACGGGGCCAAGGTCAGGGCCAGGTCAGCAGGCCGGGGGAGGGAGGTCACGGCCACGCTCTCGGTGGCAGAGCGGGGACAGTGAGCCCCCTGTAAGAGGAGAGACCGGGAGCAGAGACCGGAAAAGAGGGTCGGACTGTCCAGAGGTGGGTGGTGAGAACTCTCGGAAGCTCTCCTGGCTGAAGATGGGGTGCAGGAGGCTCGCAACGGCCTAAGCACAGGTGGGAACGGGAGGGGGTGGGGAGGGGGGGGTGGCAGGGCCTAGCGCCACGCACCTTCACCGTGTCCAGGGGGTACCCCACAGCAACACCGCAGACGCCTGGAAGGAAACCAGAGGCCGGGGTGAGGACAGCGGGAGCGCCCCCCTCTCGTCCAGCGTCTCATCAACGGGAGGGCCACCCCATGCTGCAAAGGAGGCAACGGAGGCTCCCAGAGCAGAGGGGACTCCCAGCCAGCGGCTGGCGCCCTCTCCATCCCTGAGTCTGGGCCCCAGGACACTCCTCGCCCGCCTCCTCCAGGGCCGTGTTTTGGGAGAACGGACACCGGCCGGGCCTGTCCCCAGGCCGGGCTGCTCTGGCCCTCAAGCCTCAGGCCATGGCGGGTTGGTGGGGGGTGGGAGAGCCCCGTCCCCTCCCCTGGCCCCCGGATTCCGGGAAGGCTGCCTGGAACCGGGAAGGGCTCGTACGGCACGGAGGGGACATGCGGCTTCCTGGACTCGGGCCCTCGGCCCTGCAGAGAGGGCTAGTGCCACCGTCCTGTTCCTGTCCCCTCGCCTGACACCGGCACCCCATGTCCAGGCCCCAGCACTGCCGTGGGGAAGCCGGGGAGCGAGCACGCAGGTCCCTGGGGATGGGGGGCGAGGACCGTGTGAGGGCAGTAATGCATGTGGGGGCTGGGTCCTATTTGCTCTGTATCCCAGGACTCGATAAACATGCATGAATGAAAGAATAGGGTGGATGAATGAATGATTGAATGAATGAATGAATGAAAATGAAGTAAAAGACTGACTTGAAAAGAATGACCCTCCTTGACCCTCACATAAACCTCAGCAAACTCCTACTCATCCTTCAAAGCCCTGCCACAGCATCCCCTCCTCTCCGGGGCCCTCCCTCCCCGCGGAGCTGGGGCTGCCGCTGCGGCCAGAAGCCCGCGTAGATCAGAGCCCCTGTCAGGGCTTTGCTGCTGCCCCCCCAGCCTGCCAGCTCTGCCTCCAGGACTGGAGTCAGGGACGGGGCTCACCGCCGCTCCTGGGGTGACCCAGGACCCGGCACCGACCGTGGACTCTGGAGGAAACCTGTGACGCTCAAGACCCCTTCCTGGCTGTGTGACCTGAGCCTCCTCCTCATCATCAGGGGGCTGATGTCCGGGGCCGCAGCTGGCCTCAGTCCCTGCACACAGTAGGACCGCAGCAAGCCTCTGGAGGGGGTCAGAGCCCCGGTCTACCTGGCCTGGCGCTGCTCCCTCTCCTCCCCCCCCCCCCACACTGTTCCCGAAGGACGGACAGGAGCCCACTGCCCTCTCACAGGCTCAGCAAGGCCCTGGGTGCCTGGCCCCGAACAGCCTCCACCGCCTACACGGTGGGTGCCGGGGGCGGGGGGGCCGCGGGGACCCGGAGCCCCAGGGGGCCTGTTTCCCAGGGCCAGTCACCCTCCGGTCTGCCTTGCGCAATGAGGCCTTTCCCCAGAAACAAAAACAGTTGCACAGGGCGGCCGGGCAGGCGGGGCGGGGGCGGGGCCAGGCCCTCCCCTCCTCGGCCACAGCGTCCAGGCAGCCTGGTCCTCACTGTCCACCTCTCCCGGAGCCTCTGGTCCTTTCCTGCCTCAGCCAGTCCTCTGTGCTGGCCACTCCCAGCCTCTTCTTGCCCAGGCAAAGACCACCCTCTGCCCCTAAGGCCCCCCCAGAACGGCCCCTCAACCTCCCCAGCGGGGCCCCCCAGGCCAATGCAGACTCCCCCGTCCCCCCACCGGCACCCAGCCCTGCGTGGCCCCTGGCGTCTCCAGGAAGCAGCTCTGTCCTCCTACCAGCCAGCAGCACCCATGCCCACACTGGGTCCCAGCCACTTCTGGGGTGACTCCTCAAACCCCATGTCTTCCAGAAGCCCCCTCCCCTAGGACAGAGCCTCCAGGAACCAGCTCTGTCCTCCTATCACCCAGCAGCACCCGTGCCCACACCGGGTCCCAGCCACTTCTGGGGTGACTCCTCAAACCCCATGTCTCCCAGAAGCCCCCTCCCCTAGGACAGAGCCTCCCCCTGCTCCTCCGGGTACCCCCAGAAGTCACAGTCGTCCCCTCCCAGGCCCTGCCGCCCTGTCCGTTACCTCCGATGGCTCCGGCCACAAAATCCATGGGCAACGCGGGTCTCCCTCCTGAGAGAGTCTGCTGCCGCCCAAACAACCCGTCAGGTCCTCTCAGACCTTAAATACCTGCGGCTGGGGGGGGGGGGGGGGGGATGGGGTGCAGGAAGCGAGTGCTGCGACCCGGCGGCCCAGGAGGCAGAGGTTGTGCTGGGAAGCAGGCAGGTCGATGCCCACCTGGATTCCCGCCCACCCCACCCCAACGCCCCTTGTCCCAGTGCCCTCAGAACCCAGCGGCGGGCAGGAGAGAGTGGCCACGGGAGCAGTCAGCTCTGGGGACACGGGACCACCGTCCGCACCTGCAGGCCTGGGCCCGACCACATCCAGAGCCCTGCGGGGCGGTCCCAGGGCGGGGTCCTGCCCCTCCAGCCCCAGCTCACACCTCATGGGCCCTCCCTGACTCCCCTGGGGTCACTCCTGCTCAGGAGACCCACAAAGCTCCCTCCCTCGCCCTGGCCAGCCTGGCTCCGTGGCTAGAGCGTCCATCTGCATCCTGAAAGGTCCCAGGTTCGACTCCAGTCAAGGGCACATACCTCGGTGGCAGGCTCCCGGCTCTGGTCAGACAACCAATCCATGCGTCTCTCTCTCACATGAGTGTTTGTCTCTGTCCCTCCCCCTCCCTTCCACTCTCTCTAAAAAAATCAATGGAAAAAATATCCTCGGGTGAGGATTTTTTTTTTCCCCAAAAAAGGTCCCTCACTTATTCATTCAACAAACACTCTCAGAGCTGAGGTCGCACTGAGGCAAGTAAGGTCCAAGCCCAGTCCTCAAGGCATCCAGTTGGTAGGGAGGGGTGGGGCGTGGGCCACCGGTACCTGGCCCCCCCACAGATGCTGGCCGGAGCCCAGCATGAACACCGGTCACGGCCGACTGAGGGTTCCACACTGCCCTGGTCCCACACGGTCCCTGCCCCCGGGGCCCCCCGCAGTCTGCCTCCACTCTGCGTCCCCCGCCCCAGCACAGACCCAGCGCGGAGCAGAGCTCGCTGAGCGAGGGGACCCCGCCCTGTGGGGCCCCCGGCCGGGCCTGCCAGGGGGGCCTCTACCCAAAGCGGGAGCTGCCCCCACCAGAGGCTGATTCCTCCGGCTTGTGGCTGGGAATCCTCACAACCCTGAGGCTCAGAGAGCCGGGGACCTGGCCAGGCGTTCCCTGACCGGCCATCTGGCTGGACCGGGGAGGGCGGCCCTCAGTTCGGGCCACGTGTCCAGGTGGGTGGGTGGACGCGTCGGCCAGCCCCGCACAGGCGGCGTGGACAGAGGGCAGCCTCGTGGCGCCTGCCCGGCCATTTCGGAGCGGAGGACACAAGCTGCCGGCAGCAGTGGCCACGGCAGAGGGCAAAGGGCAGGCGGGGGCCCGTCCAAGGCCAGTTCCGCTGCCCGTCCTGGGCGCTAGAGAGAAGCGGCAGCTCGGCCTGGCAAGGAGCTAAGCTGCCTGTGTTCGGATCCCGGCTCCGTCCCTCACCTCAGCTCCGACGCCGGGACAAGCTCCCCGCCGCTCTGGGCCTCGTTCCTGCCTCCCCGGAACGAGGACAGTGTCTGCCTCCCGTCTGTGACCACTCCCCGCCAGCCAGAGGCAAAGGCTGCATGAACAGGAGCATAGGTTCTAGAGCAGCTGCTCTCAACCTTCCTAAGGCCACGACCCTTTAAGACAGCTCCTCCTGGGGTGGTGACCCCCAACCATAAAATGATTTCCGTGGCTACTTCATCACTGTCACTTTGCTACTGTTATGAACTGTCATGTAAATATCTGATAGGCAGGATGTATTTTCGTTGTTACAAATGGAACATAATTAAAGCATTGGGATTCATCACAAAAACAATAGGTAACTATATATTGTGAAATATTTATTTCTAATGACAAGTAAATGAAATGTTGTCTTGAATCGTGGTTAGCATGGGTAACAGTCTTCCTAGGACAACAGTAAACGACATGGCTACACTTTGCTACACCGAGGAGCGGTCTGTTGGTTCCTAAGACCATGGCAAATAGGTGTTTTCTGATGGTCTTAGGCGACCCCTGTGAAAGGGTCGTTCGACCCCCAAAGGGGTCGCGACCCACAGGTTGAGAACCGCTGCTCTAGAAGGAAGGAGGTGACAGTCCTGTCAGGAGCCGGGCACATGCCGTTGGAGCTTAGGCTCATGGGCAGATGCTGCCCTTGGCAGGCCAGTTCCGTGCGTGATGAGGGAGCTTGAAGGCCGTTGTCTAACTGACCGGACAGGGAGTTGAGTCGTCCAGTGATTCCTGAAGAGCATCTACTCTGATAAGGACCGCTCACCCCTTGGCACCCGAGCCAGAAACCCAGAAATGGCCCTGAATGCCCTTCACCCTGCCCCCTACCTCCAGCGCCACACCCAGTCCTGGGGTCAGACCTCTGAAGCTTATGTTCAGATCCATCTCACCATCCATCTGCACAGCCCCGGCGGCACCATCTGCTCCTGGACAACCGTCTGGTCCCACCCTGGCCCTCCCCTCATGCCACCAACACAGCATGCCTCCTCCACGCCCCATGCCCCATTCCAGGCACCAGACCGCAGCCATGAACTCAGGCAAATGCCCCTGCCCGTGGATCTTCTGTTCTAGGTGGGGAGACAGACACCCACACAAGAAATAAAAATACAGAGTGTGCCCGGTGGTGGTAAGGACCAAAGAGAGATGCAGAATAGCGGGGAGAGGGGGAGGGGGGAAGGAAGATGTGAGAAAAGTCAGCCCAAGAAGCTGACATTTGAGAGCCTGTTTTCTCGGTCACTACGGCCAAGTTTCACCCGCCCTTTGTCTCCCAAGCAAACGGCTTCTCCACAGAAGAACAGAAACCCACCGCCTCTCCCTTTAGGCTGGCTGGTGCCGGTGTAAACGGCCCCCACCCAGCGGTGAGCTTCCGGCAGGCAGCGTCCTGCCAGATTGGCCTCTGAGCCCTGGGCACGCAGCACAAGACAGGTACCTGGGGAGGCCCAGTGAGTAAGTGCATGAAAACATCAGAGAAGAGGTGGGTGGGTGGGTGGATGGGTAGGTGGATGGGTGGGTGGATGGATGGATGGATGGATGGATGGGTGGATGGATGGATGGGTGGGTAGGTGGATGGGTGGGTAGATGGATGGATGGGTGGATGGATGGATGGGTGGGTGAGTCAATGGTTGGGTGTGTGGATGGGTGCATGGATGGGTGGGTGGGTAGGTGGATAGATGGCTGGGTGGATGGATGGCTGGCTGGCTGGGTGGATGGATGAGTGGGTAGGTGGATGGGTGGATCAATGGATGGATCAACGGATGCAGGGCTGGATGATAGGTGGACACACAGATGGATGGACCTTGGGCCGAGTCGGCCGTTCACCCCTGTCTTGACCTGCCTCAGCAGATGGTAAAGCCCTCTGGTGGCTGGGGAGGCTGGGATCTTCGTGGAGGAGACCCTCACCTGGTCTGGGGGGAAGACTCAAGCTGGGTGTGGCTCCTGGCTCCACCTCCCCCAGCCGAGGGACCTGAGGTCCGTGGAGTGACCTTTCTGAGTCCTGCA
Organism: Lasiurus cinereus; assembly: GCA_011751065.1. Classification (NCBI taxonomy): domain Eukaryota; kingdom Metazoa; phylum Chordata; class Mammalia; order Chiroptera; family Vespertilionidae; genus Lasiurus; species Lasiurus cinereus. The sequence continues at coordinate 213,069 of JAAGEH010000195.1, read as the reverse complement.
CGGATGGCCGGAGACAAAGCCAGGGCCGCCTGCTGGGGCCTCCTCTCCCGAGGTGGAGTGTTATCACAAGCAGTTGGCATGCTCTAGCCCAGCGGTTCTCAACCTGTGGGTCGTGACCCCTTTGGGGGTCGAATGACCCTTTCACAGGGGTCGCCTAAGACCATCAGAAAACACATACAGTATTTCCCATGGTCTTAGGAACCAACAGACTGCTCCTCGGTGTAGCAAAGCGTAGCCATGTAGTTTACTGTTGTCCTAGGAAGAATGTTACCCATGCTACACCACGACTCAAGACAAAAAAATTCATTTATTTGTCATTAGAAATAAATATTTCACAATATATAGTTACATATTGTTTTTGTGATTAATCCCTAGGCTTTAATGATGTTCCATTTGTAACAACGAAAATACATCCTGCCTATCAGATATTTACATGACAGTTCATCACAGTAGCAAGATGACAGTGATGAAGTAGCCACGGAAATAATGTTATGGTTGGGGGTCACCACCCCATGAGGAGCTGTCTTAAAGGGCCGCGGCCTGAGGAAGGTGGAGAACCGCTGCTCTAGCCTCTTCCTCCTTCACCCACATGTCCCGCCGGCGAGGAGGCCAGGCGTCCTCTAGAGGGAGACAGACATCGCCAAACAGCTCCGGTCTGCGCCGAGCGAAAGGCTCTGGGAGGGAGGGAGGGAGGGAGGAGGGAAGACGCTGGCTGCTGACCCCGCTGGGCTCAGGGCCGTGCTGGTCCGGGGGTCCGGGGGACCCTGACCCCCCGGAACTGCCAGTTCTTTCTAAAACACAGACGGCAGCGACGCAGCCGCCACAGACCGCGAGAGCCCCAGCCCGGCCGGACGGGCTGCCTGCCAGCGGTCCGCAGGTTTCCGTTTTCTGTCTTGGGGCGATCGGCTTCTTTCCTCGTCGTCCGTGTGTCTGAGACGCCAGCCGCTGCGCACCTGCCGACCTGCGTCCGTCTCCGCCCCGGCGTGGCTGGGTGGACAGAGGAGGGCCAGCCCCTTCCTCCTCCGGCGGGGCCCGCGTCCTGCTGTGTCTGCGGCCAGCCTTCGCCGGCCCCTGACCTCGCCCGTGCTCGCTTCCCCGCGATGCCAAGGCCAAGCCACCTACCAACGCAGCCCCGGGTTCAGGCGAGGGCACGCCGCCCTCCTCTGGCCAGTGGCCTCGATGCCTGCTCACACGGCCCGTGGCCAGGGACGGCCTGGTCATGAGCCACTCTCCACCCGGACCCGGCGGGAGCCCCTAGAGAGGGCGCTGCTGGGCTAGGCCCCAGCGCCCGCCCGCCCGCCCGGGCTGGGCCCAGAGGGTGGACCCCGTGAGCCTGCGGCTGGCACGGACCTCTGAGTGCACCGCCAGCACACGCTGTGCCCGGGACGCCTGGCTGAGCGCCTCCGGCCTGGCCCAGGGGTCCTGACCAGCCCCGACTCAAGCGGGGGACCACGCCTGTGGTCCTCTGGCCAGTCAGGGCCTCCCCCAGGCAGGCCCCCCCCGAGTTCTATTTTTAGACTCTAGGCATTTGCCAAGTGTCTATTTCTAGCGCTGTCCCTCTTGGGTTTCTGGTCACCTCCTCTGGGGGAGCTGGCCTCGCTTCGGCCTCTTGGCCCGGCCGGGCGAAGGGGTTCAGAATGGCCCGGAGCACCGGGCGGGAGGCCCCAGCCCGTCTGGACAGGTAGCCCTCGGCCACTGGAACGCTTCCCGAAGGACCAGGAAGCAAGATACCCGCCCAGAGTGGCAGCCACTTCGGGACTGACTCCGTTCCAGGGAAGAGACGTGAATTCCTCAAAATGTGCCCAAGGAGAGACCTCTAGGTACCGGGGACGGGGGCGGAGGGCCCCCAGGACAGTGGCTGGCTGTCCCCAGGTGGCCCCAGGCCCTCCATCACCAAGGCCCAGGGCAGAGTGGCTCAGGGGGGAGGCCAGGACACGCCAGGATGGACTGGACGAGGAGCCAGGGATATTTGCTGGGAGAAAGGGACCTGGGAGCTCTGCTCAAAGCCAGGCCACACACACCCCTCGCCACAAATGTGACATTTTTTATTTCAGTCAGTGTATGTTTAATTTCTCGTTGGTCCTTTTTCATCTCTAGTTGGTTCTTTTTCATCTCCTCTTGGCTCTTGCTAACTTTATCCAACTTTTCTAGGATATTCTTGAAAAACCTTATAAGCATGGTTTTAAACTCTATATCCAGTCGTTTTTTTTCCTCCATTTCTTTTGTTTGTGATCCCTTCCCTTGTCTCGGCATTTTCACTATGCCGGGAGAACTTCTGTGCTGGATTCAGCCTTCTGATACCAGACGTGCAAAACCGCAAAAGCCTCTCTGTTGAGCTTGGGAGGGTGGAGTCTCAGGGCTTAAGGGACCGCCTTGCCTTCCAATTCGACCCGCCCTCCACGGCCCCCGAGTCTCACATGACTGGGTAATCGCTGGAGTGGTCCCTATGCGGGCATGCCCTCTCTCTCAGTGCCTCTAAACTGCTGCCTTTCCGGCTCCCCTGCGCTCCGGGACCATATGAGTCTGGGTCCCCAGGGTTTTGCCCGAAACTGGGATTTAGTGGGGTTAGAAGTGGCACAGTTGGGAGACTCTGTCTCCCGCCCACTCACAAAAGCCAGCGGCACAATCAGCGGTCGGTCCTCTGCGCACAGTGCCGTGCGTGTCACCAGACCTCTGATCTTTTGCAACTCCCCTGAATTCTCCCTTGAAACAGTCCAAATTCCCCCCAGATGAGTTTCAGCTGGACCTGGGGTTTAGTGTCGTAGGATAAGGGGTTCAATGCTGTTGAGAGTCTCCGTCTCCCTCCCGCCTGAGAAAGCCAGCCAGGTTCTCTGGCACCCGCTCTCTCCACGAGCGCGGCTCCGTACCTCAGCTTTTTGCAGCTCCTCTGGGCCTCTGTGAGCCCCTCTCTTTCCTTCTAGCTGTAGAACTTCCACTCGGCCAGCTTTCCTGTGGTTCTGGATGCTGTCCGTTCTGTCTTTTAGTTGTAGTTTTGAAATGGTTGTGCGAGGCCGCAGTGTAGGTGTTCACCTAGGCCGCCATCTTGGATTCTCCCCCCTCCCCCCACCCCCAGCTGGCGGGCGTTTCCAATGTTTGTACACTGAGCCCATCCTGGGTCAGTAATGATAAAAGCTACCTATGAACCACTCTCTGTAATACTTTAAACAATAAAACTATATATTTTAAAAAAAATTATAAAAGCTGCACAAAATACACTCTTCCGTCACCTGGCTTCACCGCCTGTATGGTCCCCCTAGCCCCCAGCCCCTGCCCGTGTCCTTCCCTGCCCACAGCTATGCCCCTGTGGCTCCGGCCTTGGGCCCTCCTGCCCCTGGAGAGCCGGGTGTCGGGGACTCGAACACCAGGGGTCCGAGGAGGCACGGTCCGTGCTGTAACTTTATCCTCAGGAAGTGAAACGGAACAACAGGCCCAGAAGCCTCGCCGGCACCCGCAGACTCGCAGCGGGGCCTCGCCAGCTCCTGTGCTCGGCCATGACTTTCCTTTTTCCTTTCTGGTTCCTCCCCCACGGCCGGGGGGGGAGCCCTCGAGTCAGGGAGGGGGGTCTGCCTGGTCCCCACGCCCCGCCCAGAGCAGCCTGACACCGTCTCTGTCGCCCCGATGATCGATTCCCCTCCAGGGGCCCAGCAACCCCACCTGAGAGGAAGGGCTGTTCAGGGGAAACGAGGTTTGGCAGTTTTGTAACCCAGCAGGGCACGCAGGGGACCCCATCTTCACCTTGTGCCTGCCTTCACCCCTTCCTCCCTACACCCCTACGCTGCTCCCCACCACCTGGACCTTTGTCTCTAGGAGAAGGCAAGGGGCTCATCTCAGGGGTCCACAGAACCCCATCCCCAGTGACGGCCCACCTGGGGATGGAAGGAAGCATGTCACCTCTCTGTCAGAACAGCCGCCGTTTGAAATTTCCACTGGACAGAAGGTTCTTTGTTCTGTGCATTAATTCTGCTGTGATTCGCTTTTGTGAAACATGCTTGCTCTAATGACCGGGAAAATAAGCTTAACTGTCTGACCTTGCAAACCGCTCGCTGCTGTCCCCAGCTACCCCCATCCCAGGTGCCTTTTAGTTATCGGGGTTCCAGGCGACTGGACGACGCTGTCCTCTCAAGGCTGCGAGCTTCCGGCGAGACATCTGCGAAGCACCCAGAGGACTCTTTTGGAAACTTATAAAAAGGACCGGAAGCCCCATCTTTAGGAGATAAAGACGTTGGAAAAGATAGAAAAAAAAAGCTTCCACCAGATTGCTTTGCTCAGAATTTGAAAGGCAACCTCCTCTGAGCCCACCGGTGTAATAAAGCTGGGTAACTCCGTTTCTCTAAGCGTTGCTTGGTTTTTCTCCGGTCTTCTAGGACACCTAAACCCCCAAAGCTCCAGCCTGACACTGGCTCCCTCCACAGCGGCCCCGCTTCTAAGCGCTAAGCCGGAAGCCTGTGGCTGCGCGCCTGCACCAGATCCCTCCCCTGGACCCCTGCAGACATCACCCAGCGGGCACCTCGCTCCCAGGAGCTTTCTGAAGCTCAACTATGGAGTGCCTGCCGTGTCCCAGGCTGCTGGGCCCCTTCCCCAGGGCCCCCAGGAAGTCAGGACTGTCTGAGGGCCACCGGAACCAGAAGGTACCCTCAGACTAAAAGACCAAGCAAGTGACTCCCATAGAACAAATGGAACACAGCAGGATTTATTGTCGGGTGACTGGCTGACAGGAAAATTGGGTCAGACACCAGCAATTCTGCAGATTATGCTCCACTCCCAGCCAGTGGACCCGTTACAGTGCTGTTTGTACAGTGCCACTGAACCAGGAATTTGAGGGGAATAGAGGGAGGAGGCTTTGGGAATTTTTAGAATGGGGGACCATGGGAAAACACAGGGCTACAGGTTGGGAGAAGGTACATCTCCACAACACGAGGAAGCCAGGGGCAGGGGCCAGCAACAGGTGCATTGACATAAGACAAGGGAGCCCAAAAGGTTTCCCTTCACGAAATAAAGAAGGAAGCCAGAAAGAAAAGAACAGTGAGGGAGGAGGGCATCCTAGGTCCCAGGTGGTGTTTGACCTTTGAGGTCAGGAGTCACTATAGTAACCAGGCTAAGGGAATAGGAACCAGAGGGGCTGTCAAGGCACCAGGATCTGCAGGGCTTTATCAGCCACAGGGAAAAGGAACTCCGTGGGACCCTTTCCCCCTCCCCACATGGGAGTCCATTCTATAGGACTCTTTCCCTCTGAGCCAAACCAGTCTCGGCTGGAATCGGTTTTTTGTTCACTTTTTCTTCAATACATCTCCACCTCGGTTCTACTGCTCTCTGTCTGTGGATTCATTCCTCGGCGCTGGCGGACCAAGAATCCGGGTTCCAGTCCAAAAATTCCATTTCACAACCCAGCTAGTGGCTGACAAGACACAGGGAGGAGAGGGCTGCAGGAGTGCCAAGGCCGTCCCTCCTGGAGGCCTGGTGACAGACAGGCGCCTGCTTCTCATTGACACTGTTTTGATATGGATCTCGGTTGTCACGCCATCCCGGCTGTTACTAACAACACTATTCATGGCTACCTCTTAAGGGACCCAGAGGATCATCCATTAGAAGCCTTTGCTTTCCTTGCTAACGACAGCGAGTCTGGTCAGAGGTCACAGAGATGGAGCTGGTTTGGTTCGTGTGTGTTTTTTTTTCCCCCCTTTCTCTGGAATCTTTTTTTTTTTTTTTTTTTTTTTACAGAGAGGAAGGGAGAGGGATAGAAAGTCAGAAACATCGATGAGAGAGAGACATCGATCAGCCACCTCCTGCACGCCCCACAGTGGAGATGTGCCCGCAACCAAGGTACATGCCCCCGACTGGAATAGAACCCGGGACCTTTCAGTCCGCAGGCCGACGCTCTATCCACTGAGCCAAACCGGTCTCGGCTGGAATCGGTTTTGTTCACACCTGCGTTCCTAGGACTTGCACAACCTGCCCCAAGCAGGGCATCCGAGGCACCTGCCCTGTCCCGTCGCTCCATCTTAACTTGACATTACTGCCCCGTGAAGGTACGTGCCTTCCTCTCAA
>JAAGEH010000195.1:158729-202024 GCA_011751065.1 Lasiurus cinereus | reverse complement strand
CCCGTTGGCACGCTGCCCCCTTCCTGCCCGTCTCAGGGAGCGGCCACCCGGGTGGCAGAGAGTGGGCCGGGCACGCCCTGGGGCCAGCTCCAGGCAGGGCTTACGTGGACGTGTCTCCCCACGTGGGGCACCTTCGTTGGAGGCCGGGCTTGGACGCAGGGCGGGGGGGGGGGTGCCAGCCTGCGTTCCCCGGAGGACCTGGGTCCGGGTGCCCTCCGCGGGCTCTGCTGTGGGGCTCCCTGTTTGCCGTTGGCTGCTCTGCTTTTACTGGGAGAGCTCAGTTATCCACCGGCGTGAACTGGGAGCCAGCCGGAGCGGCGGGAGTTTGGCCACGAGCTGGCAGGCCCTGCCTGCCTCCCGGGCAGGAGCAGAGAGAGGGCGGGCCGGGTGTCCCAGGCCCCCCCGTCCAGCCCGCGCCTCCCGCTTCTCTGCACCTGGCGGTGGTGGGCACCCCGAGAAAGCGGCGCGGTGCCTTAAGCTCTGGGTGAGAGAAGGCTGGTGCAGGGAGTGTGGCCTGTGGGAAGGGATTTGGGAATTGGCCAGACTGTTCCCCGGTCAGGCCTCAGGAAACCACAGACTAGAGTCTCAAAAGGCGGGTAGGAACCCCCGAGTTTTCGATGGGCCAGTGAGAATTTCCCCAGCCCGGGCACCAGCAGAGACAGGAAGAGGCCCCTCTGCCCACCCAGCTCTCATCCTGCCCCGCTCCTCTGACCCCTGTGTCTGCCTCCCCTCTGCTGCCTCCACTCCCCCCCCCCACACCCTGTGGTGGCTCCAGAGGGGGCGGTCTGTCCCAAGGCCAATGCCCTTTTCCAACTTCTTGGGGAACGTGGGCTCTCTCCCCAGAGGGGCAGGGTTCCTTCTGTTTTCCTGCAGGGGGGTTTCCTGGGAGTCTGGGGTTCGGGGTGGGCATCCTCGTCCCAAGGCCAGCACCTGCGTAGAGCTGTGCCCCGTCACTCTGGGCTCTGGCCCAGGCAGCGCCCTGTCCTGGAATGCCTTTCGACCCACCCTCACTAGCCCACTTGGGAGAGGCCCTATCCACACCCCCAGGTCCGGCGGCCTGCTGAGCTAGAGGCGCTTCACCAGCTGCCCCCCACTGTCCACTGGGGTCCCCGTGCCAGCACAGGGTGGGTGGCGCCACCTGCCTCCCAGGTGGACGAGGATGGGCGTGGCTGCCGGGAGGGGGGCACAGGGTCAGTAGGAGGAGGGGAGGGACTCGTGCCAAATCACACCGCCCGCTCCCACCGCGGGGCAGGCCAGGGCGGTCCTCTCCCCCCGAACCCACGCCACCGGGACTGGACTGGGTCTCAGGCCGCCCTGGCAGGGAGGCTGCCGGAGTCATGGGCAGGGGACCCCTCCCCCTCAGAGCCTGGCCCCCAGAGGCCCTGTCTGGCTCCTCAAGGCCTGGAGCCGTGGTTCTCCACCTTCCTAAGGCCGAGACCCTGGCACACAGTTCCTCATGGGGTGGTGACCCCCAACCATGAAATGTTGCTACTGTGATGCATCGTGATGTAAACATCTGCATTTTCCGAGGGTCTTAGGCGACCCCTGTGAAAGGGTCATTCCGACACCCCAAAGGGGTTGCGACCCCCAGGTTGAGAACCGCTGGCCTGGAGGCTCAGGGTAGAGGAGCCGGGGTCCCTAGCTTCTGATTTCCCAGGGAGGGGCGGAGGGGGAGAAGTTGGGGGGGAGAGACAGCACACCAGGGTGGCTCTCCTGTTCAGCTGGCTCTTCGGGAGGCCAGGCAGGACCTTGATGGACAACAACCTCCAGGCTCAGAGCGCCTGCCCGCTGTCCCCGACCCGCGGGGCCTTCTGCCTGCTTGGACCCTAGGCTCTGGTTGGGGTCTCCCTGCTGGGGGCAGGAAGAGGGGGCAGTGCAGAGAGAAGTCCCATGTGGGCGGGGGGGAGGACAGGGGCCCCTCCCAGCGCCTCTGCTGCCAGGTGCCTTCAGCGTGGTGGTTGCCTCCCCTTTCTGCACCGTCGTGGGGTGGGGGAGGGGGCGCCTGAGAGCCCAGCTTCTGTGGGCACTGGCTTTGGAGTTGGGAGACAGGGTCCATTTCTGTCGCTGCCACCGCGGCCTCAGGGTCCTCTCAGGGAGGGGGCCCGGCGAGGCCTCCTGGCTCTCGGGTGACTGTGAGGGTGAGAGGCTGAGGCTGTGGGGGCCCCCGTGGCCCGCTCTGTGCCTGCAGATGTTCTGGGCGAGGCCGCGGAGACCAGTCAAGGGAGCGAGTGGGGATGCAAATGTCTGGAGACCCTGCCTGGGACTGAGGCCAGTGGGTGAGGGTCCGCCCTCCCCCCCCCCCATCGCAGAGGCTGAGACAGGCCCGGGGAGGGAACCTCCGGGGCTCCCAGCATCTGCGCCCCTGGCACCCGAGGCCAGGCTGGCACAGGCGCCTGGTGGGCCGGAGGCAGAAGGAAGGCCAGTCAGCAGCACACCAGGGGCGGGCAGGTGTCCGATATCCAAAACACCCCGAATCCAGTCACCACGGAGGAAGAGAGGGTCTAGATCTAGGGTTTTTCAAATTCAAAACATGAAATGGAAGGAAAAAAGGCTGATCTCACGCGGCAGAGGCTGGGCGTGTCTCACCCACCTGGGCGACGGCACTCCAGCAGGAGGAGGGCAGGCCCGGCCCCCCGCGATGGAAAAGTAAAAGTGGAAATTTTCTCTGATCACAGGAAGGCGAGTCGGCGGAATGACAGGGCTGGGGCAGTGCCAGGCAGGCAGGGTTGTTTTGAAGAAGAAAGGCACACACCCTTGGCATCGCCAGTGGCATTCCTGAAGTCCACGATAAAATCTCGGTCTTCGCGTCCGAATAAATCAATATTGACAGGAAAGGCCTGGGAGCCAGAGGACTTATGGGACGCCGCGCCCCACCCCCCGCCCCCCTTCGCACCTCGCCCCAGAATCTCAGCGGACACAGAACTGTTCCCTGGCGGCCTTAAAAAAAAAAAAAGGCTTTTGCAGGAGAGCTGGATTCGAGGGGGTGTGTCCCAGTGGGGTACAGGGTTTGAGGCCTGGCTCCACCATTTCTAAGATATATAGATTTTTTTATTGATTAGAGAGAGGAAGGGAAAGAGAAGAACTGAAACATCCGCGATGAGAATCATTGATTGGCTGCCTTCTGCACGACTCTTTCTGGGGACTCTGCCTGTGCCCTGACTCGGAATCGAGCTGTGACTTCCTGGTTCATAGGTTGACACTCAACCACTGAGCCACAGCCACTGCTGGGCCCGGCTCCACCATCTCTAGCTGTGTGGCGTGGACATGTGGCGTGCCTTAGTTTCCTCATCTCTCAAATGGGCTGATCGTCCCTCCTGTGTCATTGTGAAGAGAACTAGTATAGGTACAAAACGAAGAACAGGAACCGGCAGGCAGAAACGCTACCTGTTAGCTATCTCGATTCTACATGAACACTCCTGGCAGTGAAAGGACTCTAGGTTGTATGCACAGAAAATTCTAGGGAGAAGCCCTAGCCGGGGTGGCTCAGTTGGTTGAACCTCGTCCCCTGCACCAAGGTTCGATTCCTGGTCCGGGCTCAGGCCCGGGTTGTGGGTTCATTCCCCTGTCGGTGTGTGTATGGTCGGCAACCCACTGACTGGTGTTTCTTTCTCACATCGATGTCTCTCTCTCCCTCTCCCTCCCTCTTTTTCTAAAACCAGTGAAAACAGACTTTTATTTTTTTAATAATTTTTTAAAAATATGTTTTATTGATTTTTCACAGAGAGGAAGGGAGAAAGTCAGAGACATTGATGAGAGAGAGACATCGATCAGCCGCCTCCTGCACGCCCCACAGTGGAGATGTGCCTGCAAGCAAGGTACATGCCCCCGACTGGAATCGAACCTGGAACCTTTCAGTCCGCAGGCCGACGCTCTATCCTCTGGGCCAAACCGGTCTCGGCGAAAACAGGTTTTTAAAAAACTCCAGGGAGGAGAGTGTGGCGGTTATTCAGTCTCCCTGCACCTCAGCGCTCCCCACAGGAGGTGGGGTCACCAGGCGTCTGCGGCCTGCCCAGCCTGCCCAGCCTGCCTCGCCCCGAGACGTGGTTGTGAGCCTTTGTCCCTCCAGGGGGGCTGGGTTCTGGCAGGGCCTGGGCCGACACACCACCGGGCCTGCCCACAGTCACAAGCTGTTCCCTGGGCATCCGGCGACTCCCACGAGGGAAGAGGGCGGTCAGCCGGCACTTGCCACGCCCCAGGTCCTGGGTGCGGGTTTCCCGGGGATCCGCCTGGGGGAGTCGATGCTCCCACTGCCGAGAGGAGGCTCAGACCCTGAGCCCTGTGGGAGCCCGGCCAGCTGGTGAGAGAGGGGAAACTCAGTTCTGAGTGAGGGTCCAAGCCCAGAATTTCTGGAGTCCCTGTCAATGCCAGGGGTGTGGGGGGCAGTGGGGCAGCTCAGAAACAGCCCGCGCAGCCGCCAGGGGACAGCTGTTTCAACTGTGTGAGCAGCAGGCGAGGGAGAGGCACCCGCTGTGAGTTGGACAGATCCTGCTGCGACCTTGGGGATGTCACCCTCACATGCTCACTCCCCCCACCCTCCCCCAGCCTGGAGGATTAAGGGGCTCCCCCTCCCGGCGCACAGCAGATCATGGCCTCCCATAGCTCCACCCTCTCCCGCCCCCTCCCCCACTGCAGGTGTCTGAGATATCTGGGTCTCAAGCCCCTCTTTCTTCCTCCAGGTGTGGCAGGCGTGCTGGTGGGACACCCATTTGACACGGTCAAGGTGAGTCTCTTGTGGGTTTAGTGTCGGGCCCTGCGGAGGCCCAGACAGAGGACAGAGCCTGCAGGGGCTGGGGGCTGGGGCTCCCCTCCAGCGCCCATCTTCGGAACCCCTCAGGGTCTTCCCACAGGTTCTGGTGTAACGTGGAGTACGGGTCTGTGACACCAGATGGGCGACCACTTACCCACTAGGCCAAGCGGCTGTGCCTCCTGCGTTTGCCCCACATCCCCCAGAGGGGTGGCCTGTCCAGGTCTATCCTGGGGCTCGGCCTGTTGAGCCGGGGGGGGGGGGGTGGGGCGGTTTCCCCTCGCCAAGAGCAGGGATCCAAACTCCTCCGGACCGCATCTTAAAAGGAAGGAAAGCTCGGGGAGAAAATACAGAAACCCAGAAAAGTCTAAACTTGTCAGGATTCCCCGGGAGGGTCTTCGTCATTGTCAAGACATTGGGTGAGCGATTCCCGGGGCAGGCGCACACAGGAAGCCCTGCGCCCCGAGAAACCGAGTCCCAGGTTCTCAGACACCCCAGAGCAGACACCCAGCCAGTCCATGTCCTCCCTCCAGAGGTTCCAGCTCGGACTGGCCCTGTGGTTGGGGTCGGACGCCCTTGAACTAGCAAAGTCAGGGCCCTCCCTTCTCCGCTCCCTTGGGAGCCAGGGTGGCTGCTGGACACAGAGGCCTGTCCACTGCGAGCACTGCCCAGCGGGGGAGGGCGGAGCTCAGGCAAGGACATCACCTTCCTGGTTCGAGGCCGGCTCCGGTCTCCTGGTTTCCGGGCCCAGGTGTTCCTCTGCCAGGAAAGGGACTGGCGAGCTGGGGGTGGGGTTTCCTGCAGCAAAGAGGTGGGGGCCCCGCCTTGTGCACCGGCTCCTGAGCAAGAGGCCGGAGGCTGTGTGCCCGCGCCGTGGCCCCTGACTTCCCTGCGGGCCCCCGCCTGTGAGGCCTGCCCGCAGCCGGGCAGCCCAGGCCGGCCTGGCAGTGTCCCCGCGGGGCCGTGTTTGTGGCTGGGGTCACGTGCGGAAAGGCCTCCTGAGGCTGCGCGCAGCCAAGAAGCGGCTGTCCACGTCCTCAGCCGGCTCTGCGAGGCCGCTTGGAGCTGGGACTCAGCCCGGGCCTGGCCAGGCCTCTGCAGGCTCCCCTGGGGTCCCTCAGGCCAGGAGCATGGTCCTGGCACCCCTGCCCCCTCGCGGCTCCTGAGCCAGGACACGCACCCCTGGCCGCAAGTGGTGGGGTGCAGGAGCTTCTGCACCTGCTGGGCTCAGGCTCCTTGAATCCCCTTACCTGGCACCGGCAGCCAGAGGGAGCCAATCTGTGGCTTTTTTTTTTTTTTTTCCTACCAGCATCACATCTGGGCAAACTATCTTTAACCTCTGAGTTTGTTTTTTTTAAATATATTTTATTGATTTTTTCACAGAGAAGAAAGGAGAGGGATAGAGTCAGAAACATCGATGAGAGAGAGACATCGATCAGCCGCCTCCTGCACGCCCCGCACTGGGGATGTGCCCGCAACCAGGATACATGCCCCTGACCGGAATCGAACCTGGGACCCTTCAGTCCGCAGGCCGATGCTCTATCCACTGACCCACACCGGCCTCGGCCACCTCTGAGTTTTTTATAAAGGGGAGAAAACCTGTCCCGGGCACCCCCTTCCGTGACCACACTGTCCCCCCCAGGGCTCACTCGGAGCTGGGCGTGGGGCACGCTCACGGTCATTGTGATGTTACCATGATGGCTTTAGGTTTATTCCCGGCTGTTTCCCACGACGAAAGTTCAGCGCTCTTCTTACAAGCGCCCTGGGAAATGTAGAAAAGCAAGCGACTTCCTCCCGCAGACCGACCGGCCCCCCCTCCACCCCCGCGTGGCCTTTCTCTGGGCCACGGCGACGCTTCTGGGGGGAGAGCCGTCAGAACAGCACGCCGCTTGCTGGTTGGCTTGCTGTTACCAAAGTCACTCACGTCGTCCAAAAGTGTCACCGTCCTGGAGACGTAGGAACGAAAAGGGAAAAGACTCCCCCGGGCCGTGGGGGGTGTCTGCTGAGAAACGGAAATGCCGTCCGTTCTCGCTTTGGCAAAAGTGGGGTTCGTCTCATAGCCCCGCCGCTGAAACGAAGCGTTCACGTATGGCAGAGGGCAGAGGTGCTGAGAGGGCGAACCGAGGAATCCTGGGACAAGAGCGAGGCCCGACGCCCGCTCCCCCCTCCAGACCTCGCCCTCCTCCGTCCCCAGGCCAGGGCCCGCTTCCTGGAGCCTCAGGTCATCAGACCCGGGCTCCCGAGGGGCGAGGGGACACGGGTGTCCTGCGTTCCCCACGCCGCCTCGCAGCAGGGACGCTCCCAGCTCGTTCTCCCAGCCCCTCGGCACCGAAACGTGAGTCCAAAATGCGGCTCCCCCCCCCCCCATGGGGCCTGGAACCTCACTCAGCCACTGCCTCCAGCCACACTGCCCTCACCCGAAGGGGGTTCTCTGTCCTTTAGGGGCAGGGCAGGAAGGGGACCCCGAGGCCAAGCCCCCTTCCGCCAGGAGGGGCGGTCCCTGCGGTGTTGAAATTCCGTGTTGCTTTCACCGTCCTGCGCCGCAGCTGTCTCCACCCTGAGCAAACATGTAACTGTTCTAGGGGAGCTAAAGCCTCACCCAGAGACCGGGGAAACCCACATTTCTGTCCTCCCGGAGCCAGACCCTGGGCCTGACCCCCCCCAAGTTCCCTGTGGGCCTAGCAAGGGTAGGAGGGGCAGGAGAGCACGAGGGCCTAGCCCAGGACCTGGGTTGGGGGCCTGCTGGGGGGGGTGGGGGGGTGCTGGTGGAGAAAAATCCTCCCCCTCTGGTTCAGGGGTCTTCCTGGGCTGGTGTGGGAATGGCCACTTTTCTAAGGGCGAGGTCCTGACTCCCCAAACCTGAACACCCTCCATTCCAGATCTGATCAGACGTGGGTCCGCGGGCCACAGCTCACCCCAGAGCCAGGGGTCAGACAGGTGTCACTGCCAGGCAGTCCCCAACCAGCGGGCTCTGCTCTGCTGGCGGAGGACCGCAGCCGGTCAGAGGCCACAGCGTGGAACCTGGGCACAGAGAGGGCGTCGGGCTTGTTCACCCTCAGCCGCTGCCTGCCTGAGGTCCTGGGCCCCTGCCCCTCTGGGCGTGGTCCCCAGCAGTCGGCCCTCTCCGGCTGTTGACTGAGGGACCCCCCCCCTCCCCGAAGAGGTGCAGATCCCTGGTCCCCACGCACCTGGGAATTCCCAAAGCCACAGAGAGCCGGCTGCGGGGCCCCCTGCCCTGGGGGGCTGGCCTCGGCCTGGGTCTCGGGCGCCACGGCGCTGGCTGCCCTGTCCCCGGCTTGCCCGCCTCTCACGGGGCCCTCCTTCCAGGTGAGGCTGCAGGTCCAGAGCCAGGAGAAGCCGCAGTACCGGGGCACCATGCACTGCTTCCAGTCCATCGTCAAGCAGGAGAGCGTGAGTGGCCGGGCAGGGGCGGGAGCCAGCCGGGACCACAGGGGAACCGGGCTGTGGAAATGGGGTGGAGTGCACGCCCAGGACGCTCGGGTGGAGGATGGTGGCCCTGGTGTGACCTTCTGTTTAACCCCCAGGAACACCGGGGGGTGGGGAGGTTGGAAGTGGGGGAGACCATGCAGATCCCCAGGGGCGGGAGCCAGCCGGGACCACAGGGCGGGGAGGGGGACCGGGCTGTGGAAATGGGATGGAGTGCACGCCCAGGAGGATGGTGGCCCTGGTGTGACCTTCTGTTTAACCCCCAGGAACACTGGGGAGTGGGTTGGTGGGGGGATTGGGGGGGCATGCAGATCCCCAGGGGAGGGAGGGAGGGAGGCAGGCGGCGGGCCCCTGACGCCCCTCCCTCCCTCCGCCCGCAGGTGCTGGGCCTGTACAAGGGCCTGGGCTCGCCGCTCATGGGGCTGACCTTCATCAACGCGCTGGTGTTCGGGGTGCAGGGCAACACGCTGCGGGCGCTGGGCCAGGACTCGCCCCTGAACCAGTTCCTGGCGGGCGCGGCGGCGGGCGCCATCCAGTGCGTCATCTGCTGCCCCATGGAGCTGGCCAAGACGCGGCTGCAGCTGCAGGACGTGGGCGCGGCGCGCACCTACCGGGGCTCCCTGGACTGCCTGGCGCAGATCTACCGGCGCGAGGGCGTGCGCGGCGTGAACCGCGGCATGGTGTCCACGCTGCTGCGCGAGACGCCCAGCTTCGGCGTCTACTTCCTCACCTACGACGTGGCGACGCGCGGCCTGGGCTGCGAGCCGGGGGACCCGCTGCTGGTGCCCAAGCTGCTGCTGGCGGGCGGCACGTCGGGCATCCTCTCCTGGCTCTCCACCTACCCCGTGGACGTGGTCAAGTCCCGGCTGCAGGCCGACGGGGTGCGGGGCGCCCCGCGCTACCGTGGCATCCTCGACTGCGTGCGCCAGAGCTACCGAGCCGAGGGCTGGCGCGTCTTCACGCGCGGCCTCGCGTCCACGCTGCTGCGCGCCTTCCCGGTCAACGCGGCCACCTTCGCCACCGTCACCATCGTGCTCACCTACGCGCGTGGCCCCGAGGACGGGCCGGAGGAGGAGGAGGCGGCGGTGCCCGCGGCCTCGGGCTCGGCGCTGGCCCAGCCCTCCAGCCTGTGAAGCTCCACGCCCTGGACCGCGGGGCATCCCCACGGGCCACTTTCCATACATACACCCCCACCTCCACGGGCCGCCCCCCCTGCCCGGGCGGCGGGCGGACACTCCACCGCTGGCCCCTCCGTGCCACGCACCCAGCAGCTGGGCCGCAGGCCTGACTCTTCGTCCTTCTCAGCTGCGACGTGGGCCTGCTCCCACCCACTCCGTGCAGCCAGGGAGCTGGCCCCGAGGCCTGGAAGCTTCTGGAAACCCAGCCTACACTCCAGTCTTCCCTGGGACAACCCCCTCCTGCCCCCCGCCACCGCCCGGCTCTCCCGTGGCGAGGGTGCCCAGGGATACTCGCTGCCCCTCCTCCACCTGGCAGAGCCCCTGGACGCTGCTTGCCACCCACTTGGCTCTGCTGAGGACAGAGGCGGCCACCGCGGTGCCTCCTGGAGTCAGAGAACTGACCCTCTCCTAGTGCGTGTGCCCCGGCTTCTCCGCCTGGCGCTGCTGGGGGTGCCCCTCCTCTGCCACTCCCAGCGGAGGCTGATCTGGGACCCCCCCAAAGGCCCTGGGATTTGCCGGAGGCTCCACAGCCTCCAGGGTTTTAAACACAGCCACGGGGAGGGGAAGTCTGGACCCGCTGGGCCTCGGGCTGCCCATCTGTGAAATGGGGACACGGGTGGGCTGAGATGGAGAGCTCCAGCCCGCTTTTCCAAAGGGGAGAGGAGGGGGACAGTCTGGGCCCCCCACCACCCCTTCTCCAGCCAATGGTGTCTTTCCCGGGGCCAGCGCCTGGGTGCCTGGTGCTCCTGGGAGGTGGGGGGGCGTTGGTGGGCGTGGCTGTGGCCAGGGTTATGGGCCCCTCCGGGTTGAGGGGGAGCTGAGCCCATGCCCTGGGGCTTCCACTCCAAGCTAGTGCCGCGGTGGGGACTCGGGGTAGCCCTGGCACATCCCGGACCGTGTGGTCATGGGACGGGGTGGGGAGGGGGGTGGTTCTGCCTGGGGAAGGTGCCTGTGGCCCCCTTTGCCCCGAGTGGGGCTCCGCCTCTCGGGCAGTGTGCCAAGCTCTCCCAGGAGGCACCGGGAGGCAGACGGGGCTCCCACCTGTGCGTGGGGTCCCTGAAATAAAGCCATTTGTTTTTTAAGAGGACAAGGCTCCATTTGTGTCTCACAGGAGGGGCTTCGGTCCACACCCTCCCCGACGTGAGAGGGGCCGGCGCTGTGGTCTGTGCCCTCTGGCCCTGTGTGACCTGGGGTCAGCTTTGGGGTGCCTCTTAGCCCCTCCGTTTCCTGGTCTGCAGTAGGGGGCTAACGGGGGCAGGAGGATCGAGTGAGCGAAGCTCCGACGTGCTGGGCGAGGGCTGGGCGCTCAACAGGAGCTCCTGGGACAGCGGTTCTCAACCTTCCTCAGGCCGCGACCCTGGCATCCAGTTCCTCATGGGGTGGTGACCCCCAACCATGAAATGTTGCTATTGTGGTGCATCGTGATGTCAATATCTGCCTTTTCCGAGGGTCTTAGGCGACCCCTGTGAAAGGGTTGTTTGACCCCCTGTGAAAGGGTCATTTGACCCCTGAAGGGGTCGCGACCCACAGGTTGAGAACCGCTGTCTTGGGGTGTCAGCTCCCCCAGCCCCAGGAGGCTGTTCCCTCCTGTCCTCCCTCTGCGTGCGGCTGGCTCTCAGAGGTGCTGTGAGCTCTCCTGGTGGACCAAGCTGGCAGGAGGGTGCATGGCACTGCCCGCCCTAGATTAGACCCAACCCGCCGCAGAGGTCCCTGAGGGCGCCTCAAGCCGGCCCTGGGTGCCCACCCCCACTTCTCAGCCTCTTAGGGGGTCAATCCTGGACCCCCGATTTCTCCCAACCAGCCTGGATGAAGGCTTTCCTTCCCAACTGCTGAGCCAAAAAACTGCCCACCCATGGGGGGGTGAGAGGGGGGAGAGGGCAGGAGAGAGGCCCCCAGCTCTCCCTGCAGGAGGGGAGCCAGCTCCCCGGTGCCTTTACACCCCATTTAACGCAGCAGCACAGCCCGTTTCCAGGGAGAGGAGGCCAGGACGGAGCTGGGCGAAGTGTCCTCAGGTGTGACACGGGACCTGTCAACCCCTGTCCCCTCCCCCCAATCAGGTCCCCTGGCTTCTCTCTCACCTCTCCTCTGAGAGGACCCAGGCAGTTGCTGACATCCGGGGGGGGCCCCCCCCCCCCCCCACCGTAAGCACCGCTGGTTCACACCTTACCGGCAGGCCGGGTGGGAAGAGAGAGGGGCTGAGAGAGAGAGAACTGTGGGTTTGTTTGTTTTTATCGATTTATTGGACAATTTATTTTCTTCCAGACTGAAATTTGTGTTCATTCTATTTGGAATAAGTCATCTATTAATGTGGCAAAAAATAAAAATGCGGATGAGACCCAGACTGTGTAATGAAGGGGAAACCTGGTCCCCAGCGCCTCCTGCCTGCACCCCCCCTGCCCCGCCACCTCTCCCCCCGAGCCCAGCGCTGCTGTCTCAGTTCCTGGAGGACGAGTCCCAGCCCCTGGGGACACGCCACTCCTGCGGACTCTGGCCCGGGTACTGACTGTTCTTTGAACTGCAGTTATCTTGGAGATGCGGCTCAAACAACAGGCGTTTATCCTCCTGGAGGCCTGGGAGGTCAGAAGTCACGTTCACGGTCATTGCAGGCCGCTGGGACTGAGGGAGGGCCTTCCGTCCACCCCCCCCCCAACCCCTCCCCCATGGCAGCGGCCCGCCCTGGGCACACACCCTCTCCAGTCCTCGAAGCCTCCGCTCTGCAGCAGGGGATGCCCGTGGGGAGGGCCCTCTCCAAGGTCACACGGCCAGTGGGTGCTGGGTCAAGAGCCCAAAGGCCTTGCTGATCTGCAGCCCTCGCCGCACCCCCCCGCCCCACGCCCCGCCTGGCTAGGCACCCCGTGGCCCACCTGCACAGCAGCCCAGGCTGATCATGAGTTCCTGTGGCTGCTCCCCGAGGGGCACCCAGCACACAGGGTGGGGCAGGAACTTGGAGAGGTTGGGGGCCCACCCCCTGGGCCCCTGGGTCTCGGCTTCCTGGCTGCGTCTGCCTCCTTACGGGGCATCCGCCGGCTCTCCCAGGGGAGGCTGTGTCCACGGCGATGCCGGTGGAGGCAGTGGCCGTGGGGAGCGGGGCCGAGACAGCCCTTTGCTCCCCGCACACTGGGAGCCCTCCTGTGACCCCACCCACCCAGCCCCCACTCTCCAGGCCTCCCCACCCCAACCCAGCCTTGCTCAGGGGGCCCCTCCTGTAAGTGTCCCTTCTGGTCCTCCCTCCCTCCCAGCCTCCTCTGGGGTCCAGCCTGCCCCAGCTGCTGAGGAAGAGGAGGCTCCCGACACGCGCAGGTCACCTGCCTTCTGCCTGGCCGATTCCCGAGGCCTTTCCACCGGGAGGGAGCCCTTAGCGGCAGGTGGCCCTGCAGGGGCTGGAGGACAAAGGAGCGACCCCAGCTTACACCATCCTGCGGTCCTCGCCCTGGGCGGGGCGTGTTGGCGGGCAGCACGCGTGGCTGTGGGCGCCAAGGTGCCAGCTTCTGAGCTCCCCCACGCTGAGCGCACACACACGTGTGCACGCCGCCACCGCACCCCCTGGGAGCGGCCGAGCACAGCGCCCCCCGGGGGCGAAGGGGAAGGGTCTCCGGCTGGAGAACTGACGGGCTCACCCTCAGGCCTGAGGGCCAGAGCAGAAGGGAAGCAACGCAGGTGGCGGCGGTGGTGGTGGCGGTGGCATGGGGAGGAGGGGCGGGCCGGCCCTGTCTGGGGGTGGTGCACGGGGGAGAGGGGGGCTCTGGCCACCAGCTTCTGAGACCCCGGTGAGCAACCGGCGGCAGCTGAAGATCTGAAGCCTGGGCGAGGCCCGATGAGGTTCCCTCAGCGCCTGGCAAGGCCTGGCACCGAACTGGGGTCGGGAGCTGCTGAAGGAGGGACCCCGGGAGCTGGAGGGACCAGAAGCTTTGGGAGTGAGAAGCCGCTAGTGGGCTGAGGCTGGAAAAGTAGGGGGGGCTGGACTGGATGCGGTAGGAAGGAGGGGCCCCTACAGGTTCAGGCGGGCAGGGGGGACCCCCGTTTGGGAGACTGCACAGCGCGGAGCGGCTGGGCCTGAAGAGGCGGGTGAGGAAGGCTGGCGGTGGGGGCCCGGAGCCAGGGCCCCAGGCTGCCACTCGGGACCCAGGCGGCCAGGGCTCCTTCCCAAGGGGTTGGAGATGAAATCAGGAGCCGGCAGGCCTGGGTCTGACTTCTTGCTGCCTCCCTCTTTGCCAGTGACCCTCATCCATGACATGAATGGAATGAGATGGCGTTCACAGTGCCCGGCATGGTGCTGGGGACAGTGAGGTCCCCAACGTATGTGGTCACGCCTGGGTGGAGATGCTGGCAAGCGTTAAACCGGGACAGTGGGTTCAGCTACGGGGTGGGGGCGGGAGGCCTCCAATCTTCGACCACCAGCCCCTTCCCCCCCGGAATGAAGGAGCTCCGCCGTGCCCACTGCCAGGCGAGTGAGTGCTTCTCTGCGTCTGCTTTTGGCCAAACCCCAGCTAGCCCCCCGCTTATTTCACCGAGTTCTAAAGAGCCCCATTTACAGCCGGGTTTCTGACTGGAGTTCCCAGAACTACATCACCTGGGGTTGAGAATTTGTTTTCTGAAAAGTGGGTGAGTTTCTCATTAAAACTCTTCCGGTCCCTCAGTCCACCCTGGAGCTGAGAGGCTGCGCTAAGGACGCGTTTCCTGCTGGTGAGACGGAAGGAATCCTGGAGTGTCCATTCCCGGGCCACGAGGCAACCCGGGAGGCTCTGCCTCGGACCAGTGCACGGTGTGATGGGACGCTGGAAAAGAGGCGACTTAAGAGGCTCGAGGAACAAAACAAGAACCACAGGCATTGAAAAGCTTAACATTATGCGTTTATTGTATCTTATAGAGCCATGTTATTGTACATGCTTGGTGCTTCAAACTGGATTACGTTAAATGTTTTTTTCCGGATGCAAAGCCATCTTGCTCGATGCTTGAGATGCGGATGCCTTAAAATGCGGTAATACTTCTGCACCTATGACCTATGAGCTAAGGAGAAACCAAGGACAATTCCAGAAATGGCAAAAAAACATTTTAAGAAAAAGATGCACATGAGACGCAACGCTAAGTCCTTGAGCCAGGGCCTACAGAAATTACCAGAAAGCGAATAAAAACAATTGTTCTATGGAAATGACTTGACCAATCCATCACCATCGGTAGATCATAGAGCCTCGGAACAGTTACGGATATTGTAGAAAAGGTCGTTTGGTATCGATGCCTCTTCCCCCTCCATGTAAAAAGGACACCCAGACACCATGCAGCCGACACAATACAGCACAGCAGCCGGCCCCTCCCCGCGACACCCTGATGCTATGTCTCAGGGCGTCTGAGTGTCCTTCATGAGAAGCGATCTGGTCAAATTTGCGGAAAACCGCCGTGCTTTTAGGGTGAACGTGCTACCGTCCCCTTCACCCTGTGCGGACTCCCACTCCCGGGCCAGAGCCACGGGGCCAGGTGACCAGCTCATGGGAATCTGATTTACCTGCTGTCACCGTTCCCTCCCAGTTTTTGTGAGAGCCGAGTGTGTGTGTGGACGTATGTCACCTGCCTTCCCAGCTTCCACCTCTCTGCTCACCACTGAGGCCTGGAGGCAAGGCGGCGGCCACATGTGGAGGCAGCGTCTGACCGTCCCTGCCGGCCGCTCTGAAAGGCCTGCACTGCCTCGTCTTCGGCGACCGGGGACCTGAGCGCAGCCCGTGCAGAAACCATCCGAGTCCACCCAGGTCACTACGGGAGGGTGTAGACCTACCAGCCGCTCAGGCAAAGCCTCTGAGCTGGCCAGAGGTGCCTTCTGCCAGGCGGAAGAGCAGGCCGTGGAGCGCATGACCGAGCCGCAAGGGGGCCGAGCTCGGGTTACAAGTTCGGGGGAAATGAATGCACCTGCCGGTGGGTCCGAGGCCATCATCCAGTGACAGGCCAAAGTGCTGGCTTCGGCTGCTGGGAGAGCAGCCGCAAGGCAGCCTCGGGGCGCGGGCATGGCATTAAGTGGGTGCCTATCGGCAGCTTCAGTTCCCACCACCTTTTTGACCCCTGGGATCCATGCTCTGGCTGAAAGCAGGAGGAACTTGGGCGAAGGTAAGAGGACTAACATGGTCTTCCTAAACCATGCGATCCCCAAATCAGTCAGATACAAGAAGTGATCAGTTCTCTCTGCCTGTCATGGGGGTTGTTACAGCGATCAGATTTCCGACTGAAACGCTTCTGAGGGCCTGGTTTTCCTGTGCCACAGACACATCTGAGATAAGTTACAACAGGTAAGTTTTGCTAAGCAGACGGGGGAGTTGAGGGGGGAAGGGACCTCGGGGCTCTGCCCACCACCCGCCTGACCGGCCCTGCGTCCCTCCGGGCTGCTTGCTGGATGGAAGTGTCTCTTCTGTTGGTGAAGAAACAAACCAGAATTCTGCTGGGAACATGGGCAGGCAGTGGGCTTCCTCTCCTGCCAAGGGCCTTAGCCTTACTTTGCTCAAATTTAGTAAAATAAGTGACATGTAAAAGAACTGTACGTGAAAACCAGATAGAAAACATACTATCTTGACATCCCTCAAATCCTCAGGTCTTGAATCTAGGCAAAGCACACAAACACCACATGAAACCAAGAGTGTGAGTTCAATTGTCACCCTGGAAAATAAATGTCACTCGGAGGCGACAGTTCTTTATACAAATATTATGCTTCCCCTAACTTCACTCCCAAAGAGGGGGGGAAATAATAGGAAAATCCAAAAATAGAAAACAACATCTTATTAAATGTAAACGTATCCTCTGGGCTCTTATAATACATATCCTACAAACATGCAAGTATCTCAGCTCAGATGTAGGAAAATATGTCTATCAGTATCACTCGTACATCAGGTTAACCCTCCAGACCACCGATGGACTCGCTGTTCCAACACCACGTCAAAGGTGTGTCCTGTACATCCTCTCGGCAAGCGTGGGCATTTTAGCCACAGAACAGGGTTTCAGTTACCCTCCGGGAGAACGACTCTGATCTTTAACTGTCACTCACTCACCTACTCGCTCTCTCTCTACCGGGGCTGAGCGTCCCGTCAACGGCACATGAACAGAGTCAAGGGGGGGGAGGGGTGGCTACTTCAGACAGAGGGACGGAAGAGATGACCAAAGGCATCCATCCCCCCGCTAGAGGTCAAGGCACGGGAAGAGGGACCAGCCTCCTCACAGGATCCTGTTTCTGCAGGTCACAGGACATGCATGGAGTGGCTCTCGGGACTGCCAGCATGTCCCCGCAGCACAAGGCTGCCCCGCCGTGGGCCCTTGGGGAAGGAATCCCAAGGGCAGTGCCAGGACGAGGCTCCGCGGCGGTGCAATGCCAGGCAGGGTGACGCAGCTCCAGACCTAATACGCCCCCCAGGACTGCTGGCCCTCTGGCTGGCAGGCTGGCAGGGACGGGTGCTCACACCACGGCACCTGCGGAGGCCTCGGCCCCAGGTCTAGCCGGAGCAGCACTCTGGGCACTCGGCTTCAGAGAGGAGCACCATCATGGTGCCCCTCGCCCCCCCCCCGACGGCCAGCTACAGCCACTCCTGGCTGACCAGGGGGACAGCTTGGCTCTTCAGATTAACTCAGTTCCCGCCAACTACTCGCTCAATGGAACACAGATTCTGAACGAATACAAAAATTGTCTCAAGTTATATATTTGTCATTTATGAATCAGAAGGCACTTCAAAATTCCGGAGAGCCACAGCGTCCCTGCTCCCGGGCCACCAATCCTGCGCAGGACCGGAGGAGGAGCCGGAGACAGGGCCACGTTTCTGACCTGACATGTCCTGGACATCGGCGAATAAACCAGTTCAGCTAGTTTGTCAAGCACACAGCACAAAGATACACGGATGTTTGCATTCTGACTAAATGGGATGCCGCTGTATTGTGGCAGTTTATAAAATATTCTCATGGGTCTGATATTGGACTCGAAGTGAAATTCAAAAAATCATCACCGGACATTTAAGAGGTCATAATGTGAGAGGCCAAGTACTCATTGAGTACAATCCCCTTAACTGAATCACCTTGCCAACCAGTACTCAGTGTCCGTTTAGAAGCACGAGATTAAGCTGCTGGCGCTCAACCACTACATGTGCTCGCACCGAGGACCCCGCCGCCGAAGGACCAAGCTCTGCACCGCACGGCGTGACCGGGCCTGCCTCTGGGCACTAGCCGCCTGCTGGTCCCTGCCAGGTGACACCTTACCTTGAACACAGGCCAGGCTGTCACTGCCAGTCACATCTTTGCTGGGGGAACGAAAATCAAAGCCCAATTGCCAACGGGCCTGGTTGGGAGTCCTCTGAGGTAGTTCCTTAACTCGGGACGCCTGTCGCCTACTCTCTCAGAACTGTCCGTGCGGGAGAGTATCGAGATACCCATGCATTGCTTTCATCGTAAGTCACTGTAACTGAGTGCAAAATAAAGGAAACTCAAGTTGCTTTATTTAGCTTCCAATTTCTGGGAGGCTCGAGAATTATAATTATTCTGGACAACAAAAGGAAATAAGACTGTGCTTACAGATCTTTTTCTGCCATATTCTTTCTGTAGGATTGCTATTTTATTGTTGCCCTTTCTGTTACATGGATGTACACACCAGGTGTTAAAAGGTACAATACATTCTACAACTGAGCACCACTTTCTGTAACTGAACAGGCAAAGAGATTACACTGAACATCAGCATCTGGCAGTATTTTTCGGAAAAAAAAAAATGTGACTAAAATGGGTTTAAATTGATTAACACTATTAAATCACATCTAATATTTGATACTACATGATTCAATACAGCTATACGATACAATTATACAAAATGTGTTAACATCAAAGAATACAACCAAAATTAAGATAGCAAACAAAACCTATATAACTTTTTTTTACAGGAAAATACTTTTGAAGTATGCATGTAACTGCCCATTCTTTTAAAGAAAATCTACTGCAAGCAAAGTTATCATCCTCCAGAAAAATCACACATAGCATTACTAAGCATATCCCCAAAAAGTGTACAATATGCACACTTGGAAAATACAAAATTAAAAAAATTGTAAGCAACAGGTGAGCTTCATATTTATAAGAATGTGAAAAGAAGTCCCATTTTTAGCACTGTTGTATAAAGAATTGTCTTTTGATGAGAAGTTCATGACTTGTCCTCATGTTGGGACCACACTTTACAAAAACACCGTGTTTTTGAAACGAGATTACAGAGCTAGATAGAGTCATATCTTAGCAATGTCATCTTATTAAAGTTTTTTAAATTTTTACTACTTTATCAAAACATGTCCCTTAAGTGTGTAGGATTCATTTTTTAAAATTCTTTCCTAGAAACAATATACAAAGGAGAGGCATAGTTATTCCCAAACACACTCCTGGAAGATGCTTTCCGAGGTCCAGAAGGCTCTTCTCTCTCGTCTTCTCACTGGTTGTTTTTGGCCTTTGCATGTGTTAAGATGTGAGATTTCAGGTTAGTCGACTGAGCAAACTTCTTATTACAACCATCGAAGGGGCACACATAGGGCCTGTCTCCGGTGTGGATTCGCACATGTGTGCGCAAATTGAAGTCCAGTGAGAAGCGTTTCCCGCAGCCTTCGAACGTGCACTGCCGGGGAAAGACCAGAGAGCCTGCTCAGTGACGCGCGGACCACGGCTGCTGGAGGGCAGCCTGCTTCTCGGCCCTGCCCGGGGGGGTTCTAGCTGCTCCAGAATTAGTGGGCATGGGGCTCTAGCTCTGCGAGACCCACTCCTGAGGCCCACAGGAGCGCCCTCCTGAACCAGTTAAATAGCAAGTGAGACAGACAGCTGGATCTCTAAATATCGCGTGATGGCCCTAAAACTTGTGCACAAAACACACAGGAAAGCTTCCGGGGCCAAATCAAGAACCAGGTCAGGTTCAGTCTGCACTGGGAGTTTGTTCCCCTGCTCACGGGCTTCTAAAGGGAGACGGCATGTTTACCCCCATACAGTCAAGTTTTAGAAGTCCCCTGCCAATTAGTGATTCAATATGCTACTAACTGCCCAAGCGAAACTGGTTGACACCGCCGTGGGTGCACCGGAAATTTAGTTTCAGGCTGGCTCTTGAGCAATCCTTCCTCCTGATGGGATGGACACTACACTACAACCGTCTCTAGTGTGTCACAGAGCGGCCTCCTGTGACAGCTCCCCGAGCTGGAGCTGCCTGCCTGCACTCCAGGTGTGTGTGTGTGTCTGGGGGGAAGGGAAGGGTAGGGGAGGGGGGGAGGGACTGGCTCTACCTGAAAGGGCTTCTCTCCAGTATGAACCAGTTGGTGCCGTTTTAGTTTTGAGCTCTCAACAAAAGCTTTGCCACACTCTGCACAGACGTGGACTCGGGGGCCGTGGGTGTGCAGATGCTTTCTCATGGCAGAGTTATCCCTGAACATCTTTGTGCAGCCCTTCAACAGAGAGAGAAGCTTAGTGGCTCACACTGCCAAGTGCGACAACGAGTCAACCACTGAACAGCCTTCACTGACACGTTAAACAAAAACAACCCCAAACCCATTTTAATGTTACTTAGTATTATAGCAGAAATATTAAAATATTTAAGACAAATAAACGGACAGCTGAAAAAGGCCTTATCATTTATTAATGTAAACCCTGGTTTTTACAGATGAGGAAACTGAGGCTTAGAGATGTCTTAAGTAGACTTGCCCAAGGTCACACCACTAATAGAGGCCGAGCTGGGAGTAGAACCCAACACCCTGGCTTCCAGCTACACCACCGCTGCCTCACCCAACTCCGTCCCCCACATGAAGTAACAGAAGCCCTGAGAAATAAATGGAGTTAAAATGACGGCAGTCCACCACTACCTTTGGTGGGCCCCATATTCTGTGCTGCAAGAATGGGCTGTCACTCTCCATCGCCTACTGTTCCCTCTTCTCTCTTTGCCTCTTTCCCCTTCTTGACAGAGAAAGAAGCAAGAGGGTCTCCAAGGAATGGCAACTACAGAAGAAATTGATTTGGTGAGACACTAGGAAAAGAAGCAGGCAAACTGATACGAGAGCAGGGGCGGCAGATGGGAGGGTGGCGCTCAGAGAAGCATGTCCTGCCCAATTTCTTCTGCAGTTGTTGCCCAGTGATGGAGCGGGTGGGGGGAATGACAGACAGCACAACAGAGGACAGCACAAGCCAACCAGTAGACAGCTTCACAGGCAGAAGGGCGGGCAGGAAAAGCCACAGTTTTTTCACCTTGACCCCTAGAGGTTGAGTTTCCCTTCAGAAGATGGGGTTTTAAAGAAGTAGACAGAGAAGCTAGAGATGGCAGGCACTCAAAGGCAGAACTGTTTTCAAATGCTTATCTACGTTTTGGCCCCAATGAATCTCTCTTTACATTTCAAACTCTCCACACGAAGAGCATTAAAAAGAACAAAGAACTTATGAGTTGCATAGTCAGTCGAGGTGACACCGCAAAGCTAAATTTGTCCTATAACCCATCATTTCAAAAATTATTCCATTAAAAAATTCCGCCCTTCGTTTTTCTGCACCTGTGTGATATTTTCTGTTAAGTTTTAAATCCAACTAAGTTTGAAACCAATCCAAGCCAATTCCTCAAAATACCCTTTTGGGCTACCATTTTATTTTAAAGACTAAACCACATTTGAAAACAATTAAGTACCCCTTTAGTAACACACAATTAACAGAGTAAATTAAGAAAATGAGGAAGTTGTATTAAGTTTACTTTAGCAACATCCAAAATAATCCCCAAATTCTTGTAACGCACCTATAGTCCCAATAAAGTCCATGGGTGAGCACATAACCCAATGTCTAAGACTGACTCGTTAATGATCCAAAAAGAAATAAAACCCTAACATAATATATTCAATATATAGTAATAATAAAAACACTGATGCCCTATAGTAACCCCATTTAATAGTATTTAAATTTAAGTGGCCTTTACTGAACAAAACTTACATTACAAAATATAGTCTCTTGAATTTAGACAAAGATTACATAGTTCCTCACTTAATCTAAAAAAATATGAAGACAGAAATAAAAAGTACAAACTTCTGAAAATCTCTCTAAAACCTCATTAGCGGTCTAAGAGCACTTTTCCCCTAGCATTACTTACTTTATGAGGGCAAGCTATTGTTCTTGGAGCATCATCTTCTTTAATTTTTCTTGGCTTCATTCTTACCAAAAGAAAAAAAGAGAGAGAGAGAGAGAGATTTGTAGGAGTGGGTAGACTCAACTGGCATAAACCATATAGTCCCTAAAATGTTTTCCTTACAGGTCCACAAGCTAAGATTACAATATGCTTCCGTGCAGGGGAGGGGCGAGACAACTCACATCTGGATGCCTCTGCGTGCGAAGCTCTTCCGCTGGCAGAGGAGTGTGCTGATGTGCAGGAAGACTGGGGTGCTGCCTAGGGTGGCAATGCTAATGAGCTGGGGGGGCAGTTTGGGGTGGCCATGCTGTGATCTGGGGGACGCAAATATCTGCTCCTTCCCTGGAACTCTTTAAAAGACACAAAAGAGCAGGGCCCAGATAAACAGGAAATCTCCTAGAGGAGTGAAACTATGTATCACAGAGCAGTTGCTGTGATAACAAGGATGTCTTATACCCAGAGAAACAGATAGGGGAGGTTCTTAAAAACATGTGTCCCGCCAGCCCTGACGGGTGTGGCTCAGTGGATAGTATCCGCCTGTGGACTGAGGGGTCCCAGGTTCAATTCCAGTCAGGGGCATGTGCCTTGGTTGTGGGCACATTCCCAGTGAGGGGTATGCAGGAGGCGGCTGATCAATGTTTCTCTCTCCCTCTCCCCCTCCTCTTTCTCTGTGAAAAATTAGTATAAAACAACAACAATAACAAAAAACAAACAAAAAAAACCCACCCCATAATAATAAAAAATATATATTCCAGCACAGCCAATGTTTGAGCATTAATCTATGAACCAGGAGGCCATGGTTTGATTCCCGGTCAGGACACATGCCCAGGTTGTGGGAGCATGTAGGAGGCAGCCAATCAATGATTCTCTATCATAGATCTATCTGACACTCTCTCTCTCTTTCTCTCCTCCCTCCCTCCCCACTTCCTTTCCCTCTCCGTCTAAAATACAAATACTAAAAAAATATATATCCTAACACAAATACTTAAAAAAGGGAGGGGATCTACTCACATCGACAGAAATGACCTTTTAGATCACACGTTAAGTGTCATCGCTCCGGAAGGGGAACTAACTGCTGTTAACCGTAGTGTTGGCTACTGTAGGAGTCCCTGAGCCACTGGTGGACTTACAGGAACACCCCTATCTCGTCTCATCCTGCTTAATTTTTAGCACACTGTTGGCTTTTCATAAATAAATAAATAAATAAATAAATAAATAAATAAATAAATAAATAAATAAGAGCATTTCTTTAAAAGGACACAGATGTCTGGCCCTGCTTGTGAGAGAGGGAGCGCCCCGAGAGCTCTGATCCCCTGACAGCCAGGTGGCCCCCTGCATGGAATTACTATCCCGAGAGCTTGCTGGGCGGGTCACTCACCTACCTGCTCTCTCCACTGACCCAACGCTTGGTCTTTGGTCAAAACTCTCTCTCAAATACCTCCTACAGAACGGTGTGTGGTGAGGGATGAGAAATTAAGAGTTCCTAGAAAAAAGATGTACATCTCTGGAGCAAATGTTCGTTCTGCCCCTAGCTTTGCCATCTCAGGTTCCTCTAAGGGTGCATATTTAATGGACAACTAAGTCAATGATGCCTCACCAAGAGCCAATTGAACTCCACCTTTTTATTAGAGTTTTGCTGTCATCTTTGTAATGGCAAAGGCGCTAACAACATCCTTCTTCACCCTTCATCTGGGACAAGGACCAGCTTCTTATTTTATACAGTCTAACTCAGGAATCACCTAAACTTTTTGTGCCCCGGAGGAGCAGAGGTGAAACCATTTATCTGGCAGCCAAAACTTATTTCTAAGGAATTTGTCTAAGACTGTACTAATTTCCTGTTTTACAGGACAACATTTTCAGTCTAGAGTCTTCCCTGTATCCCAACATTGTAGGTACTGGGCCTTTCTTGTACTTAAGAGAATTACCAAATCCATGAGTAAATATTTTCTAAGTGCCTGTTGTGTACAAGGGCTCTGAACTAGCCTTTGTTATTTTAAATGCCACTCAATCCTAGAGTTTGGTTGGGTCTGAGTTCACAAAACTAGGTAGGACAAAAATTTGATGCCACGGCGCCACCTGGAGGTTATACCAAAGTTTGAAAAACTATAGTGGTTTATATGAATGGATTCTACTCCAAATATCAATTAAAAGGAGTAATTAAGGCCCTAGCTGGTTTGGTTCAGTGGACAGTGTGTCAGTCAGTGGACTGAAGTCTCGGGTTTGATTCCAGTCAAAGGTCATGCCTGGGTTGCAGGCTCGATCCTCAGTAAGGAGTGTGCAGGAGGCAGCCAATCGATGATTCTCTCTCATCCTTGATGTTTCTCTCTCTCTCTTCCTCTCTGAAGTCAGTAATATATATATATATATATATATATATATATTTTTTTTTTTTTTAAAGAGTATATAAAAACCAAGTTTCAGTCTTCCCAATTAAGAATGTTTTTACCTTTGAATACCCACCCCACTGACATCCTCCAGGTCTGGACTCCAGAGATAACTACACTGCTGCGAGTGCCTAAATTCATAAAACGGTCCTCACCTCAAGAGTGTCAATTTTATTGCCTGCAAATTCTCTCAATAAATCACGTTTTTTAAAATGCCCACTGGAATGACAAAGAAGTCTTACAATCTTTTCCTTGATCCACCCATCTTGGGGTCTGAATGTGGCAGCAGTGGAGGTCCCTGTACCAGGAGGGCAGGTGTGGCTCAGCTGAGTTTCCACACCCCATACATTTTCTTATGATTATTCCTAGGAACTGTATTTTTAAAAACATGATAAACTTTAAATATATGCAAAAGTAAAGAGAATGGTGCCATGTACCATTTACTCGACTCTTAATTTTTAAATATGCTATTTATTGAGTGTTCTCTTTCTTTAAATGTCATTTTCAAAATGTTCAAGTTTAAAATGCATTTGAACAAAAAGGAAGTGGAAGGTGTTTAATTGCAGCCACTCTTAAGCTGCTTGGCAAATCACCCTGCTTCACTCAGAGCAGCGAACGAGGCAGTAAATGCTGGTACCTTTTACACTCTATTCCAATGTAAACACTGGGAAAAGATCATTTCCCAAAGAGGTATACTTAGACGGAGTTTTGTGAATAAAGACTAAAATCTTCACAGCACCAATTTATATATAACTTGCAAACAAAAAATATATATTCTATATTTTAAATCCAAAAATTATTAAAAAAAAAAAAAAGACTAAAATCTTATTACTACCATTTTGAATATCTTCTTGACTTGCCCAAAGGAGACAGAAGTAGCCAAGACTGGAGTTTCCGTGGGTTGTGATACTTTACAAAGATCTTTTGGTCCAAAGACGACAATGACAACACCAAAGGCACTACAAATGAGACGGAATGGGATGTGCGACTTGATGCTGACTTCTACTAGTTCTACGACCTTGAGCAAATTACTTAACTTCTCAGCCTCAGTTTCTTACTCTGTAAAAAGGAATAATGCTGCCTATTTCAGAGCTGTGAAGGTTAAAAGTTGCACGTTAAACTCTTGGGAAATGATAGCTATTATTTTCACCAGCTGGCTGTGTGTTGAATGGGCCTAGCTAAAAATGAGTTAATTTCTTAAAAAAAAAAAAAAAAAAAAAGCCAGTAATACTGAACAACCCAGGTGTAGTGCTCTATTGAACCACCCTTTCAACGGAAGGGCTGTGAGATTGGAGGAAGAGCACCAGTACAGTAAAAGGCCTCCTCGACGAGTTAGAAATTATGAGGAGCCAGACACCACCAAGAGATGTTTCCCTTTCAATCAACATGGAGAGCCCGCTCCCTACGACATGACTGGTTTCATGCTGTCTCGATCTGCATCTGTGGAAGGAAGACATGGTAAAGATGGGACTCCGGGACCAGACACGGTAAGAATTTCCTGGTATGATTTCCTGCAGGGCACTGAGGAAACCAGAAGTTCCAGTCAAGTTAAATCTGCAATGTCCCAGAGCGGAGAGTCCATTTCTGAAGCAATGACTCTTGAATGAAAATAAGCCTCTTCCCTCTTGACTTCAGACGGGAATCACCTCTTGTGACCCTGTGCTGATAGGACAGAGGTTTCTGTGTAATACAGCTAGCGTTTGCAAGCATGGTAAAGAACTATAACAAGAGTAATGTTGCCTTAGACAAGTGAGACATTTGTTAAATGAATTATCTCCTAAATAACAGTGCATATTCATGTGATGATCCTGAAGAAATTTAAGGTACTTTCAGCTCCATGATCACATTCCCGTTAATCCTGTGATTAAAGTCTCAGGGTGGGAAATGAACAACCACCACCAACGTAACTTAAGCACTCTTCCTTCTGATCTTTCTAGACCAAAAGTTTCCAAAGGCCTAACTTCAGTTAATGAAAAATGCACAAAAGTTGTCCCTTTAATCAGAAATAGAATTTGCCAGGTCACACCCACTGACCCTTTTACTAAAAAGACATTTCAGGAGATAAGTGATCCATAGCTCCACCTCTCAAATACCATGACTTCCGAGTGTAAGTCATCATTTATACTTGCTCACGGACTATTGATTCACTGAGCAGTCTGGGGTCAGTGCGGCAGGAGTCTGAAACATCCTGTGTTCTGTTGCAGGCCCAGTGCAAAATCCCTGCCCCCAGTATATGAAGGAGAGAAAAGAGCAGCCGACACACCTCCTTAAGCCAGCCAGCAGCCAGATCACAAGAGGAAGTGGATAGAGTGGGGACCAGCAAAACAAGTTCTGTGGATCTTTATAAGCAAACAAAATAGGGTGGCCCAACAGCTTGCCACTTGGTGCCTTCAGCTTTCAGAGTCTCACTCACCAATTCTGGAGACTCTGGGAAATCCCATTTGGCTGTTGTTACTCACATTCTCAAAATAGGGCATTCCTGGCTCAATATTTCTCACCATCACTACTGTCCAATTAAGAGATTTGTTCCGTTTTACAGGATCTTTTCAAGATACCATGGGAAATGAGAGTAAAAATGAGTCCAACCCTATACATTTCATATACATTGTCAAGGTGAGCAAGATCTCATTCTATTGCATATACACGAAATCTTGAGCAGGTTGGCCATAACAGAAATAACCCATGCTATATTCAGGTGATCATGTAAATACTACTTTACTACACATCTTAACTATGTGCCAGGATCACCCTGCTTGCTTTAGAAATCCAAAGAAGTAGTAGCTTCAGTACCCACAAAAACCTTCTACAGTGAATCAAATGAGCTCTCTTCAAATATTGTCATATTATGCCCCATTTTTATGGCACTGCTTTTCCTCATCCTGCCCCCCTTTCAGGAGTTTCTGACTTATCTACTCATTTTTAAAAGACTTTCCTACCACCAAAATCTTCTAGCTTCTTACTCATCCTGCTCACTACTGAAGGAGATACTTTTCTTACAGCGATTCTCAGAACCCACAGACTTCCGGTACTAAACTGCCTCCTGCAGAGCTGTCTTGGTTTTCCTTTCACTGTATTTCGTTAGGAAGTCTTCCTTTTGATGTTCACTCTCATTTTACTAGAATAGACCCTCAAGTAACCTCCTCGGAAAGCATGCATGCAACATAATGAAACAAATCTTGTATTTGATCAATAGCTTTGCTGGATCAAGAATTCTACATTTAAAATCTTTCCTCAGAAACCTCGAAACACTGCTCCACTGTCGGATAATTTCTTGTTATCTACTGCTGTGGAAAGAGAATCTCAATCATTCTTTTGTAGATGAGCTATCTTTTCTCCCTCAAAATGTTTAGGTTCTTTATTCTTAGTGTTTTGAAATTTCATAAATGGCACCTTTAAGATATCTGGTACTGCCAAAACCGGTTTGGCTCAGTGGATAGATTATTAGCCTGCAGACTGAAAGGTCCCAGGTTCAATACCGGTCAAGGGCATGTAACTTGGTTGCGGGTACATCCCATCAGGGGATATACAGGAGGCAGCTGATAGATGTTTCTAACTCTCTATCTCTCTTCCCTTCCTCTCGGTAAAAAATCATTAAAATATATTTAAAACAAAACAAAACACAATATCTGGTACCTGGGTCCTCAGAGAGGTCTCAGGGACCCCGATTCAGAGGCGGATCCTTTGGGAAACGGAGGCTTCTACTCCACAACAGGGACACGTGTCTCCTGGGTGAGGGCTGGAAGACCCCGGGTTTTCTGCTCAGAGACTGGGAGCAAGCTTCTAGATCAGCGGCTGATTCTCCCGCAAGGCCAACAGCGCCAGGGGTTGTCCACTGCTCACTACCCACAGGCTCTCTTTCTGCAACTCTCTCTGCTCCTTCACAAGGTCACATCACAATGTACATCTGAGTGCTGCATGCCTCCCCCCCTCCGCCTCCTGCGGCCTCCCGCTTCTCTCCATGCTGTGCTCACCACTCCTCACCTGAAAGCCCCTCTGGTCCTTCCCCGGTTCCCCTGACCCTCTGAATACCAAGGCTTTCCCAGGACTGCCTGGCATCTTTTCCCTCCAAACCCTCACGCTCAGAGAGCTGACTCACCTAACGCTTCCAGACTTTCAGACACCTTCATCCACCCCATCCTCCCCAAACCACCTCCAGTCCAGGATGGATGGTTCATTAGTACCTAAAATTAAACGCTGCCTTAACCTGAACCCCAGACCAGCACTGTCTCCCCATTTCCCATCATCTAAGGAGTAAAGATTAAAAAAAAATTTTATTGGTTTTCTCTTTTATAGAGAGAGAAAGAAAGTAGGAAAGAGAAATACAGATGAGAAACAGTGGTTAGCTCCCTTCCACATACTCTCTACCTGGGATCGAGCCTGTAATCCAGGCCCGCGCCCTGACCAGGTGTTGTTGAACCAACGACCTCTCAGTGCATGGACAGTGCCCAACCAGCTGAGCCACTCAGGCAGGGCAGGGAGCAAAGCCTTTTTCACCCTCCTCTCACGTGTACTCTCATAGCACCCTATCTCCCAGGCACACCTGGCTGCTGGCTGTTCTGATTATACACTGGATACGGAATGTTTGCACCACGATCATGCCAATCTAGCATGCAGCCCACCACAGAAACCCCACCTACCCATCAAAGCTCCATGCTCTTCAAGGCCCCAATCAAATGCCATTTGCCACAAAGCTTTCTTTAACCCCGAAGTCTGATTATCTCGATTCCTGAGGTAGAGCCTGTATCATACGTATCTCACTAAATCCTGAGTTCCATAAGGAAGAGGCCACTAACTCTAAGAACACATGACAGTATTAAACACTGGCATAACATCTGCCCCAATCTCCCCCAAATC
The DNA here is from genome assembly GCA_011751065.1 of Lasiurus cinereus. NCBI lineage: Eukaryota > Metazoa > Chordata > Mammalia > Chiroptera > Vespertilionidae > Lasiurus > Lasiurus cinereus. The sequence goes on along the minus strand of JAAGEH010000195.1, from coordinate 173,296 downwards.
TCTAACCTCACTAATGACCATGTATCCTCCAGAGTCCATCTATATTTGTCCTGGGGTGGGGATAGGGTGGCTAATATCTGAGACAGGCCTGCATTTAAAATATGAATGGCAGATTAACAGCTGGAACAATGTCATTATCCTAAGTATTGAGCCTTAACTTTTCACTAAGCTGTAACAAATTAGAAATAAATGAATGAGTATATTTTTCTCTGGACAGGAAAACAGTGTTGGAACCCTCGTTAAATCCTAATGGAATGCTAAACTCATTTATCACATGTGGGGAAAATGAGGCTCCCCATGGCAAGAGGTCGCCCACTTTGCTTTCGGCAGGGCCTCCAGCCTCTTCCTACTCCGCTCTGCTCTCGAGACAAAAAATAATAATAATAATAAGGTGCCTTATTCTGTCCTTAAGAGAGCAGGATCACAGATTTCATTCTTCCTGACCCAGCCCTTACTAAATTTCCAGGGTGGTAAACTTTCTGATGCCCTTATAACTCTGCCCAACAACCCTGGAAAATAAACCATGTAAAAGGGCAGAGGCTTCTGCTATAGGGAACTCGCCTGCTTTAGGCAAAGCGAACATCTAATGGATTCAGACCTTCCTTGCTGCTTACCTCTTCACAGTCACAGGGTCCCAGCCACGAATACCTGAACTCGTCTGGCCCAGCAGCTTCCCTAGCGCCCCAGTGAATGACGGACGCATGAGATCCCCTCTAGTGGTCAGCTATACAAAGCAGTAAGGACTCAGGTCTCCTGTAGCTTAGGCCAGGACAACACACTGCATATGAAAACTTACACAAGCAGGCCAGGGGATGGTGTAAAGATATCCAATTCCAAACAAATTATGTTCAACTTACTTATTCACAAGCAATGTCATGTACAGAATTAAAGAGTATTTACTTCATCTTATTGTCTTCAAGGATCTAAAATGGTGCCAACGCACATTAACAGTACAGTTACTATCAAGAATAAAACCAACTGATTTTGTTTTCAAATGTTTCCCCCTAGAGCAAAAAATACAAGCCACCATTGTAACTTAGGCACAAACAACACTCAAGTAAGATGGAAAGAAGGTTCTTGTAACTTACCTAGCAAATTCTGCCAGCTGTTTGGGGTCTGAGAGGTCAATGCCAGGTATCCCTCCAGGAGGAAGTTTCTTTCCTGTCATGTACTCTGAATAATCAGGAGGCGAGTTCTCCCCAATGATCTGTTCTTCAACCACCGTCTCATGGTCAATATCTTTTTTTTCATCTGAAGCACACCAAAAGATGATCTTAGCTAAGCAAAAATGTCTATGTGGGCAAATACATTTTACAAACCACATAAAGTGTTTTCATCAGCAGTGTTTTCTTAATTTTGTAAGCACCCAGTCTTTTTCCTTAATCTCTTAAAATCCCGTTTTTGCTTGAGTGTCACCAACATCTTCAGTGCCAAACCCAGATGGCCTGTCTCTGAATGCTCCTGCCAGCCCCCAGGCGGTTCCCCAGCACCTGCCTCCCTGGACTCATCCACTTCTCTCCCGGCTTCTCTTCTTCTCCTACACCCGAGTTCTGCTTCTGGTCTGTCACACACACTTCCTGTTCACACTGCATCAGCCTTCGCCACCGGCAGGCTCCTGCCCACCTCTCCAGCCGCCTTCTCCCCTCTTCTCCACTCCACTGGCCTTTTAGGTCCTCAAATGCACCAGGGCTCGGCGCCTCTCCTCTGCAACTCGCTCTTGACTGAGACTTACAGCCACCGCTGTGTGATAGCTGTCGGCTCTTCCACCAGACTGCCAGCCCCTCCAGGACAGGGGTGCTGGTCAGCCCTGACCGCATGTATCCGCAGAGCCTTGTTCAAAGTCTGCCTATGACTGGCCCTCACTCAACGAGCACCTGGCTTGAAGAACGTAGGACACATCTCTAACTCATGTGTTGCCATCATCTGAAATCCAATAGAACAAAGGAATATTGATCCCCATAATTAATCTCCTGTATCACAGACATCAAATCCTACTGATCATTTTTAAAAGGCCTTCTCTCCCTTTGTCCCACCACCATCACCTTAGTTCTAATCATGTTCTTCTGCTCTGGGATGCTCCAAAGGATAAACCAATTCAGAAAATATAAGCGGATACACTTTCACCGGTGGTGCCTCCACAGAGGTAGTAAACTACCTCAGCCAGGCACTCTGGGTCCTATGCTGTCTCGTTTACTTTTAACACATCTAGGCTCAACCTCTACTTCTCTAGTACAGGAGCCCCCCCCCCCCAGCCATTTCCCAAAGGTTAATTCACAAGTGCCTGGCAAGATACTCCATAAGCAGGAGACCCCCCTCGGCTCTCTCTAATTCCAACCTACCTCCGAGCCTCCCATTCTTACTTTCAATTTCCGTATCGTTTATTGCTATTAACACTGCCAAACACGAAAATGAGGCTGCTGTGAGTTTTCGTCAGCTGCTCTGCTAACCTGGAGGGAAAGGCCCAGAGCCCACACCAGCCTCCTACAGCTCTGGTGCCTACAAGCAGAAAATTAAGTGCTCCAAAAACACAATGTTAACGGAAATGTCCTTTTCCCCACCGAAGTGATGCGCTAACAGCAGGAACACTAGAACTTTCAGAAGCGAAAGCTTGGTTGTCCAACTCTTGCATTACCTCCCACCAGTGTTAAAACCCATGACCAAAACCCAAACCCAATTCTGCAATTAAGGTCACTACCAGAAACAGCACATGGCTGTTTAGTTAGCACCCTGCTCTCTGACACCAGGCGTGAGGGAAAGATACAAGTAGAACAGGTAGAACGTAGGTTCGTTTGATTCAAGTTCAGTTCCTCTCAGCAATGAGAAGCACAGAATGCAACGGCTTTAAACTCTAAGCGCCTCTCGTTGCCCCTCACTATCCATTTCAGGAACTATTATTGGTCATTACCAGGAATTGCAGAATAGAACAATGTGTGTGCAGGCACTGGTTTAATCACACATACATCACCCTATAAAACTACTTTACAGAGGAGAGAGATGAGGCACAGTAAGTCAAGTCAGTAGCAAATGTGAACTCATGAACCCTAAGACCATGTGCTTAGCCGTTATGCTCAGCTGTCTCTGACTTGGAACTAGAAAGGCCGAGATAGAACTGTGCACCGAAAACCTAGGTAATTTTGTTAACCAGTGTCACCCCAATAAAATCAATAAAAAGGAAAATAAAATAAACCACTTGGCAAAATGCCTAGCAAAACCAAACACAAAAAACACTAGGTAATATCTCCCGGGGTTACCCACTGAGAGATGAAGAACATCCATCCAGGAATGAAGGGGGTGCTAAGAAAACAATAGCTGGGTGTATTAATAAGGAAGTTCAAGAAATGTAGCTATTGATCATAAGTCACGAGGCTGAGTTTCTGCACTTGACCAGATTCGTTCATCCCTCTTCTTTTCTCAGGACTGAGGCAATTCTTTCATCTCCAATCTCTCCAACTTTACATGCATCAACTAACTTTCAAGTGGCACAGAAACACACTGGTGGGCAGGGAAGCTATTTTTCTTCACTGATGTTTCATATTTCTGCAATTAGAATGTTACCAAGACACAGAAACATTGCTGCTCTGAGCAAGCTACTGATGAGCCCACATCTCAAGTATGCTGGGGCAGAAAAAGACTGACCGCCTGGCATAAAGAAATCAGGCCCAATCACTGGCTCTATTGGTTCAAACGGTGACTAAGGGCCTCCTATGTGCCCGGCACTGTCCATTTCCGGCTGTTCAGAAACAAAAGCCAAAAACAAAAGTTTTTGCCCTCTGTTCTCAAGATCAAGGTGCCAGCAAATTCAGTGCCCAGCGAAGGCCTCTTCAAATGCCTTTCCGCTGTGTCCTCACATACCCGGAATTCCCATCTCTTCCTATAAGAGCACTAATCCCATTCACCAGGGCTCTAGCCTCATAACTTAGTTCCCAAAGGCCTACCCCTAACACCATCACATTAGGGATTAGGGCTTCAGATTCTAACTTTTGGGGTGACACAAACAAGTCAAATGAGGAAATACTTAAGGCTCAGTTTCTAGTTTCAATATTCAAGATGAAACGTTGGGGGTCCAGGGGGAGGGGGTGACGACACCAAGATGATTAAGAGTTAGAATACAGTCCTGACCTGGTGACAGCATTATTTGGATACACCAAGGTTGTGGATTCAATTCCCACTGGGCACACACAAGAATCAACCAACAAATGCATAAATGGATGAAACAACAAATCGATGTTTCTCTCTCTAAAAAAAAAAAAAAATCAGTTTTTTTTTTTTTTTTAACGAACAAAATAAACCCAGAGCAGAGGCTGGCAAGATTTTACAGTCTCTAGAAACAGCCTGTGGGTCAAGCTCGGCCTGTTCCACACCCCTCATTTTCACTGCCTCCTTTTTATCCTAACTTTTCAAAATTTTGGTAAAAGTTATTCACATAGCTACAGCTGGTTTGGCTCAGTAGATAAGAGCATCAGCCTGTGGACTGAAGGGTACCAGGTTCGATTCCGGTCAAGGGCATATGCCAGGCTGTGGGTTCAATCCCCAGTAGGGGGCGTGCAGGAGGCAGCCAATCAATGATTCTCATCACTGATGTTTCTATCGTCTCCCTTCCTCTCTGAAATCAATAAAAATGTATTTTTAAAAAAGATATTAACATAATATTTAACTCTCTGTAAATGTGCAATTCAGTAGCATTAAGTAGATTCACAATGTGTGACTACCACCACTATCTACTCCCACCACTTAATTGCCCCACTGAAAATAACTCCTCCTTCTCCAGCCTCAGGTAAGCTCTATTCTACTCTGTTTCTATGAATTTACCTATTATAAGTATCTTTATAAGTGGATCCCTACAGTACTTATCCTTCTGTTCCTGACTCACGTCACTGAGCATGTTTTCAAGATTTAACCATGTTGTGACATGTATCAAATTCATTCTTTTTCATGCTTGCATAATATATCTGTATGGGCATACCCCATTTCATTTATTTCATTCATCTATTCATGGACACTTAGGTTATTTCCATCTATAAGCTACTGTAACAGAATGAAGGTATACAAATACATCTTCTATTTTTATAAATAAAATTTGATTGGAACAGTCATACTGATTTGTTTACACACATCCTATATCTGCTTTTCTGCTACAATGACACATGGAGTGGATTAGTTGTTGCAACAAAGATTGCAGGATTTTCAAAACTTAAAGCATTCAATTTTACAGAAAAGGTTTGCTGATCTTTGGTCTATTTAATGAGATTTCACTTAGAAAAAAATGGAATTAAACCATAGTGGAAAGCCTTCTACTTGAGAAAAGAAACAATTTTTTATGGCGAGATTACTAAACAATGGAGTTTGCTACCAGAAAGGACATCTGTCAAGTCTTTAAAACAGATTAGAGTGAAGTTTTATTTTGGAGGAGGAATAAATATGACTGGGCAATGACTTTGATGCCTGGGGGCAGGCTAAGAATATTGACTTTCTTGTTTCCATTTCTGGGAGGATGGTGTATCATCAGCTGATATGGAGAACAATGGGGGAAAGAGACTGTGCAGGAGGAGCAGGTCTGGAGTTCCCCTGAGATGTGTGTGACATCCAGTGGACAGACCTCAAGGAGGTACGTGGAGATGCAACTGTGGGGGAGAAGAAATCTGGGTTGGAGAAATTTATGGGAATCAATGGCATACAGACTGTATTTAAAGCCACCAAAACATACAGTATTATCTATTGAAAAATATATAGACAAAGAGGGAACTCAGAACCAAAATCCAGATGATTCCAATGTCCAGAATGAGGAAGACTCTGCAAAGGAGACTGAAGAGATATGTCCAGATGTACGGAATAATCTAGCTTTGTCTACTGAGACTTCAGTGACTCGCCAAGTGCAAGTGGTTCATAGTGAAGGCAGTCTCTCACAAGCACAGACAGTAAGAGCATGGTCTGTGCATAATTTAAAAACTGACTAGAAGTCAGTCTGCTTTTGATTATCACCATACATCCGCATTTCTAAACATCAGTGATAAAATATTCTTGCCTTAAAAAAATCTTGTTGGTCTAAGTTCTAAATAATTGCTGTGGTTACAACACACTTTCATGTTTTTTACTTATTACTTAATAAGCAGTGCATTAATTATCTGGAAATAAATTTGGAAAACTTGCAGACTGATGCACAGAAATTGTAAAGAGGGTCCTTAACTCTTCAATAACAAAATGCAATGAATTAACCGGTTGGCTCAGTGGATAGAGCATCGGCCTGAGGACTGAAAGGTCCCAGGTTTGATTCCAGTCAAGGGCATGTACCTTGGTTGTGGGCACATCCCCAGTAGGAGGTGTGCAGGAGGCAGCTGATTGATGTTTCTCACCAATGTTTCTAACTCTCTATCCTTCTCCCTTCCTCTTTGTAAAAAATAAATTATATATATATATAAATGCAAGGAAATAAACTATTTACATAGGAAAAAAATGTATATTCTGAAGAAGAGAGATTTCCAGAGAAAAGAAAAAAGATGCTGGGTTCTTTGGCCAGGAGAAATCAAAGACAATCTCATTTTCAGCAAGAGCTGGACACACATTAAAGTAACAGATCAAATAATGTCCGTTTGTTATTACCTGGCCAGTGTATTTGATTTTTGCAAAAGAAAATCTTCAGAAATCTTTGCCAAATAGAAATTTATGATACTCTAACAGAAATTAATATTTTATTAAATTTACAGACCATATGTTCAAAAAATATAGTAAGAAGTTACTAATTTCTCTTTTTTTATAATTTTATTGTAAAATATTTTACAGTTATAATATGCATTCAAATAAAGAAGACTTTCACTGGCCACATATTCATTTCTATGGAAAAAGATTCGCCATATAGAGGGGAAAGGTGTTAACTGATGTACTCTCAATGTCAAATGTTATGTACACTATTAAGCTGTACTTACTGGTAACGGGGTGACAGCAATACCCATCTAGGTAAAGCATGGTAATGAAGCAAAGTATCTAAATCTCTTTAAAAAATTGTTGTATACAGTTGATCATTAAACAACGTAGGTTTGAATGGCACAGGTCCACTTGTATACAGGTTTTTTCAATAATGCCTGTTACTATTTCCTATCAGAGGTGGGGAGTAAGTGGAATTTCAACTGTGCGGACATGACATCCATAACCTCTTGTTCAAGGGTCAATTATGTGTATACTAGGTATACATCCTCTCTGAAGTTTTCCTACTAGAGGGCGGACTTAGTTAACTACCCCTTCATTGTTTCAAGGAGACAGGGTCAATCCACATTAGAAGTTTCACTGCAATGAGTTTCTATAACTAGTGTTAACTTAAATTTAAAATTGTGATTACCAGAACACAACTGGGCAAAGCAAATTAAAACCTATGGCACAATGCCCGGCTGGCGTGGCTCAATGGTTGAGCGTTGACCTATGAACCAGGAGGTTACGGTTTGATTTTTGGTCGGGGCATATGAGTGGATTGAGGGCTCAATCTCATGCAGGAGGCAGCTGATCAGTGATTCTCTCTCATCATTAATGTTTCTACCTCTCTCTTCCTCTGTGAAATCAATAAAAACACTTTTTTAAAAAAACCAATGTCACAATTCCTATATGAAAACAAGCTGAGAATGCAAGGCACTACCTCATACGGAGAGTAGGGAAGTGGGGGAATTTATACGGAGAATTTCTCATAAAAATTGTGGACTGGTCATGTGTCACTAACCTCTGGTCACACACAAATGACCTGCTACAATCAGACCAAAATTTAGTTTAAGGGCCTAAAATGGAACACGGAATAGCTAGCCAATGCCACCCATAAATGGGATACACGTTTTTCATTATTTCAGCAGGATAGTCATTCACATTTTAAAGATATTCTCTATTTTTTGCATATGAAACTATTCAAAGGGTAGAAAAGTTGTGTCGGTCCATTTCTCATGTATGCCTTTTCCTTCTATGTTAGCAAAGCTATAATCACTGAAAGTCTAGTCTGAGAAGCAAAGCAAAGAGACTCAAAAGAATTTACAGTCCAAAAGGTATGATTAAGGAACTAAATGAAAAGGCTGGGAGCATTCTACAGGCCTCCAGAGAAGAGGTGAAAAAGTGGAGTCTCGCCCTCGCTGGTTTTGCTCAGTGGATACAGTGTCGGCTGGTGGACTGAAGGGTCCCGAGTTCAATTCCCATCAAGGGCACATAGCCAGATTTCGGGCGTGATCCCCAGTAGGAGGTGAGCAGGAAGCCAGCCGATCAATGATTCTCTATCATCATTGGTTTTTTCTTATCTCTCGCTCGCCCTCCCTTCCTCTCTGAAAGCAATAAAAATATAATGAAAATGTAAAAGATAAATAAGGACTGTTCCTGGGCTGTTTAAAAAGTGCAGTCTCACCTGCCCTCATACTCCACCTAACCTGGCTTTGTGTGATTCAGTGTCTGATATAAGCCCTGGCAGGTGTGGTTCCGTTAGTTTAGAGCTGCGTCCTGCACAATGGAAGGCCACTGTTGATTCCAGTCAGGGCACATGCCAGAGTTGTGGGCTTGATCCTCGGTAGGGGATGTGCAGGAGGCAGTCGACAGATGTTATGCTCTCACCGTAATGTTTATCTCTCTCCATCTCCCTTCTTCTATCTAAAAAAAATAAAAAAGTATTTTTTAAAAAGATCTCTTCCCTTCAAGAGGTCTTTCCTTCTTATTCCTGAACCTTGCTTGGTTTCCTTGGTTAATGAATAAAGAGAATGGCACCTACCTTATAAGGTCTTTAAGACAAGATAACACACTAATGCCAACCATTCTGTCTGGAATAGAGGAGTGTGCAAAAACTTCTTCGGTCCACTTTTCCCTCCCTCCTGGGTTTAAAGAGACAGTAGGTACCATGCTTAATGGCTTTTAAAGAATGGAGTTAGCAAAAGTAAAGAACATAGACAATTATGGACAATCTTCAGTTAGGTTACCCTTAAGCCTTTTTGGCCATTCTGTGTGTGTGAAACGTGACACTAGACTGGTGGGAATCTGTGCATTACTACCAGTCAGTGGTCCCCTTCAAATATAAAGCAGTTTATTTTAGAATTCAGTCCTATGTAAACCTCAATTTTCCTTGTATTTTCCCATTTTGGAATCAGATAACAGCAGTAAGATTTCCTTTTGTACCTTGATTGCCAAGAAGAGCTCATTAGGGTTGACCCTAATGCTTCCTTATTTATATTTTTTACTTCCTTATTTTGTTGTTAATCCTCACCCAAGAATATTTTCCCCATTGCTTCTTTAGAGAGAGTGGAAGGGAGGGAGAGAAAACATCATCAATGAGATTGGTTGCCTCCTACATGCACACCGCCCTTGACATGGAATTGAACCCAAGATCCTTTGGTGCGTAGGGTGGTGCTCAAACCATTGAGCAACTGACCAGGATGGACCCTAATGCTTCCTTAATTCTGAGCCTGAATTTCTATTTTTACCAATTCTCACAATTATTTATCTATTTATTTACTTATTTATGGGTTAGATTTTATTTCTCCACACTTTCCATTTTAGGGCATTAACTTTGGTCTGACCACTCTAGGTGACTTTTAGTAAAAATGACATTCCTTATTCACCACTACCACCTCCTCCACTTAAGTGGTACAGAGACACACTGCTAAACAATAGGCAAAAGGGAGCCATAGGCTGTTTCCACTTTCCCCCACTAATGAAGACCTTAAGTAAGGTAATACCACTTACCGAGTTCCTGGTACCTGTTTTATGCCAGCAACTATCACATTCCTTAGTTCAAGCAAAAACCTTTAAGGTATTAATCCCGTATTTTTTTAGTTGACGAAATCAAGCCTCAGAAATACCAAGTAATGTACTTAAAGCACAGTGAGTCACAGATCTAGGATTGATTCTGAAGTCCATGCCTTTTCTAAAAAAGGGAAGGCTCTTCCAACCCTCCTCATCCTCAACATTTCTTTCCCACCTCTGTGGTAACAGAGTGTGGCATTTGGGTCTACAGGCTAGGATCCTGCCTTGTGGACTCAGCTAGTTGCTGAGAACATTCTCTTTGTCTAGTGCTGTTTCTAAAGCTGCAGGGTTATAGCCCAGGGCTTACACTCTAGAGCGATAGTTCCCAATGTGGGGCAATTTGACTTTTAAGAGGGGCAATTCGAGAATGAGTTATGAACAGTGAATTTTTCTGCTTTTCTTATGGTTCTAGGAGCCTCATATACAATATAAAAACATATATTGTGACATATTTATGCATTTGAGTTCTCTATTATATGTTCTAAAACTTTATTTGCTTTCATATCACTATATGATATTTTTAAAACAATTTCTTAGTGATTTCTTCCTCAGTACTTCAGATGTCCTTTCATTCTTTTATTTTTCTCTTTCATGGATGCCACGTTCCTTGGAAGCTTGTTTAGACCAAGTTAATGGCCTTTTAGGCTTCCTCCACATGAAAAGAAGTTCACTTTTTGAACTCTAAGAATTATATGTCACGGGGAGTAGGGGTAGGGGACAGACATATCAGGATTTTAGAGATGCTTAAGTGGGGCGTGACCAAAAAAAGATTGGAAAGCACTACTCTAGAAAAAGTAGACAAGAAAAATAAAGGAAAAAGGGCAAGACGTTTGCAAGCAGTGCTACAAAGAAAAGAAAATAACAGTTATGAGATAGAGTGATAGTGTGTGCGCACTAACTTGAATGAGCAGAGAAGGCCTCTTAGAACTGACTTGAAAACTCAAGTTGCACTAAGAATGGGAGCGCGCGGCTCAGAGCACTGGAAGCAGAGCAAGTGCTAAAAAACAAATTTAAGGAACTGAAAGGCAGGAAGGCTGGAGGATGGGAGTAGAGGGAGGAGCAGGGAAGGAAGCAGGGGCCAAATCATACGTGGCCCTGCAGGTTATGCTAAGGTGTTTGGATTTCCCAGTCAATAATGGGATGTCTGTGGGGTGTGGGCATGGGTATGTTAAAACAAACAAAATATAAAGTTTACCATTTTAACCATTTCTAAGTCTATAGCTCAGTGGCATTAAGCATATTCATTGCTGTGAGAGGTTTTTAAGCTAGGGAATGAAATCAACTGTTTTCAAAGTCTTAGAAAATTCAGAAAAGAATAGGTTGTATATGTGTATGAAATCCAGAGGTCTGTATTTAGTCCTTATTAAAAAGTCAATAGAAACTTATTTAATATAGAAACCATATGTATTTATACAAGAAATAAAAGCCCATCACAACCAGTTAGATTGTTTTAATGTTTAGTCATATTGGAAACCACTACGTAAGACTAACTGAATGATTATTAAGCATTTTACTCAAGAGAGTTCCTAATAGTCTACAATTAAAGAGCTATGCTTTAAGAAGTGGAACATATTGCTTCCTACTGTCACAGAGGAATTCGGAAAGGAGAATTCTTTGGTACAAAGGGACTGAAAATGCTTTTAGGGATACCCTTACTCCAAACAAGTCATTTTACAAGGATCCCAAGGTCAGAAGTTACAAGATCAGATACTTTGGATCAGTGCCCTCTAAAGAGGAAATCTGATGGTTTACTAATATGATTCCCAAACCACTGGGCAGCTGTTATTGGTAATTAACCACTAAGTTAAATAGAATGGGACCTGCTAACACAATATACTCAGCACTAGGAAATGGTTCCTTTCCTGTACAGAAATAAAAGCCCACCACACATAGGAAGGTACAAATTTATACAACAGAGCCCACTAACTTCTATGACCTCCCCACATCTTCCTAATGTTTTGCTAACAAAGGTAATGTGTTGTTTCCAACATCCAAGTAAGACAGCAAATTTTAAATATACAAGGTTTAAGAGTTTATCCAATATTATAAAATACAACTCACGGGTAAATTTCCGGATCCTAAAATTATAAAGTTTTCACTTTTGCATACTCTTCCTACGGAAAGCAGTTAGAGTAGGATTTATAAAATGGTTACCTGGAAAGAACAGATCTGGAGGTAATAACAACAAAAAGCAGACCTGAAGAACTGTTCGTTCTAATAAATTTTTTTTTTTTGGCTAATAACTTGTTATGGGCCCTTATTTCACTGCCTTAAAACAAACCGATCTTACTAAGCAGGCTTAGTACATACCCGAGAGCAGGAGGCTGGCATACTTTCAAAATATCATTTCATTTATTCTCTTTCAAAAGCCTAAAATGCTAGGAGGTAGGTCAGGAGTTCTGACCTTTTCCTGATCTAGATTCTTCTTTCCCCACTAGGGAGAGTCTGCTGTGGAAGGTGGGAGGAGAAGAAAAGGCCAATCACGTGGACTGGAAAGTCTAACAGAGGCGGCTTTATCGTAAAACAGGCTTCCAGAGCTACCAGGTCAGGAATCGGACCTGACGGAGGCTGCCCCTCGTCGCTGCTGACGTCATTACTTTGGAGAGGACTTCTTTAGCTTTGCTCCATGGAAATTTATGTCCACAGCATTCCTACTTAGTGATAAATAGCATGGCCACAAAGGAGAAGTTGAAAATCCACAGAAGAATGGCAAATGTTCACATAGACTAGTGACTGTTGATATACCTGAATTTTTTTTATAACATTAAAAAAAATTTTTTTAAATATATTTTTATTTCAGAGAGGAAGGGACAGGGAGAAAGAAACATCAATGATGAGAGAGAACCATTGATCAGCTACCCCATTCATGCCCCACCCTGGGGATTTAATAACAGTGAACCCCTGGTTCATGGGTTAATGCTCAACCACTGAGCCATGCCAGCCAGGAAACACTGAAAAAGTTTTAAGACATTTCGATTTCCTTTCAATTTATCAATCCTAGTATCAAAAGTTTTCAGGCCGAAACCGGTTTGGCTCAGTGGATAGAGCATCAGCCTTTGTGGACTGAAAGGTCCCGGGTTCGATTCTGGTCAAGGGCATGTATCCTGGTTTTGGGCACATCCCCAGTAGGGGGCGTGCAGGAGGTGGCTGATCGATGTCTCTCTCTCATCGATGCTTCTAACTCTCTATCCCTCTCCCTTCCTCTCTGTAAAAAAAAAATCAATAAAATGTATTAAAAAAAAAAATAATAATAATAATAATAATAATAATAACAGCCCTAGCTAGTTTGGCTCAGTGGATGGAGCATTGGCCTGCGGACTGAAGAGTCCTAGGTGCAATTCCAGTCAAGGGCACATGCCAGGATGGCAGGCTCTATCCCCAGTAGCGGACGTGCAGGAGGCGGCCCATCAATGAGTCTCTTATCACTGATGTCTCTGTCTGTTAGTCTCTCCCTCCCTCTCTGAAAAAAAAAAGGAAGAAAAAGAAAACAGTTGAACTGTGATTAAATACCAATGTGTTCAGCCTTACCTGAGGCCATGTTATCCATACAATGGAGCACTATTCAGCCATAAAAAGGAAGTACATCCACAACATGGACAAACCTTGAAAACAGACTAAGCCAGACACAAAAGGCCACATACTATACAATTCCACTTAAATGAAATGTCCAGGAATTGCCTAAATCCAGAGAAACGAAGTAGATTAGTGGGTGCCATGGGCTGGGGAGAGACCGATACAGGGATGGTGTTTCTCTTTGGGATGATGAAAATGTTCTGGAATTAGAGAATGGTCATGGTTGTACAACCTGGAGAATATATATTAGAAACTACTGAACTGTGCACATGTGAAATATATCAACTTAAAAAAAGGAAAAAGCAGATGTCTAAGGACTTTATAACTTTCAGATCTAAAACTACCCTATAGCTACTGCTATCCATTCAAAGGCACCAACCATAGGCACCACTGTTACTCTGGTGGGAAATCAAAGATGATGGCATATAACCAAAAGAAACTGATAAAATCCTAATATTTGGTTTCCACAAACATGCTGGGCCCCCACTTAGCTTTTTTTTTTCTTTTTAAACCAAGGAGCACTAATAAGTAACTAGAGTTCTGAGAACATGACCCTATATATACGTTAACTTTTATTAAGAACTTCAGATAACTAAGCTTGGTGTTAGACAAACTGTCACCTCACAGAACTCAATCCAACCTAAAAGAATGTTTTAGTAAAACTCTAGTGTAGGTGAAACTTTCGAGACTAGGATCAAATGAGACCCAGTAAGTGAAGCAGTGAGCACATTGCCTGCCTGCTACACACACACACAGCTTACCAATTACCCTGCTTTGATTTCTTTAATAGATCTTTATTGATTTCAGAGAGGAAGTGAGAGGGAAAGACAGAAACATCAATGATGAGGGAATCATTGATCGGCTGCCTCCTGCAGGCCCCAGTGGGGATTGAGCCACAACCCAGGGATGTGCACTGACCAGGAATCCGACCGTGACCTCCAGGTTCATTGGTGGACACATCCAGCCACTGAGCCATGCCCGCACGGCTGATTTCTTCACCTCTAATCAATTGGCTCTTTATTTCAGGTCTGAAGATGAAACTACAGTGTATGCAGAATTTTAACTTGAGACATGTATAGTTAATTACCGTTTACCTTCTCTTTGGCAGTAATTCCAAACCACAAGAAGAGGGCTAGTTTATCAAAAAACACGTCTTAGGAAATAGGCCATATTATGTTATTGCCATCAAATATTTACCACCTTTATGGACAGAGGACTCTGTAACACCAGACATTCTTTAAAAA
>JAAGEH010000195.1:61146-108729 GCA_011751065.1 Lasiurus cinereus | reverse complement strand
GTGTTGGGATGAGTGTGAGTGAGTGAGTGTTGGGATGAGTGTGAGTGAGTGTGAGTGTTGGGGTGAGTGTGTCAGAGGCCGGGCATGCAGCCCCGGCTGGTCTCTGCGTGCCGGCCGGGTCCGCTTGCCGCCTGCAGGCCTGGCCTCGGCCCGGCGCCCGGGTCCCCTCCGCTGCCCAGCCAGCCTCCGCCGCGTCCGCCGCGTCCGCCCTGTCTGCCCGGCCCCAGAGCCTCCTCTCGGGCAGGCGGGCCGCACCGGGGCCCTGGGTGGTGTGTCCCTCACGGCCGGCCACTCCCGGAGCCTCTGCCCGGCGCTGTCCTGGTCCCTGCGGCCGGCCACTCCCGGAGCCTCTGCCCGGCTGTCCTGGTCCCGTGGCCACGGCGCTCGCCGGGCTCTGGGCGGCAGAGGTCCAGGCCTCCGGCTCGGTCCCAGGAGCGGGCGGCGGGCGCGGGCAGCGACCCAGCTCAGCTGAGTCCCGGGGGCGGTGGGCATGTTCTGGGTCCCCCTCCCCACTCAGCCCCTCCCCGCCTGCCTTCCCTGAGCCCGGAAGAGGCCCCCCGTGGCGCTAGCCCTGCTGCCTCGACCCCCCTGGCAACCCGCCCTCCGTGCCCGCACACGCCCCTCCCGCCTCACCCGGCGGTGCCCAAATGGCTCCTGCTGAGGCCCGGGACCTTGCCTTGGTCACTGGGCCCCCGTCTCGTCTTCCTGTCTGTGACCCTCCTGGCCCCGCCCGCAGACGCCCTAAGCCCAGGGCTCCGCCTGCCCCAGGACCTCAGTCTGGGGTCCGTGTGGCTGGGGATCCTCAGAGGGGTTCCCCAGGGGGTCCCCCGGCCTCCCTTCTTGTCAGGGAGCCGGAACCCCGGGAACGGAAGGGGTCAGATATTGGTTTCCCTTGAGTGAGGACTGAGTTTGCACCTGGCAGGCGGGGGGAAGGGATTGGGGGGGAAGGGGTGGGGAGCCAGTGGGCCCCTGGTGTCAGGGCTGTTAGGACGGCCCAGAGGAGCCCTCGTCCTGGAGGGACCTTCTGGGGTCTCCACCGGAGGCCTCCCTGCACGCTGGGTGCCAGTCCCCCCCACCCCAGCCCACCCCAGGCTCTCAGCCGCGGTGCCCCGACCAGGCTGCAGGCCTCGGTGCTGCTGCTCCTCATGGCTCCCCGCGGGCTGTGTGGGCCGCGCACTTGTGGGGGACCCCACCACCTGCTCTGTGGGGCAGGTGCTCTCAGGCCCAGGGAGGTGATCTGGGGCTGACACGCTGGGGGTCCCCCTGAGCCGCCAGCAGCCAGCTGCCTCCCCCTCGGCCCCGCATTTCATTGCTGCCAGCAGGATGGCCGGGTCAGGGACCCCGGGGCCGGGTCAGAGGTAAAAGCCGCCTCAGGCCAGGCTACCCCCCCCCTCCCCCCAAGCAGCACCTGGTCCCCAAGGCCAGAGACGGGCCTGCGAGCCCTCAGGCCCAGAACTGGGCTTCCTTCATCCCCGCAGTCATCCCCGCTCTGGGCGTGGGGCTCAGGCGGGCATCGGAGGCGCTGAGCCCAAGCTGGGGGGCGGGGCGGCTGGGGGAGGGGCTGGGCACCTGGCAGCGGGGCCGAGCTGCCCTGGGGAAAGGAGGACGGGGCACCAGGCCCCCGAAGGGGGGCCGGGCCGGGAAGGCACCGGGAGTCTCCTTGGCTCCCACAGGCAGGACTCAGTATCTGCTGGACGGAGGGCACCGAGCCCCTGTCCATGGTCTCCGCGGGCAGTGCTGAGGGGCACGGGAGGGGCCTGGGGCCAGGGTCCGCTCAGGTGCCCAAGCTGGCCGGTTAGGGCTCACCTGGCGTAGGTGCGGCCCGCCCCGCCCTCCTGCCCAGCTTGGCCTCCTTCCAAGGGGAAGCAGGGCAGGCCCCCGGGGAGGCTGGGGCTGGGCTGCTCCCAGGTCACCTTAGCAGGGGAGGGCCTGCCCCCCGCCCCCCGCCCCCCGCCGTGGCCTGAGGGGAGCGGCCGGTGCCCAGAGGCCACGGCTGGGGAGCGGGAGCCTCCGGCCTGCATCCCCGCCCCGCAGCCAGCTGTGCAAAGGTGCCGGGCGCTTTGCATGCCCCGGCCTGGCTCCCGGCTGAGGGCGAGGGCGCAGGGGAGGGCATTGCTGACCAGGAGGTGGCTGGCACTTCCTCCTCGCCCTGGCCCTCCCAGGAAACTTGTTTCCCTGCTGGATTCCCATCCCCGAGCCCCCCTATTCCTCTGGAGGCACCCATCTTCCGGGGCAACTCCCTCAGAAGTACAGGGGTACCTCGAGATACGAGTTTCATTTGTTCCGTCACCTTGAGGCGTGGGAAACTATGAGACGCTCGAGTCGCGGTAAACGGGTGGGTCGTGTGCAGCCGGCCGATCCGCGCGATGACTCCTATCTCAACTGTTGCTCGTATTTCAAAGCAAAAACCGCTCGCTCCACGGCTTGTATCTCAAAAATCTCGTATGTTTGGGTACTTGTATCTCGAGGTACCACTGTATCCCGTTCATGGTGACCCCTTTGGGGACAGGAATACATGGGGAGGAGGCCTGCCCCCTGCCCCCTCCCAAGTGGAGTCTGCAAGGTGACTTACTTGCCTCTCCCCCCCACCCTCAACCCCGCTGAGGTCTTTGGGTCTCTCTCGCCCCACCTGGTGGGCGGATGCCCAGGTGCCGAGCACCCTACGGGGCCTCTGGCCTTTCCTGGGCAGCCGTGGCCTGAACAGCCACCGCGGGGCAGGCCCGGGAGGGCAGGTACCAGGCCGGTCTTGCCTTCACATGGCCCCATATCGCCAGGCCTGAGGCTTTCGGGAGGCGTGACCGCCTGCAGGTCTGGCACCGCATGTGCCTGGGCCCTGCCTCGGTGGGCGCACATGCTGGCCAGCATCGTGGAGCCCGAGTCCCTGCCCCGCCTCAGCTGGCGCTGACCCGGTCATCCGTCAGTGCACGCTTACTATCTAGTTGGTCCTTTTTCATATCCTCAAGGGTCTCATTAAATTTATCGGCCTTTTCTAGAAAATTCTTGAAAAACCTTATAACCGTGGGTTTGAACTCTATATCCAGTCGTTTGCTTTCCTCCATTTCTTTCATTTGTGATCTGTTTGTCTCCGCATTTTGGCTGCTTCCCTGAGTTGATAGAGAGTGGCTTTGTGTGGTGGGTGTCCTATAGGGTCCAGTGGCTCAGCCTCCCCAGTTACCTGAGGTGGACACTCTTGGTGCACCCCTTTGTGGGCCGTGTGCACAATCTTGTTGCAGTTAAACCTTGGTGGTTGTTGGTAATTTATTACCTGGGAGGAACTGACCTTCGGGCCAATTGGCTGTGAGGATCAGCTGTGTCTACGCCGTGAGAACTTCTGTGCTGGAGACACCCTTGTGAGACAAGGCTTACTAAAGCCTCTGTGCTCAGCTGGGATGGGGCAGAGTCGTGGGGCGGAGCAGACAGTATTGGTTTCCCGTCAGCCCTGCCCTCACAGGCCCTGTGTCTCAGTGTCCCTCGGTAATCGCTGCAAGCATCTCCGAGAGAAAGCCGCCCCTCGAGTTCCGCCCGCTGCCAGACGGTCCAGTTTCTCCCTGAATGAGTCTGGATCTGCAGAGTGTGGCCTGGAACTGGAGGTCAGAGCAGTCAGGAGCTTGTGTCTCCCTCCCGCTTGAGAAAGCCAGCCGCGCACTCAGCTGCCCACCCTCTCCACCCGAGTGCCTCAGTACCTCTGCCTCCTGCAGCTCCCCTGAGTCTCAATGTGCTTTTTTCTTTCCTGACAGTCCAATTTCTCCCCGAATGAGTCTGGGTCCTCAGAGTCTCACTGGGAACTGGAGTTCAGCGCAGTCGGGAGCTTTTGTCTCCCTCCCGCTTGAGAAAGCCAGCCGCGCACTCAGTTGCCAGTCCTCTATGTGCATGCATCTCAGTACCTCTGCCTCCTGCAGCTCCTCTGGGTCTCCGTGAGCCCCTCTCTTTCCTTCTAGTTGTAGAATTTCCACTCAGCCAGCCTTCCTGTGGTTCTGGATGGTGTCCGTTCTGTCTTTTAGTTGTAGTTTTGAAATGGTTGTGCGAGGCAGCAGTATAGGTGTGTACCTAGGCCGCCATCTTGGTTTCTCCACTTTCCGCTTTTTAAATGCAGCCATCCTCCTGTGTGTATTTCATTGTGGTTTTGATTTGTGTTTCCCAAGTGATGACACTGAGCATCTTCCCATGTGCTCATTGGTTAGCTTCACATCTTTGGAGAAATGCCTATTCAAGTCCTTCGCTGGTTTTTACATGGGGTTGTTTGCCTGTTGTTCAGTTGGAGGAGACTGTTACATGTTGTGGACTCGAGATGCTTGTCCAACCCTCGCTGGTTTGGCCCGGTGGAGAGCGTGTTGGCTGTGGACCAAAGGGTCCTGGGTTCAATGTCGGTCAAGGACACGTACCTTGGTTTCAGACTCCTCCCTGGCCTGGCCCTGTACTGGGGTGCGTGCAGGAGGCAACCAATGGATGTGTTTCTCTCACATCGATGTTTCTCTCTGTCTTTCCTTCTGTCTTCCATGCTCCCTAATGGAAACATATCCTCCGCTGAGGAGTAACACAAAACAAAATAAAATAAAATAGAAGATCCTTGTCCAGACCTGGGATTCGAAGCCACTCCGGACGCGGCTCCTCCCGGTGTGCAGGGGCTGCCGTGGCCTCCCGTGGCTGGAGGAGGGGGGCGGGTCCACGCTTTGCTTGCTCGCTCTTCCTCACTGCGCCGTGGCCGCCGTGCTGGGGAGCCGATGGGGAGGTGTCGCTGGCCGGTTGCGGGGAGAGAGCTCCCAGGATCACAGGGCTCAGGCCCCAGGTGGCCCTGCCTGCAGAGAGGGGGGCTGGGTGGGAGTGGGGGCTGGGAGTCCTGGTTCTGCCCGCCATGTCCGCTGCCGTTGGGCTGAGACCCCTTGGCCACTCGGCCAGTGGCAGGCTGACCGGAGGGCTGTGTGGAGCCGCTGCTCGCACAGCTGGAGCCCACGTCGCCGCAGCTGCCAGACGTGGCCCAGGCTGGGGGAAGGGCAGGCATGTGGGCAACTGCCAGGGGGATTCTGTTGGCTTCCTGGGCAGAGTGGCCTGTGATTCTAGGATTCGGGGACCCAGATACCCCCCCACCCCTGCCTAGCATCTCCCAGCAGATGAGGGCTGTCCTGCTGTCCGGCAGCCAGGCCCAGTCCGAGGGGACAGACACGGTGGGAGGTGCGCCGGGTCCTCGCCGTCTCCCGCTGGACACCGCAGCCCACAGAGGGTCTGTCCGCCTGTGAGCCCGAGGCTTCCCTTTGCCACGGGCTGCGTGCCTCGTGCTCTGCAGCTGGTGGCTCTGACAGGAAGGGCGCTGGAGCCAGACATTCCGGCTCATCTTTAGTCCCTGGAGCGGCGTCACCACACCTTGAAGGCTGGCGTCCCCAGGCCGGAGGCATCTTCTCAAGTGCGAGGCTGGGGACGTGCCCTCAGGGTCTGGCTGAGCCCGGGCATCCCTCCAAGACGGTCTCCTCCGCTGGGAATGGGGCACAGGGATGGCAGGAGGGGGGAGGGCCTCGGGGCCACTGAGCTTGGCGGTCATATCCTTCCGGACCGAGCAGAGCGTCATTTCAGCGAAAGAGCTGGGCAGAGCTGGGCAGAGCTGGGCAGGACTCGGCCTTGGCCTGGCCAGTGCCAGCTGGGGCCCAGGCTCTGCTGCTGTGCTGGGACCCTCTCCCTGGGTCCTGGGAGGGTGAGCCTGAGGCTGCCCTCTGCTGAGGAGGGAGGGCACTGCCTGGCCCGAGGGGGCCCTGGGACAAGCCCCACCCTTTGAGCCTCAGTTTCCCTCTGTGCATGGTGGCGCTGAGTGCCCACCTGCTGGGCCCTGGGAGGTGGGACGGAGCAGACCTGGTGTGCGTCTGTCACCCTGTCCATCCCTGTTCCTGGACATAGCATCCTCCCTGGCCTGGCCCTCACGGCCCCTCCTGCCCGGCAGCTGCAGAGGTTTCTAGAAGGCACGGCTGTCTTGATAGAGGGTACTCCCTGCCCCTTCCCCCCCCCCCCCCCCCCCCCCCGCCCAAGCAGGGTTTGCTGCTTCCGTGCTGGGAAGGCCTCCATGGGCTTGGCCAAACCCAACTCTCACTTTTTTCTGTTTCTGAGACATGAAACAGAAAATACAAAAGATACCCTAACCCACACCCACCCGCCAAAATGAACACCGTCAACGTTTTACGGCGCGTCCTCAGATCTGGTGTTAAGAACGGGAACACTTGAGAGCCAGCCCGAGCCCTCCCTGGGGGCCGCCCCGCCCGGTTCCCGATCCGCCCGCCCACCTGTCACAACCCGCTGCGCTGCACCCGTCGCAGGTGGCGACACCCGCTCTGTATTTAGGTTGATGGCAAAGCCCCCCGCCCCTGGGACGTCTCCCCGGCACCCCCAGGCGGTGGGGAGGAGGCAGGTCTGACTGTCGGGGCGCCCACAGGCCCGGCTGGTCCTAGGTCCAGAACCACACGCAGGGCCAGGCCTTAGTGTGATCCTTGAGGGCGAATGATCATCCCGTGTCGCTGCCCAGGGGCTTCGTGGATGGCGGGGGCGACCCATGGGATGAAAGGAGGGAGGGTGGGAGGGGAGGAGGAAGAGTGGGCACCTGGCTGGGGGCCCATGCAGCCGCCCCCCACCTCCCTCACCGCCTTCTCCCCTGGCCCTCCCTGCAGCCAAGTACCCGGCCCTCAAGGCCCTGATGCGGCCCGACCCCCATCTCAAGTGGACGGTGCTGGGGCTGGTGCTGCTGCAGCTGCTGGCATGCTGGCTGGTGCGGGCGCTGGCCTGGCGCTGGCTGCTCTTCTGGGCCTACGCCTTCGGCGGCTGCGTGAACCACTCGCTGACGCTGGCCATCCACGACATCTCGCACAACGCGGCCTTCGGCACGGGCCGCGCCGCCCACAACCGCTGGTTCGCCATCTTCGCCAACCTGCCCGTGGGCTTGCCCTACGCCGCCTCCTTCAAGAAGTACCACGTGGACCACCACCGCTACCTGGGCGGCGACGGGCTGGACGTGGACGTGCCCACGCGCCTGGAGGGCTGGCTCTTCTGCACGCCGGCCCGCAAGCTGCTCTGGCTGGCGCTGCAGCCCCTCTTCTACGCCCTGCGGCCGCTCTGCGTGCACCCCAAGGCCCTGACGCGCATGGAGGTGTTCAACGCCCTGGTCCAGCTGGCGGCCGACGCCGCCCTCTTCGCCCTCTGGGGGCTCAAGCCCATCGTCTACCTGCTGGCCAGCACCCTGCTGGGCCTGGGCCTGCACCCCATCTCCGGCCACTTCGTGGCGGAGCACTACATGTTCCTCCGGGGCCACGAGACCTACTCTTACTACGGGCCCCTCAACTGGATCACCTTCAATGTGGGCTACCACATGGAGCACCACGACTTCCCCAGCATCCCCGGCTGCAGCCTGCCGCTGGTAGGTGCCCGCGGGCAGGGCGCGCGGTGAGGCGTGCCCGGTGTCTCAGGAGGCGGGAGATGTGGCGGGTGGGCCTGGCTCTGACCTCCTTTTCCTTTCACGCTGCTCAGGGAGTGGCCACCTTCTCAGGGGTGGTCTCCGGGCCAAGGGAGAGGCCGCACAGGGGCGGGGCGTGGGTCTGGAGTGACAGGGTGGGTCCAGGCAGGGCGGGGGCTCGAAGCGCCATCAGTTTAGGCCGCTTGGTATGATGCAAACCTGGCTGAGCCCAGCTCTGGCACGCCCTGGCTGTGCATCCTGGGGCGGGCAAGGTGATCCTAGGGGCCCCCCATGGCAGAGAGGACAGGGAGGCCGTTTCACAGACGAGAAGGTAAAGGTGGAGCGCGAGGTGCCTGTCACAGGAAGCAGCACAGCCAGAACCTAGACTCCGATGGTTGTGAGTCTTTACTTCCGGGCGGCGAACGGCCCCCTGCTTGCACCCGTGCAGGGCACCTCGGCTCCCTGAGCCCATCTGCGGCTCTCTCGCAGGCCCTGGGCGCTGGGGTGCCCGGCGCGCCCTCCATGGGCGGCGGTGCTGGGGCTGCAGGTGCCGAGGTGGGAGCACTTCCGGAGGCAGCTGAGGGCGGCGTGTGCGGGCAGGGCGAGGAGCCGAAGGGGAGAAGGTGCAAGATCGGCACTGAGGTCGAGAGGAGGGCAATGGGGGTGGTGTGTGGTGGGGCTGAGGCCAGAGGGCTGGCAGGCTGGGGAGGGCACTGGACGCGTGAGGAGCGTGAATGGCCAGGCCAGGCTGTGCCTCGGAACTGGGCAGGAGCTTGAGGAAAGACGGCCCGGCCACCCCGGCTCCTGGATCAGAAACTCCAGCTGGCTCCAGGGACGGGGGCACTGAACCTGGGCAGGGGCAGACCCTGTGCCCGGGGCTAAGGGCCAGCCTCCTGCCGGGCTGAGCTGACCACAGGCACTCTGCGGATGACAGGGTGTCAAGGTGCACACGCTCACATGTCTGGGTGTACAGGCTCACGTGTCTGTGCACACGCTCACGGGCACAGGTGTGCAGAGGCCTGTCTGTGCCAAGCCCGGCCTCTGACCCCCCCTCCCCGCAGGTGCGGAAGATCGCGCCCGAGTACTACGACCACCTGCCGCAGCACCACTCGTGGGTGAAGGTGCTTTGGGACTTTGTGTTCGAGGACTCGCTGGGGCCCTACGCCAGGGTGAAGCGGGTGTGCAAGCTGGCCGGGGACGACCTGTGAGCAGGCACTGCGCCGGCCATCGCCCCGGCCCTCAGCCTGGCGCTCGGCACTCCCGGCTGCTGCCTGTGCCCAGGCTCCGGTACCACGCCGCCGCGACAGCGGACACCGGCTCTGCACGAGGACCTGTTGCTGCCCCCCACGCTCTGTGCGCGGCCGCCACGGGGCTGGGGGGTCCGGAGGGCCCCTGCCCCAAATTAAACCAGCGCTTCTTCCCACGCCCACGGCATGCTTCTGAGGCGGCTCGGCCCCAGCCTGGGCCTGAGGACGAGGCCCCTGGCTGCCTGGAGGTGGTCTCCCCCTGCTCCCAGCCCTGGGTGCGAGGCATTTCCTGAGGGCCCTGCCTGGGTGGGGGTAGGCAGCAGAAGGCCCCGCATACCTGCCAAGCCCATGTGCCCGGAAGCCCGCCCTCAGGCTCACCCTGCCAGGTGCTGCAGCCAGGGCCTCCCCGGTCCACGCCATCTACTCCGGTCCCCCCATCCCCTGCACCCTCGAGGGTTCAGGCTTCACCCCTGGGGTCTGTCCCCACAACCAGCAGAGAGATGGAACGTGAGATTCCCACAGACCAGGAGCTGGACAGATAGGGGACTACAATCAGAGGGAGGCGAGCGGGGGTCCTGTGTCTCTGGGAGGGGCCCTGACTCTGGTGAGGCCGAGGGCACACTGACCTCGGGAGGCATCCTTCCTGTCCGCCCTGGCCGCCGTCCCCAGCCCTGAGCCTGCAGGCGCCTGGCCCGGGGGTGGCCAGCAGCGGAGACCGGAGCCTCAGGGCCCTCTCCCCTTCAGCGCGGAGGACACTCACGGGATCAAGTCTGACTAGGAAAACGGGTCCCGTCATCAGCCAGACTGGGGCCTCCTTCCGGGGCCCTCACGCGGCTGGGCCCCCGGCTGGGTCTGGCGGCCGTGGGTGTCACTGGATCTCCAGGCCTGTCCCCTGGCTGGGCCGAGAGGCAGATTCTCCCTGGCGGGTCTGAGAGCGGCTGGCAGGTGCCTCAGACGTCCCTGCGGGGGCTCAGCGGATGCCAAGGTACCGGGGTCCCTCCTCCCAGCCCTGCTGGGCAGAACGCACGCGGCCTCCCTCCCGTGGCCAGCCCAAGCCCCCCAGGAAGTGCTCCCCCTCCCATCCACCCCACGTCTGAATTCAGCCCCGCGAGCCCCCAAAACCCCCCTCTTTTCCTACTACTGGCCGCCAATGCCGGGGCCTTCCCCGCAAGGGGTGCCCCAGCCAGCAGGTCTCAGGCGCGAGAGTGGGCGGAAGCTGGTGTGTGGACAGTCAGCGTTTATTACCACGTGGACACAGACACCGAGGGGCGTGGACAGACTTCACACCGTGACGCTGGGAGGAGCGGCTGGCACAGGGCGCCAGGCCCAGGTGCGAGGGGCACCCAGGAGGAACTCGGAACCACCTAATGAAGCGTGGTTTGGGGGCGTCTTTTCTATAAACCGAAAGAAATGTACACTTAAATAGACAAATATAAAATACAAAAAAAGGCGAGTAGACCTGGTGTTGTGTGTCAGGTAGAATCTAAAAAACCAGGAACTGAACTTTCCCCTCTGTAGTATTCCTCACAGGCTAAGACTTGAAGTGAAACGCATCCTAGCTTCCGTGCGCGCGCGGTGGCTGGAGACCGGGGCTGCGCTGCTCCGTCCGTCCGTCCGCCCGCCGGGGTCGTGGCTCGGCCCTGCAGGTCTAGGAGGTGCTGATCCCGCTCAGCTCCTGCCTGATGGCTGAGGGCGGGAGAGGGGGCTCAGGGGGGGCGGGAACCAGCCCACCTCCCCCACAGGGCCCGCCCAGCCCCGTCAGGGCGTTCCGGTGCCTCTGGCCTCCTGAGACCCCGGCTCACCGAGTCAGAGGCCCCATGAGGTCGTTGGTCCTCCCCCGAGCCCCCAGCTGGCAGTCTTGCTGAAGGCCCGCTGGGGTGGGGACAGGCACCAGGAGCCCTGGACAGGGCTGGGCAGGGGGGCCCCCTCCTCTCCCACTCCCTGGCCTGAGCTCCTCCCCAGGAGGGCAGGGATTCTGCTTCCTCCTGTCCGCACCCCCAGGATGTCCCCCCAATTGGGGCCTTTCCTTGGACCAGGCTTGAGGAGAGCTGGACCTTGGCGGATAACAGGCCAGGCTGACCTCGGGGGGCAGGTCTATCCCCCCACCAGCTGAGGCAGCTGCCACCTGTGCCCCGCTGCCCGCTCCCTCCCACACAGGCTGCTCCCTGCCCGCCAGCCCCTCTGGGGGTCGCCCAGCCATAGAGCCAGTTAGTGGCTGGCCACCTCCATTCTGGCTCGGCTCCCTCGCTCTCTCTATTCATTAACTCCTTATCTGTCCAGCTCGGGCCGCGGGACCCGACAGACAGGAACCCAGTGTTCTGTGCTGGGACCAGAACAGGGTGCGGCCCCATCACCCAGGCAGGCAGGCTCTCACCCTTCCCTCTCTCTCCAGAGTCCCGGCAGCCTTCGGCCACCCAGCTGTGACCTCATCCCCCGAGGGTGGGGAGCAGGAGGGGGGCCTGAGGCGCCTCCCTGCTGTCTGGGGCCCAGCCAGCCCTGCCGAGCGCCCCGTCCTCCCTCTGGCTCCAGACGGGAGCCGCCGTATCCCAGGCTCGGTGGAGGCCGGGGCGGGCGTGACTCACAGGGGCCGGGCCTGCCCTCTGGAAGCAGGTGCTTTGGGGAGTGCCACCACCTGCTCCCCCAGCCCAGGCCCAGCAGCTGGGAGCCGGTCCCGGGCCCACAACGGCTCTGCTTCCTGGGAGGTGTGTCTGCTTAGCAAGTCCCTCCACTGGGCTGAGCCTCGCTTGCTGGGCTAGAGAACGGGGAGGGCCTGGGGCTGTGAGGGGGAGGGAACCTCCCAAGTACAAAGCCAAAGGCGAGGCTCTGGCGAAGGCTCTGCCCGCCCTCAGGACCAGGGTGAGCGGACTCACCGTCGATGATCTCCTCCTTCACTTTGTGGAGCTCGCGGACCACCTCCTCCAGGATCTCCTGTGGGAGCAGAGCCTCAGAGGCCGGGCCGGGCAGCCGGCCTGGCAGGGGTGAGGTGTGGGAGGGGTGGGGGTGTCCTGGGCCTCCCTCCGGAGCCAGTCCCTCCATCACCCTCACCCACACCCTGCCGCTGTGGATGCGGCTCCCGGAGCCACCCCGGGCCCCACAGGAAGTGCCGGGGATGGGACACCCTGGCTGGCCCGGCCCGGCCCGGCCTCCCGCACCCCGGGCCCCTCTGGAGCGCCCGATGGCGGGGGATGTGTATTTCTGTGATGGGGGGCAGGGTGGGCGTGGGGACAAATGCCACAACCCCCCACGGCCGGCGGCTCCCTGGCTGACGGTGCTGCAGCGCGGGCCCCACCGTGGGGGCTGCCCCCCATGTGCCCCGAGGTGGTCCCAGCCCCGGGCTCCTTCCAGCCTCAGGAAAGGACACACTCACCTGCTTCATCCGGTCCAAATCGAAGGCATCCAGCGCCACGTCGTTCACGCTTCCGGCCGGCTTCATCCTGGGGAGAGGACGGGGTGCAGTGAGGCAGGCACCTGGGAGCACCGGGGCCTCCTGCGGGGGGCGGCCCTGCGGGATGAGGCCGTCCCTTCCCGCGCCCTTCAAACCCTCTTCGCTGCCCGTGGCCGCTCCCTGGCTGCGAGGAGGGCCTGCCGCCGCCTCCAGGGCCCGGGACGCCGGGGCCGTGTCTCCCAGCCCCCGAGTCAGGCTCCGGGCCCAAACGGGGAGCTGGTCTGACCTGAGCGCTCAGGCGGCGATGCCCACGTACGTGGCCCCCCGGGAAAGAAACCCCACAAGCCGTCCTCGCCGCGGCTCTATGTTCCTGGCCGGACGGGCAACCGGCAAGGGCAGCACTAAGTACCATGTGAATCCAGAACCTGGGCAGCAACCCCCCAAAGGCCTGACCGCAGGCGGCGTCCTTGGAGGCAAAGGTTTGCGTCTCCCGGGCGGCTCTTTGAGAAGTCTCTGAACTAGAGCCAGCCGGTTTGAAATGTAACATCTTCCACATGAATCCTTCCTGGAAAATCTCAGTAAAGCGCCCCATTTCTCTCCCTGTGGACAGAGAGGCCCCATGCAGGGCCTGGGGGTTCTGGGCAAGGACGTGGCCGAACCGCTGCAGGGCCCGTGGGAGTGACGGCTGGTGGGCACAGCGGGAGCGGACGGCGGAGGGTGGATGGTGGATCGAGGACCGGTGTTGCCACGGCCAGGGAGAGGAGGCATGCAGGCGATGGCGCAGTCGCAGCCTCGCTGGGAAACAGCACGGAGGCTCCTCAAACAAGAAAGCAGCCGCAAGCCCGCGTCTGGGTTTTACGCCGAGAGGCGATCGCTGCAGGAGGGGATGGTGGCGAGGTACCTGCCCCCCATGTTCGCTGCAGCATGAGCCACAGCAGTCAGGACACGGAAGCCACCCAAGTGTCCATGGAGGGGCGGGTAAGAAGACGTGGAACATACATATGTGGAATCATTCAGGCGTGAGACGGAAGCCACGATTTGTGGCACCGTGGATGGACTGGCGGGCAGGAGGCTGCGTGGACTGAGCCAGGCAGAGAAGGACAGAGCTGTGTATGATCCCACTTGTGTGTAGAATCTAAAGAACCCCCAGACTTTTCAATACAAAGACTTGGTTGGTGGTTGTCGGGCGGGGGCGGTGTGGGGTCGGGTGGAGGTGGTCCAGGGCACGCACTTCCGGTGAGCAGATGGATCCGCTCTGGGTGGCAACAGTATTGTGTGCTTCAAAGTGGCTACGGAAGCAGCTCCTGAGAGTCTCACTGCACACACCCAGGTAACGAGGCGAGGCTAACCGACTCGCTGTGATCACCCACAGTGCACGCACACGTCGGGTGCCACGCTGTATGCCTGCCACCTGCACAATGCCGCTGCACGCAGAGCAAACTCCAGTGGCCCAGGGCCCAGGACTGGATCAAAACGAGCGAATAAATAAAATGCTCCCGCCCTCCCAGATGAACGCAAGAGAGGGGCCAAACGTGGTCCCGAATGAGTGTAAGTAATTGTGGGTCCAGCCTGAGACCCCCAGGGCCACCACGCCCCTCCTGTCATTCAAGTCCCTGTTGCAACAAACTTTCTGGGTCACCTGGGCCAACTGCCTCGCCTCTCTGTGCCTCCAGAAGGTGACACTGTCACACTCCGTGAGCGCAGGGACGCCCCTGCAGGAGGGAGGGACGGACGCGCCGGAGAAGGGATCTGTGTCAGGGCGGGAGAGTCCCCCTCTGAGGGGCCCGGGCAGCCGCCCTTCCTCCGGCAGCAGGAAGTGATCACCCTGCCTCCTCCTGGGCCTGCTCTGGTCCTGCCCCTCCACGTCCCTCACTTCACAGCCCAGTGAGCTCCCCAATAGCTGACAGCCAGCGCCTGGGCCGAGGGCGCGCACACTGGGCCCGCACCCAGAATCCAATCACCGGGACGCCTTCCTACCCACTGCCCGTCCTCTTCCTTTCTCACTCTGTAGCCACAGGGCCTCAGCAGTTCCAGGCCATCTGCCAACCTCAGGCCGTCCAACCTCAGGCTTTCCCCAGAGACAGGTCCCTCAGGCAGGATGAGCGGGCCCCGCCCCCGCCCCCACCCAGACCTGGCAGACACGGGCCCTGGCCAAATCGGGGTTCTCCCCGGTCCTCCCCCTGCTCACCCAGTGTCATCGCCCCTCCCCCTGTGCCCTTCAGGCCAGCGCGCTCTGCTCATCTTCCCTTCTGCTCTGCAAGACCCGTCTCAGAGGCCACCTGCCCTGCCACACGAGTGGCTTCCCTGTCTCGGTGGACAGTGACATTTCTTCCCCGGGCTCTGGAGCCCGCAGTTAAGGCCCACGTGGCCCCTGGTTACTATGGGGCCGCTAGTCTGTGACTTTCGGGGCCTCCTCAGTTTCAAATATCCTATCCTGTTACCACACCAGCTCTTGGTTGGGGAAACACGGTCAGCATCCACCGGAAACTGGACGGGAGGAAGGCGAGGAGGCGGTGTGCCGGGCCGGGCCCCGCGTGGCTGAGCTGGGGGGTGCAGCTGTGGCTGGTGAGCACTTCCTGTGTCCAGCTCCTGTCCACACGACCACCCGAGAGGCAGAGGCCGACAGACCTCTTCACGGGTGGGGGAGGGGACACGTGCCCAAATCCACAGGGAGCCCAGAGCCGGGACTCATTCAGCTCAGCTCGCGCCGCTGTGGGCAGGTCGCCCTCCCTGAGAGCGGGGAGGGAGCGGTCCCAGCCACACCGGACCCAGGTCTCGGGGGGATCGCCACAGCACGGTTAGATGACAGGACAAGGACAGGGCCTGGTGTTAGTCACGGGCAGGGGGCGATGGCGGCCCCAGAGAGAGGCGTTGGGTACCTAGAGTGAGGCTGCGCCTGAAGGGGGCTCTTAGCTTCGGGGCTCCTGGCCGTGGACGGGGTTCTAGGGCAGGGGAACGAAACAGACATGGGAAGGGGCACTGAGGCGGCCTCAGCCCAACCGACGGCGCAGCTCGGGCTCCCGGGCGCTCACCGGGACGGCACTGAGGACCCTCCCCGGGGCCCGCTCACCTGGACAGCAACGAGGCCACGGGCTTCTCCACCGAGTTGCTCCGCTCCCAGGGCTTCCGGCCGGCCTCTGTCGAGTCAGGTCAGGACGAGGAGCCTTAGGGCCGAGGCCTCCCAGGTTCCCACCCAACATCCCCGACGGAGGCCCCTGTGCCCTTCAGGCAGCTCTGCTTCGGGGGAGCTGACGCCTGGCGTGTGCTCAGTCCCCCTCTGGCCCCAGCAGCTCTCGCAGGCGGTGGATGCTCTGCTGTCACCCGTGTCTCCCCTGCTCAGGACGCGGCTGGCCTGGCCGTGTGGTCTGGTTTCGAGCCTCACCACGAAGGCCCACCCTCCTTGACGTGCAAACCCAGCGCCAGGGAGTCTCAGCTGCGCCCTCTGCCGGGCGTGGCGCCAGCGGGGAGGGCACAGCGGCGGCCGCACCAGGTGCTCACCAGCCTGAGGCCCACGTTTGCTGTTGGGAGCCGAGCCCCTGGGGCCCCAGGAGCCCCTGTTGCCTCTGACTCCGTGGTGCTCCCCACAGGACAGCTGGCCCTTCCCTCTCCTGGGCGTAAGGCTGGTTTGGTTTTCCGTTTCTTTTTTAAGTTAAGGGGCATTAAATTAAATTTCCCTTTTTGTCAAGAGACCTGGCAAACCGAATGGGATGCACTGACTTTGTGGACGAGCAGAGGCAGAAGGGAGAAGGCCCCCCAGGCAGGTCTCCCGAAAGCCGCCCGGGAGCTGCTGCACAGGAGCTGGGACGCGTGCACGCTGCAGGCGCGTGGCCCCGAGCGAACCACCACGTAACCACACCGAGCTTCGACCTCCCACACCGGGCCACACCAGACCCAGGGTGTCACCGAGAGCCACGCGGCATCACACAGAGCCAGCCCCGGGGAGGCAGGCGTCTCCAGAGTGCCAGGCCACGAGGGGGGGCAGGCCGAATGGGTGGGTGAACTCGGCGGCCGTCCTCTGGACGCTAGCACTCCTTGCCCAGGGCACCGAGGGAGCCTGGGGCTCACTGGAGTGGTGGCTTCAGGGAGGTGGCAGGGAGACCCCTAGTGCAGCCCCCCTGGCTGTCTCTGCTCATTTGTAAAGCGAGGCGGAGGGACCGGATCATGATCTGTGGGGGTGCCTCCTGTTCTGAGACCCTGGCCCGCGCGGGCGCCTCCTACCTGAGGAGTTGGGTGGCTGGCTGGCTGCTCGGGTGCCCGGAGATGGAGAGGTGCTGGGCTCTTCCTAAAACGGGAAGAAAAGCCTGGCTGTCAGTCTGCTGGCGAAGGCTGCTGGGCGGGGCCGGGATGCCTGTGACCAGGGCCTTCTAGAAAACCCTAACGTCTATTAAGGAACAGAGGTTATTTTATAATTGGCAAAATGAGTGCTATTAACACTGAAACCCAAACCCGGGTGGGAGGTGGTCTGGTCCGTGGACTCAGGGGAGGAGAGGGCTGTAGGGAGACACAGGCTCTGCCCAGGGGGGCGGATTCTACGGCTGCACCAACCGGACGCAGCCCGCCGAGACCCGACCTTCCGCACACGGCGGCCTGAGTCCTGGGTGTGCCGGCCACTCCGGCCCAGGAGCAGCTTCCGCCTCGCTGTCCACTGTGAGGGGCATGGCCAGGTGGGACCCACCTCAGGGACCTCTGCTCTTTGGGCCTGGCTCCCGCCTCTGACGGCTGATGTGACGACCAGATGTCGGGGTGACCTTAGAGGGTGGTGTGGCCACCCAAGCCCACTTCCCAGGGACCAGGCTGGGGAAGGCCTCACCTGTCCCTCACCTGAGAGGCGGTCCTGAGAATCTATCCTCAGGTTATCTCTGGCCCCATCAGCCCACAAGTTCATGAACACTGCTGCCAACTGAGTTCTAAACCCTAGGTCTGCCCCTCGGCCCTTCTGTGAAAAGTCTCTGGAGTCACCTGGTGGGAGGTGGAGGCAGCGGGCCAGGTGGGGGGGCAGAGCCGCCTCCCCGGCCCCCGGCCTGTCTGTGCTTTTGCTGATGCTGCTCCCTGCGCTGCGCTCTCGGCCTTGAAGCTCAGGGCAGACGGCGCTTCTCGTGGGCACCCCAGGCAGGCTTTCGGGGCTCCTCCTCCAGCTCCCAGGGCCCCTGGTGCTCCTTTCTCTGCCCTCAGTATTTCCTGTGTCTTCCCCCTGCCCTCTCTGGGGCCCCAGCACACGCACAGCCAGGCCCACGGCGGGGCGCCTGCCAGGCCAGTGTGCCACGGGGCTGTCGGTGGGATTGGTCGTCAGAGCATAATGGCTGGTGCCCAGGGCCATGGGGGGATCTCATTTTGCCAATTATAAAAGTAACCGCTGTTCCACAGCCCTCCCGTCGTCCTCCTCCTGTCCCCTTGCGCCCATCGGTCCTATAGGTCACCTGGGGACGTACTGTCACGTGCACCAAGTGCACCTCATGCCCCAACAGCCTGGCTGGGGCCAGAGAGCCTTCCCGGGTGTTCACGCAGGTGGCGCGTGCGAGGGGCGCTTGCTCACCGTTTGGCTTTCGTCTTCCTTCTTATCAGCCGGCTTGTCTGTCTGGGAGGCCGCTTTTCTCCTAACACAGACAAGAAGCCAGTCAGCTCCCGGGGCTCCGCGCCCATCCAGGCGCCTCTGTGTGGACACGCTTGGCCCTCAGAGGGTCCGTGGGGGGATCTGACCTGTTCTGAAGCCCCCATCAGGTCTGGGGCGAAGTGTCCAGGTCTGTGCTGGTCCCAGGACCCTGGCCACGAAACTGGCCTGGCCACACGGGACGAGAGAGGCCCCGTCTAGGCTGAGACCTGGCAGCCACTGCTGGGGTGAGCAGACCCCCTTGCGGAGGGAGGCGGGACCCTTTTGTTTTACCGCAGCACGGACCAGCACCGAGAGCGGACATGCCCAGGAAAAACTAGGAATAGCCGAGCTGATGCCTCTAGACAAACTCACGCCTTTCCCATTTCCCACAGACTTTACAGTCTCACCTAAGTGGCCGCCTCTCTGTGAGGTGGGAAAAGGCAGCTGTGGAATAACGCCTGATTCCCAAATCGACACGGAGACCTTTGACATCCCCCAGACCTGCCTTTGGGGTCTTCAGCGCTCTGAAGCCGCCAGCGCACAGAACACTTAGATTTGGGGCGTGAGCAACCCATCAAGAAGGCAGCTGACGCCCGGCCAGGGTGACTTGGTGGCTGAGTGTTGACCTATGAACCAGGGGGTTATGGTTCGATTCCCAGTTGGGGCACATGCTGGGGTGGTGGGCTTGATCCTCAGTAGGGGCCAGGCAGGAGGCAGCCGACCGATGATTCTCATCGTTGATGTTTCTCTCTCTCCCCTTCTCTCTTCCTCTCTGAAATCCATACAAAAGTCTATCGGAAAAGAGAAAAAGGAAGCTGGCCCGGCCAGTGGCGAGGGGCTGCAGGGCGGCTGTCATCAGTCGGTGACGGACCCACACGGCTGGCTCCTCAGCCACACAGGGTCCATCTTCAGTTTTCTCGTCTCGGGAAGCAGCCCACCCACCTCGCGCTCCTCAGACGCCGTCTCCCCCGCCCCCCACCCGGCAGGTCCGCCTTTCCCCCCCTCACTTTGGACAACTGGTGCAAGCCACCATCCCCGCTCCCTGGACGACCTGTTGTCACTCTGCCCCGTTATGTCCTGCTCCCGCCACGGCGAGGGAGCCAGGGAGGAGGCCGTCTGCCGTCACCTGCCCGGAGGAGCGGCTCCCCCGCACCCACCTCTCGGGGGACGTCAGAGCAGCTCGGGCCCCCCCGCGAGCGGAGCCACGGCTTTGTTCTCGGCAGGCCCCGCGCCCCGCTCTTGGCCACGTGCCTTTTCCGCTTCTGCGGCACTTCCTCTCCCTTTGGTCTCGGCCCTGCAGGCCGCGCTGCCATTGTTACCGTGTTGCTTTTGGACTCGGGGGAGAGGGAATGTTTTCCGTCTGTTTTTCCCGGAGGCCCGTTCACCTCTGGGAGACAGAACCCGACGCCCCTGCGGGAGGCGATGTTCTCCACTCCCAGGGCTCAGGGTGCGGCCCGCCTTCCCAGGCGCTGAGCCCTCCACCCTCCGCTCGTTGTGCCTGGACTGTCCTCTCCCCCCTCAGCCCCAGCGGGTTCTGGTCCTTCAAGACCGGGCACGCGTGGAACCTCCTCTGGGAAGCCCTCCCGGCTCTCTGCCGCAGGGAGCTGTTCCCTCCGTGGTGCAGCCGCGGTCACCCTGCACCTGGTCGCTGTCTGTCCCCTCTGGGTTCCCTCTGTACACGCAGGCCCCGCTGCCGGCGGGGGAGGCCCTGTGCTGGGGAGACCGTGGGCAGGCAGTGCTGGCTCTGCCCCGCCGAGAAGTGCCAGCCCCGCTAGCTGCACACCGGCCTCTGCTCCCACCGCGCCCGCACAGACGCGCAGTCTCAGGAGGTGAAGGGCCACGAGGACCCTGGGCACACCGGGAGCTCGCCCTCAGCTGATGGGGAGGGTGACAGCAGGCAGGACGGGTCCCGGCCGGAGCGAGGTCCCGGCCTGGCTTTTCTCGGACCACAGGGAGCACCGAGAGGTGAGCCAGGACACCGGGGACCTGTCAGGGCGTCCCTGCTGCCACGCCACGTTGACGAGTAAAACCGAGGTCTGCAGCTCTCCCGGGAGCTGTGTGGCCGCTCCACTTGCTCAGTTCCACCTGGAAACGACTAAGAGGCAGGGACAGGCTGGTGGCCTTGGGCAAGCTGGAGCCACCCGTGGGTGTGGGCAGAGACGTGGCCGGCAGCCGCAGGGCCACCAGACATGGATGGAACTGTTCCTCCACCTCAGCGTGGGGTCCCCAGGCTCTGGCCGCCTCACGGCCCCTTTTCCCGCGTCCCCCACAACGGCTCTCGCGTGGGGCAGCCATGCGGCCCCAGCCCTGCGACCACACCTCGTTTGTGCTGGGATCCTAAGTGCAGGGAACACTCCTCATTCCCCTCTGAATTTCCTCTGAAACTATCGCCACGTTTCCCCCTCCTCAGGACGCTGTTCAGGAAAGATGCTTCAGTATCTGTGACGCCAAAATGCGGAGGGCTTTGAAGTTCACGGACTCGGTCCGGCCCGATGCCTCAGACCGGCCCCAGGACAGGGGGAAACTTCAGGGTTGTCCGTCGGGCTGAGCCCAGCTGACGAGGCGTCCTGGGCTCACGCAAGGGCTCTCATTTGGTGCTGAGGCCGCTGAGTGGTGCCAATACCCTGAACCCCCTAAAACCCCCGAAACACCTACCTCTTGGCCAGCAGCTTGTTCATCTCTTCCATGAGGCCTCCTCCTCCGCCCCCACTGCTCGCTCGATTGGCGTCAGACTTGGAGGTCCCGCTGGGACTGGAGCCTCCGGACGCATCTTCGGGCTGCGGGAAGGACCAGCGTTTAGTCTGCTGTGGTGGCAGCCGTCGCTCAAGGGGATCAGGGGGACGTGTGTGAGTGTGGATGTGTCATTCCCATGATGGCAACGCAGAGGAGGCTGAGGGGTCATCGAGTCCTACCCCCCCAACCCACAGGTGACAAAACCAGAGAGGGACCAGGCCTGGCCGGTCGCAGTGGATGCTCTCCTGGCGCAGAGCCAGCGTGACTCGAGGGGAGGGGACCGTCCTGGGGAAGGAAGCGGCCTCCCATCAGAGTGTCAGGCCCCAGCCACCAGCCCGGTCCCGCAGTCTGCCTTCCCGGCGGGGGCGGGAGGGCTCAGGAGTAAGGCTGGGCCGGGGGGGCCGGGTCCCAGGAGGAGCACTGCTGGAGGGATGGGCCTCAGGAGGGAGCTGCTTCCTGCCCTGGGGTGCAGGCCGCCGGGACCCGCAGCAGGTTACAGCGCTGCAAGCGGCGCCCGGTCTACCAGTGCCGTCCTGTCCGGTTCGCATGGAAAACAGCCGGCAGAGGCGGCGTCCAGGCGGGGGAGGGCGGGCTTTCCTCGGGGTCTCGGGGACAGGGGAAGGCTCTGCCCACTGGGCATTAGAAACCGGCCCCCCAGCCTGTCCGGCCTGAGCTCAGGGACGCTTACCCGCTGGACCCTCCTCAGCTTGGCCCCCGCCAGGGCCGCGGCCAGTCCTGACACGGAGCTCTCGTCGTGGCTGGCGCCCTGGGCTCCTCCGGCCGGCAGTGGGGGTGGCGGAGGGGGAGTGGCCCCGGTGGGGGGTGGTGGGACAGGGGGCGGGGGCGGGGGCGGCGGCCCACTACACGAGAGAGGGGCGCTGACTGCAGATGAGGGGTGCCCCGGTGGGAGGGTGGGTCCTGAAACACAACAGAGGGTTCAATTAGCCCCTCGCCCCGCTGTGCTTCCTGCGAGGGAGCAGGGACAGGCAGCCTGTTGCTCTGAGGGAGCAGGGACAGCTCAGGCTGCCTCTTGCACCCTCTGGGGGTGAGCTCGGCCCTGCTCCGGTCATTCCCTATCCCCTGCATCTGGAGGCCTGGCTGGACCCACAGTGCCGAACACCCCTTGAGCTCAGCCACCTTGTCCTGCTCCCATGGTGGGTCTCCAGGGGGAGGGAGGTGTTTGGAGGCTCAGACTGCACCCTTTTCCCCTGTGTCCCTTCTCCGCGCCTTGCACCACCCTAAGCACTGACAGACGCTGGTTCATGAGATGCGACTGTGAGTGACCCTTGGCCTCTGGGCACTGTGGCAGGGAACTGTGGGTCACAGTGCTGACTGGGCCATATGTCAGATCCATGCTGAGTGCTGGGCAGTCCCCTGACCCTGCGTGTGTCAAACGAGACATCACCCCAAACTCCAATCTGCCCAACCTCCAGTACCAGAGGCTGGTGGGAGGAGCCACCAAGCTGGGCTAACCGCCCCCTCTCTCCCGTTCTCTGGGTCCCCTACTCTCTTCGAATGTGACTGGCACGCGTGGAGGCCTCTGTAGTTCTCACAGAGGGCCCGATGCGCCCGGCCACCGCCTCGGAGGGGGCTGCCACTCAGCGGGTATGGGAGCAGGCTGCGGGCTCTCACCTGTGGCTGAGGTTCTTCTCTCTAGAGATTCCTGGCGCTGCTGCTCCATCACTTGTCTGCAAAGCAAGAGAACCAGAGGTCCACAGAGCACAGGCTGCGGGCTGGGTTCTGCCCGTCCTCCCCGAGGACCCGCTGTGCGCCCTGGGCTGGGGGGGGGGGCTCCCAGGGAGCTCCCCTCCTCCCCTCGCTGGCTCTGATGGCCACTGGGCTTGCTTCCCCCACTTAACAGAGGGGGCACACGACTGGTTTAAGATCTCCAAACACGTGAGTGCCGGCAGCCTCCTGAGTCTCAGGCACCCCTAAACAGGGACCCCCGCCCCGCCCCATGAAGGCTCGGGCGCCACGTGGACGAGTCCATGCTTTCCCTCAGGCTGGATGGGCCTCCTGGCTTTTGTGCCTGTGGCCTCAGCTGATCCGACCTCAAATGTCCTGTCCCTACGGCAGGCACCTGGCTGATCCCGGAACAAGCCCCAGGCACTGGGGTGGTCGGGAGCGGACACTCCGGCACGTGCTCGTTCTTTTCAGCAGAGGTGGCCGCAGGCCTGGCCTCCACGGCGGGGCCATGTGGTGCGGGCAGTGCAGGCGCGGAGCCTCGCGGGGAACCGACACCGAGCTCCTGGGGCAGAGCAGCTCCGGGCACTCCCACAGGCCGGTCGAGCGAGGACACTGACCCACAAACGCGTCCGCAGAATCTGGGACGGTGGCGCTGGAGCAGGAGGGGCTCGGGAACCACGGGCACCCAGGACGGCGGCCGCCTCACCGGTGTTGCCCACCCTAAAGGCCTGCTGGGCCGCGTGGGGCAGGGTGCTTCGAGGCCCACCTGGCTCAGGGAGGGTGAATGGAGCCAGCAGGGGTGTCTGCGTGGCGGGCCCTGAGTCTGCGCCCTATGCCTGGCGAGCCGGCCTTTCTCTGGTGCCGGGTACCGGGTCCCCCCCGCAGCAGCGGCTCGCATCTTAGAGGAAGGTCACAGTTCACTGCCAAGACCATGCAGAGGGATGGAGCTTTCTGGTTTCCATTCTGGGGTTCCTGGCTTTGTGGGCCTCCGATTCTTCTCCGTAAAATAAGCACAATTATCACCTGTGCTAGGGAGTTCTTTTAAGAGTTACACCTGGTACCTCAAAAATAACAGGAAAGACCCTTTGGCATTAAAGGTGTCGGAAAAACTCTCAGCAGCACCTCCATTAGCCTCTCCTTCTAACCTGCCGAGACATCCCCCCAAACTCCAATCTGCCCAGCAGAATTCACACTTAGAAGCCCTCAGTAAAATGAGGTGTTTGCAAGTATGTACAAATCGGGTGGCACTTATACCAGCTCCCTGTGCAGGCTCCAGGTCAGCCCTCTCCCCCTCTGTCTGGAGTGGCAGGGACCAGCAGGGTCCCTGCGCTGCGTGTGCCTCTTGCCCTTCACAGACTGACTTCAGGGGCGTTCCAGCCTGCGGACAGGTGACGGCTGGCGTGACACGGAACAGTCTGCAGCCAGTGGCCTCCCCGCCTGGGACTTGGGTGGTGAGTTCAGAGAACGCGGTGTGGTGAGGGTCAGCCAGTTCTGAGAGGGCAACAGGAGGGTCTGTTTGGGCGCACGTGCCCTGGGGCATTCTCGTGCAGTCTGGTAGGGTTCACTCATGCCTCTGGGCCCGGGCAGCCCGGGGACCTGAGCTGGGAAGAAGGCAGTGTGGGGTGCGCCTTGCGAACAGGTGCTGTTTCCTGAGAGGCCAGAAGACAGGCCCGAGGAGTCAGTCACCATGGAATTAGCGCCAAGGAGTCTGTCCAGGGAGCAGAGCAAGGACTAGGCGCACACGGTCCTCCTCACAGCACAGGTGGCGGGGGGCGTTGTGCTCAGCGAACACGTCAGACCCTCACCATGTTTCGCTTACATGCGGAATTGAACGAGAAAACAAACGAACACACACGTGAAAACAGCCTCACAGGTGCAGAGGACGGGGGCCGGTGGCGGAGGGGAGCGGGCCGGGACTGTGGGAAGGTGAGGGACGGGGGGGAGGGGGCAGCTCGCGGTTACAGAACAGCCACGGAACGGGAAGCCCACACGGGGCTCACAGGCAGCCACACGTAACTGCAGGCTGCAGGTGGGCTCTGGGAATACGGAGGGGAGAACGTTGTAAATCACACGATCGCCTAACCACTAGGCTGTACGCCTGAAACTAATACAAAATACAGATGTAAACTTTACTTAAAAATAAAACAAAATACATAGACACAAAAAAGAATGAAAACAAAAATAAAAACAAAAATAGAAGCATCCCTGTCCTGTTCAAATGGGAAACGAACGCCTGGAACCTGCCGAGGGTTCTAAGTACACGTCAGAGCAGAGGCGCTCAGAGATCCTTCTCTAGGGGAGGAGGGGGGTGGGGGGGGAAGGAGCGGCTGGAGAAACAGCTGAGGGAGCCTCAGGCCAGGCGAAGCTGGGACATCCCTCCCACCCCGGCCTGGGTCCTGCTGGCATCTAGCCACACACCTGAGGGTCCCAGTCTCTCCCAGAAGCTGGGGAGCCTGGTGGGGACCAGGATGCCAAGCCGCGCAGAGAGGCAGGCCCCGCGGGGCATGGCCGCCAAGGTGTAAGCCCTCGCCCCGCCTTTCCTGGCAACATGACCCGGGAGGCCACGCCCGCCTTGGCCACCAGGACCTCCGCTGCAATGTCAGGACAACAGCATCGCCCTTCCGCCCAGTTCGCACACTGTAGGAGCAGCTTGGAGCGAGCGGGGTGCCATCCGAGGGCCCGTGCCCCCCAGGAGCTGGCTCCTCCACAGGCTGGCCCCGGCCCTGGCTCCCACAGCGCTCTCAGGGCCTGCGCCGCTTTAACCTTCCCGGGCGGTGGGGGGCAGGGGCTGAGGTCCTCGCTCAGGCCTCCAGTGGAAAGGGGGAGGGCCAGGTCTCACGAGGCCTTCAGATGGAATGAGGGGAGATAGCACAGGACGATGCCAAGGCCAGAGCCTCAGTCAGACAGACCCGGACAGCCTCGGCCATGTGACCAGTCCCTTCCCGTCAAGATGACTACCTCCTCATATACCTGCCAGGCATGTTAGCTCAGAGCACCGCCCGCAGGACACTGCCCGGGTCACGAGGGCTGCGAGGAGGCTGGGGGCCCTCTCGGTGGAACCACGGCGCTCCCCACCCTGGCAAAGCCACCACGGCTAGCTCCCTCTTCCCCTCTGTCAGGCCTGGTCCTGTCCCGGCAGGCGCCTCTGGGAGTCCCGGCCCGAGCTGCAGTGTGTCCTGCGCTGGCCGAACGGGGCCCAGGCCAGCAGGTCAGCAGGCTGGGCCCTACTGGGGGCATTACCTTCTCTGGATGTCCATCTCATCAGGAGAGGGGCCATTCTGCAGCTGCCGCTGGGTGGACGGGCCTGTGGGCAGAGAAGCACAGAGGACGGCGGTTAGTGGCGAAGAAAGGCCCTGGCAAACACACCCGGACCTGTCTCTGCCCTCCTGGTCGGTCCCACGAGGCGTCCGTGACCTTGCCGCAGTGGTTCTGACCCCTGTGGAATAGCCGTCCCATCTCAGCCGCTCAGTCACCTCTGTCGCCCTTCCTGCGGCTCTCTGGCTGGAGCCAATGAAGGGGATGGCGTTTTCCCATGGCGCAGACCACCCCTTTGGCTCCCGACGCCTCTCTGACCACATCTGCCTTTTCCACGTCCTCACTTGCCACCGTCTCCCGAAGCCACCGTAACTGAAGTGGCCAGTGCACTTACTTGGCGTCACCAAACCCTGCAGAGCGAAGCCACAGCACTCACCGAGCAGGTAAGTGTCAGAGCAGGGTCAGCTGGGGCTGCCCGCACCGCTGGGTCTGCCGTGGTGGGTGGGAGTGGCCGCTGGGAGCAGAGCTGTCATACAGCCGCCCAGGCCACACCCTTGCCCTGGGCCCTGAAGGCAGGGCCTGGAGCGGGAGGGGGGGGAGAGGCCTGCACATGACCAGTGTCCACATGGGGCTGATGCTGTATCACGTTTATAAGAAAAGCCAGGCTTCTGCCCCGACCCAAGAAAGAGCTGATTGTTCCTTGCCTCTGCCAGCTCAGGTGTCACGGGAAGTGTGGCGTCTCAGCCGGGGGAGGGGCTCCACAGGTCTCATCTCGCTGACTAGGTGGGGCCGCCGCTTGTCTCCTCCCCCAGAGAAGGGGACAGCATCAGCCTGCGACAAAGCCCCCTGGGGGCAGGAGGCCTCTCTGTAGGGGTGCAGGCTGCGGAAGGGGGAGCAGGCTGTGCCCTGGAGCAGGGCCCGGCGGGTAGGGTGACAGATCTCAGAGCGGAGACGGACCAGCTGATGGAGGGCAGCCTCCTGCCCAACACAGGAGCCCCTTGTGCCCCCGGGCAGGCACTCCTGGTGCCTCCACTGCCTCCAGGTGGGCATGGGCTTTCTGACTCTGAGTGCCAAACCCACCCGCCCGCGAAGGCCCCATTTCCTCCCCCAGGTGACGCCATGTGGTCTGAACACTGTCCTCTGCTGACAGCCCTTTCCTGACCCTCTGTTAGCCTCCGAGCTGACAGTCCCAGAGCCCGCTGCCTGGGCCCCGGCATCGCTCTCTTCCGGCGCCGTTCCCTGGAGCCGTGCTGTGTGGCCTGAAGGCCAGGCTGGGTGGGAGGAGCGGCCTCCCAACACTCAGGAACCCTCCCCGGTGGACCTGCCAGGCCTGCTCCTGGCTCGGCGCCTGCCGCTGCTCTGGGGGAGCAGGGAGAGGCCCTCGGACCTTTTACCGCGGTGACTCATGAGTGTGGCGCGGCGGCCTGGCTGCAGGGGGAATACGTGTTACGTCCGTTCCCTGCCTCCGAAGGTCGTTTTCTCTGTTTAACACATCACCGTGCGCTCTCAAACACTGGTTTTCCTGGTGATAAATAGCAGGTAATATATGTTCGCTGGAAAAGCTGAGAAGTTTAACCCAGAAAAGAAACATCCTCAGTTAAAAGGATGCTGAGGGACACGCTCTTCCCTCACCCAGCGGGCCAGGCCCAGGTCCTGGGCGCCTCCCTGGTCGCCAGGGAACCAGAGCAGGAACCTGAGAACACAGATGACAGCGGCACCCGCTGTCCCCAACGCCCTGCTTCCAGCTCCCAGCCCCGCGGGACAGGCCGCTTGTCGCAGGCGGGGAAACGGCCCAGAGAGGGGAAGCGGCCCGCTCCGGGCCTCAGGGACGGCAAGCGGTGGAGCCAGATTCAAACCACGCGCCAAACACCCTTTCCCTTAAACTCAACCGCACCGCGGGGCCGGATGGCCGGCTTGGGGAGGGAGAACGCAGGAGAAGGGGCGGCTGGCCCGCTGCCCAAGAGGCAGGACCACAGGGCTGCAGCCTCAGGGGTGCACAGCCTCTGCCTGGTGTCCACCCAGCAGACAGGGGCCCCCCAGCTCTGACCCACCCACATCCTGGCCGAGGCAGGAGGGAAGGCGTCCTAGCCCCGGTCTCTGTTGCTGAATCTGGAGGTTGCCCTTCTGGAGGCTGAGGCCCTGTCCCAGAGACCCTGTCTAGTGCCAGGCCTGAGGTCTGTGGCCACCATACCCTGGCCAGGCCCCACCCTGGGACCGGGGTCTGACACTGGGCAGTACCAACTGCTCGGAGGCCTCTGCGTCTGCTGCACTGGCCTGGTCACAGGACCCCAGAGGGCAGCCAGCTGTCCACAGGAGTCTGTGCTGATCCTGTGCTTGGGTCCCCCACCAGCCTGTCCTCCAGAGGCGGGGGACCTCACAGGGCCCTCGCTGTCCTCAGGGGCTCTGGTCCCTGCACCTGAGACAGGCTTGACAATTAGCTGGCAGAGGACGGAGGGAAGAGAGAACACTGGTTGCATAAGGCCTTCCGTGCATTCTGCGTAAACGAAGAATTATCAGTGCTTTGAGCTCTGCGGGTCCTGAACGTTCGGAGTACAGGCCCTTCCTGTGAGGGGTCTGCCCGGTGGCCCCCGGTGCCCTTAGCAGACAGTCTCCCGGCCGATTCCCCACTGGCCTGGCTGCCCGCTGGCAGAGGCAGGGTGGAGAGACCGGAGAGGGACTGCTCCCCCAGAACTGCGTGGGACCCCTTGGGAAATGGCTGGGACAGACATTTGTAGTGCTTCCTCGGTGAGAAAATGTCAGGGTGGGGTGCTGGGTGGCTGGTGGCCACTTCCCAGTGCCAGTGTTGAGTCACCTGCCTGATTCCTGGTGGAGCATCGGAAGCCAGGGAGGAGGCCCCAGGCTCTCCTGTGTCACCGAGTGTCACGTCCCACCTTCAGGATCCGGGCAAGAGGTGGGTGGGGCCCAGCTCCGCCTCCTCCACCCCACATCTCGTGAGTTCCCGAGTCCCCCTGCTGCTGGGTCTGAGACCCCGACAGAACCCACCCCCAGGGGCTGCCTCAGCAGCCTTTCCCCTCCCTCCTCCTGCCGGCCTCCACACTGACAGCGCAGACTGCGCCGGGAAATGTAAACCTGACCTTTACGGGTCTGGTCCCAGCGCCATCGAACCAGATTCCGGCTTGCCCCGCAGCCACTTCTCCTGGGCCCGCCTCCCCCCAGACCTGCCTCTGCTCCCCAGCGGGACCCCCACCCCAGAGGGACACAGAGTGAGTGAGTGGTGGCGGCTCTGAGAGGTGAGGGGCTGGTCCCGGGCCATGGAGCGCATGATGTTGGCCTTGGAGTCGTGAGCTCGCTGGATCTGGGAGCTGACGGAAGTCGGGGCGCCAAGCAGAGAAAACCACAGTGGGGGAGGGGGTCGCGGGGCCAGACTCTAGTCGTGAGCCCGCCTGGCTGACCGGAGGCATGATGGGCGCCAGACTGAAGGAGGCGGCGGGGCTAGGAGGCCTGAGGTCACCTTTGCGCTGGTCAGTGGCGTGTCCCTCCCTGAGGCCTGGAGAGGCACCCCTGTTTCTCACTGGTGAGCAGGTGGGACTGAGCTCAGGTCCTTTCTAAAGGCTTCCCTGACTGTCTCTGACGTGATCTGACACAGGATCTCCCCATGAGGGGTGTCACACCCAGGACAGCCGCCCTTGTCTGAGAGAGAGGGGCAGCGAGCCGGCGGGGCACGGCTCCGGAGACGCTGCGGAGCGGGGCAGGCAGGGGCAGGCAGGGGCAGGTGGGCCAGGTCACCCTTGCCGCGCAGGGACGCTGCCAGCCTGCTCTGGGCCCTCTGCACGGCCTGGCTTTTACGCTCCAAGGGCAGAACGGTTCTGTTCGCCAGGTTCCCGGCACCCAACAGAGTTCTTGGCCTCTGGTCCATACTCCATCAATATTTGTGGGAAATAGATGACGGGGCCCCGGGAAAATGGTCTGTGCGTCTCCAGCCAGCTGTGGAGACCAGAGCCGGCGGCATCTGTCCGGCTCTCATCTCACCGCCGGAAACCGGCTGGGCTGGGCCTGTGCCCCCTCAGCCTCGAGA
Organism: Lasiurus cinereus; assembly: GCA_011751065.1. Taxonomy (NCBI): domain Eukaryota; kingdom Metazoa; phylum Chordata; class Mammalia; order Chiroptera; family Vespertilionidae; genus Lasiurus; species Lasiurus cinereus. The sequence continues at coordinate 79,374 of JAAGEH010000195.1, read as the reverse complement.
GGCTGGAGCAGGTGAGACACGGCAGGCCGGCGGTGGAGGCGCTTGGACCGCAAGGGGCAGGGAAAGGGAAGAGAGAACTCAAGTTTCCTGGGCAGTTTACATGGAATCCTCATTCATCTCCATTTTCTCCACGAGAAGCCGGAAAGCGGGGGACATATGTGACCAGCGGCACCAGCTCCAGGCCCAGAACAAAGGCTCTAAAGCCAATGCCCCCGCTGCCCCGTGTGACCCCAGGGCACGTGAAGCACACGCTGGCCTTCCCCTCCAGAGGAAGGAAGGGTGGGCAGAGAGGTGGGGGGAACCAGGGTCCTTCGGAGGATCAGGAAGAGCTGAGCACAAGAGCCACGTGGGAGGGGGGGAGGGGTGGGCAGGCAGGAGCCGGAGCCTCTCAGCACCCTGCTGGCCTCTGGAGAGTGAGGCTGTGGTCCCCTGGATGCTGCCTCCCACCTGTCGCTGCCCTGGTGCTCCGTCCCCACGGCGCCTGGGTGAGGTGTGTGCGAACGGGTGCCTGTCCCAGCTCTGGGGCTGCCCAGGTCTGGCCTCGGGCGGAGGGCTGAGGCGGTGATGGGACTCGATCAGAGAGGTGTCCTGGGGAGGGCGGTTCTGCGCCAGTGGCTTCCTCCCAGTGGGCTGGGACCCAGCTCGCCTGCACTGCGCCCAGAGGGCCCTGCAGGGCCTGGCACACGTTCAGTCTTTCCGGCGGCGATGGCGTGGCGGCCGCTGGACAGCGAGAACGGTGCTGGTGCCCCCTCCAGACCTCGGTCGCCCCTCACTCCCATCCCCAGTCCTTCCCCACTCCTGGCTGGCCTCTTCTGGACTGTTCCCATTTATACAGTCCCCCGCAGAGGGAACTTGGAGCCAGGAAACCCCAGTTTTTGCTCGAGTTCTGCCACCAATAATTATGGGGAGCCCCTCTCTGGGCCCCTGTTTCCTGTAAAACGAGAAGGACAGAACTAAGGCCATTGGCTCCCAAACCTCTCCAGTGTGAAGGAACAAAGAAGAAAATGGACCAGAATGGGAACAGGGGCTGTCTCTGGATTGTGGGATTGCTTTTCTCTTTTCAACTTCCACACAAGGCAAGTGAAGGAAGGATGCGCTACCTTATACTACAGGCAAATGGCAGGGTCCCCCCACCGAGGGAAGGGCCCCCCGGGAGCCCCGCCCTGGGAGACTGGCTGGCGCAGGCACAGCCCGCAGTGGGCAGACGCGCCAAGCCACTGCCGACACCTCCTCCTGAGAAAGGCCGTCCTTCTGCTACCCATTAACATGTATGAGGCGGGGGACACCGCCCCCGCTCCTCGGGGACAGAGGGATGGCCCGGTTTCGAGTTAGCCTCCATGGGAAAGGCATCCCCTGGGCCTCCTGAAGGGACGGAACCTGAGCTCGCAGGGGTTCCCAGACAAAGATCCAGCACCTGCTCCGTGAGGCTCGATGGGATTCCTGGCCAGCACACGACAGCCACCTGGTCGGGGCTGGGCAGAGGCCCAAGCCCTGTGGCTCCCCCCGCCCCCTCCCCGCCATCTCTTGGGCTGGCTCCTCTCCTTTACCAAGAAGGCCCCTCCATCTTGGCCTGCCTGGCAGCCACACTGTGACATGGGGAGGCAGCCTCCCAGCACGTCTTCGCTGCTTTCCAGTTCCGGCTAGCCAGCAAGTGACCATGTGGGAAAGGAGCCTGTGATCCGGGCCTACGCCTCAGAGTCACCTTGCCAAGGCCACACAGGAATGGGTGGCAGAGCTGGGACCTGTGCCCAGGACGAATGCCACCCAGTCCAGGGCTGTGTCCAACCCAGTACACTTCCCCCAGCCCAGTACCCCCTCCCCCCCTTCAGGTCAGCAGCAGACAAACTCCGACTGCCTGCCTGATCGAGCACCAGTTTCCTGCTTGTTTGCGTCACCCGGGTGTCTCAGTGCCCTCTCTGCCCGGTCCTGACCACTGAGTTACTGAGTGCAGGCTCGCAGCGGGCGGAAGTGGAAGCAGCCTGGTTAGCTCAGAGCAGCAGAATCAGCTGATACATCGCCCACTGCAACCCTCCAGGAGATCTCCCCCCACATTCCACCCTCCCCGCCGGCCACCAATGTCGGTGCCACCCCAGGGTGACGGATGGCTACAGCTGTGTCTCCAGGGCCCGTGTCTGCATGACCTGTGGGCCTGGGAGGTCAGCAGGTGCAGAGGCAGACTCAGTGCAGAGGGACTGAGGCCCCAGGCCACAGCCAGAGCCCCTTCCTGGGGGCGAGGAGAGTCTTTCCCCTGGGACCAGGGCGGCAGGAGGCCGCTGGGCCACCCCTGGGCCGGTGAGCGGCACTCCCTCCCGAACCTCGCCCTGCACAGAGGGTCCTGAGGGAGGAACACATCTTAACGCCGGGAGGCAGCTGGAACCCGGGCCAGCAACCTGCATGGTCCACTCAGGCTGTCAGGCCGGCGAGCTTCCTAGTAAGACAGTGTTCCTCCCTCTCCCGGGCAGCTCCTTTCAGGACACACAACAGCCTCTGAAAGAACCTCAAACACAACGAAGAGCGCTAAGAACCTGCCACACCCTGGGCGACAAAGCCCCTGCGCCTCGGTTTTTTGATTAATCTGCTCAACTAGCCAGGGCAGGGCCTCTCAGACCTACTTAGAGATGGGGAAACTGAGGCTCGGACAGGGCAAGTGACTGGCCCCAGGCCACCTGCTGGGACAAGTGCCCACCTGTCCCGACGCCCCGTCTGCAGGCTGCTGTTTCTACCCTCTCTCCTGCAAGGCCTGTGAGTACACAGCATCCCGGCCCTCTCTGGGTCAACGGCAGGTACTTGGCCCCCAGGTCCAGAGTGCGTTACCCTCCCCTCACGCCCATCCCAACCCCCAACAGCTGGGGCGGAAGGAGGGGCCCTGGGGAGCAGGTAGGAGGGAGGCGCCCGTCACCTACAGTTCACTCTGCAAAGCAGGGTGCAGTCGCAGTGGCAGAAGCAGAAGCAGTGGAAGGTCCACTCCCTGCTGACCATTACGGGCAGGCCCCTGGGCGCAGTCCGGGAGGCGCGCTCCTCGCATCCTGGCCACTTACCTCTCCTTCCTCAGAGGCCTGGCTCTTGCAGTGGGAAACCGATCCTCGGGCGCCCGTCAGATGGGCTTCACGCTTCAATCTTTAATGCGGCTTCCCAGCTAACCTATCAGAACCCTCCTGTCTACCCGATTCCAGGGAGCCGGGGGCCCGGGGGAGGGTCTGCCAGAGGAAACCTGCCCGCTGCCTCCGGTCCCCTGTGGGCGATGGGATGAGACAGGTGGGCGCGGAGCCAAAGGGAACAGGTGACGGGCCAAAGGAAGAACCGGCTGTTCCGCTGGGCCATCTTCCACCTCGCGCATCGCTGCTGGGCGGTCCGTGTCTGCCTTTCCTCCCCAGCGTGCCCGCCAGCCCTGCTTGTTGCATTCCCAGCCTGGCCGGCTCCAAGGCCTCCAGGAAGGGGTCCCTCCACCTGCCGGCAAGCCTTGCTGTCACCAGACCTGCAGGAAGCTCATCCGTGCTTCCCTAACTGGCCAACCCACAGGAGTGACTCAGGTCCAGGCTGGACTTCTGTCCCCTGGAGCACTCCCGGGTCCTCCCCACCCCCCTGCTCTGGCCTGAGGATTGCACCCACTGCCCCACGGAGCTGCTCACCCCCTGAACTGGGAGCTGCTGGAGAGGAAGCCCCGGCCTCCCCTGCTCTGGGCGCCAGCACCCTGCTGGGGCCTGGCACAGAGCGCAGAGAACATTGGTGGGACGTGCCCAACTCGGCATCGCCTCCAGCTCTCCCTGTCTGAAACCGTCGACCCTGCTCACAAGAGCAACGGCTGCTTCCCATCCGGTGTTTCTCCCGCTCTCCGCCTCCACTGGTCCCAGAGGGGCCAGAACAGCAGAAAACGCTGTTTCCCCCCCAGCCTGTCTTTCAGGCCACCTTCGCTGCCCTGCCTCGATCCCCGACGCGTGCCCTCCTCCTGGGGGTCTTCCAACAGCCCCCCACCTGGTCTCTCTGCCCTAGGCTCGTGCCTTTGAGCCCCTGCTTTCCCGTGAGACAGAAAGCTGAGCTCCTCCATGCTGTTCTCCAGCCAGGAAAGCAGTGGTTCCCGCTGGTTCCCTTGGGAAATCCTGCGTTGGGACCTGAGGCCTCCTACACTCTGACTTACCTGGCCCAGCACACCCCCTCCCACTCCCCCGCCTCCTCCAGCGCTGTGTCCCCACTAGCGACCTTAGTCTTTCCTGCGGATGCTGACTGCTCCCTCTTCACCTCCCCGGACTGAAGTACAAAACAGAATGAGTGTGTAAGGCACAACACTGGACTCCAAGGGGTTTGGGGAACCCCACTCACTGCCCAGGAAGGCCACCTGAAGGCGGGCACCTCCTCTCCAGGCTCAGGGCTCACACGGGGGGGTGGGGGCCCTGCCTGTCCAATTGCTTCCCCAGACAATCAGCACATGGACGCTAATGGGCTCTGCCCCTCGGCAGGGGTCACTCTCCCTTCCTGGGCCTTAACCCGGGCCCCTCCCCGCTGGGCGGTGCTGGAGAGGAAGCATCAGAGGCTGGCAGCATCAGAGGCTGGCAGCGGCGGCGCCCACCCCCCACTGACTGCTCCCCAGGCTCCAGGCGCTGTGCTGAGCCCGGGGTGGCAGCCACTTAGAGCTCAATGGAGCCCAGGCGCTGTCCGTTCCTCCCGGACCCGGGGCAGGCACTGAACCTCTCACTCTGCTTCTGGCCTGAAAATGAACCAAAGCACCGCTTGTCCTGGTGTGGGGGTCCATGGCACGCTGATCAGCTTAGAGTGGGTACAGTGCAACTCGACCATACCCGTCTCTCCCTGCTAGTTGTTCTGAGTGGTTAGTGTTTCCTAGGAAACGCTGTCTACATCACACACCGCACCAAGAGGCCAGCAGTGGCCACCGTTACCCTCCCGGGCCACGGATGCCTAGAGAGATGAAAAGGTGGCCTGCATCCAATTAGTGGGAGATGTGGCCGGAACCAGACCCGGGCCTGCAGCCTCAATCCATGCTGTCACAATAGCTCCCCCTGTCTCTGCGGGGCCACCTCTCCCATGGGTTCTGTTGTGAAAACTCCCACAAGAGAGGCCTCAGTGCAGTGCCCAGTGGGCAGACATCCAACTTGAGACCTGCCCGCCCGCCGCGGGCCACTTGGCTTCCAGGAGCGGCCTAGGGACATGTCAGGAGGAAGGCGCTGGAGACACTGAAGGCTGTTACTAGATCTGGGACGGGGCTCGGCAGAGCCCGGTGTTAGCTCTCCACCAGTCCCCGCCAGAGAAGCTGGGCTGGATGGGATCACAGACGCTCCTGCCCTCCAGGCGGGCAGTGCCCAGCCAGCAGGGCTCAGACCCTGGCGGAGCTGGACGCCTGGAGGGAAGCACTGACATTTCAGCATCAGGGGGTGCCAAAGGGGTCAGGAGAACCAGCGCCACTGAAACCAGGCGGCTGGCTGGGTTTGAACCCGATTCTCTGGGGTCCGACGTTCCGAGCCCGTTTCTCCATCTCGAAGATGGGAGTCTTGGCTGAGAGACCCACAGGGCCCTTTCTCAATCCACGAGCCTCTGAGCTTGTTCAGGAAATGTATGTTTCTTCAATTTCTACGCCAACGGAGGGAGGGTATTTCTAGAACAGATCTCCAAGAACATGCTGTTAATGAGGCTGGCCACGCCTGCTCTGCCAGAGGCTCGTGCACTCCCTGACGCTACTCCTGAACTGCATGGCCCTTCCAACTCAGGGGTGGGCACCCCAACAGCTTGGGGTGCTTTGGGGGTATGTGGAGAAACAGGGAGAACGCGGACCACCCTTCTACACTGAATGGCACATGGTGCCAAACAGGGAAATATTCATAGAGTAGAAAGTAAAATCTGCATGCGTTTTTATGACACAAGACTTCCAGGGGCTCAGGAGTCTGGGGGTCACTTGAGGCCACACACACACACACACACACACACACACCCGTCAGAAGAAAGGCGGGCTGCTGGGTATGTAACCTGACCGGGAATCGATCTAGCAACCTTTCAGTGCATGGGGCGCTGCTCCAACCAACGGAGCCACACTCACCAGGGCAAGACCCGTTCCTTTTCTTAAGGAGCATGGGGTAGCCCTGAGGGTGGCACCGCGCCCCCCCCCCCCGGTCATGACTCGCTGTGCAGTGGGGTGAGGGCTAGGAAAGTGTCTGGGCCTGGGCGCTCTGGCAGCAGCCGGCTTTCTCCGTGCTGACCGCTTAGACACCACGTTCCCGTTGCTTTTATCCTCTCGGCCTCACAGCTTTGTAGATGGCCATGAGGCTCATTCTGAAGATGAGGAAACCAAGGCTCGGGGTGATGAAACGCTGGCTCCCGCTTTCACAGCTGCTGTGTGCCATGGCCGGGAGCCGGGGCCTGGCACCCTGCCATCTGCCCCGAGTCTGGGTCGTCTTGTCAGTCATCTGAGTTGCCCAGAGCTGCTCCCTGTGCCCAACCCAAGGCTCACCAGGCAGGCCTGGCGAGGCGGCCTTCTGTGGGAACCCTCGCTCTCTCACGGCCTGACCGGGCACGGTGCCCAGGCTCACCTGTGGAAAACTAAAGGCCCAAGGACACCTTCCTGAGTGCCAGGGAGAGAATCCCAGGGCGGTGGGAGGCGGTCCTTCTCCAGGAGGCAAGTGCCGACATGCCAGCAGCTTTAGAGAAGGCAATGGCGGTGGCAGGGTGTTCAGAAGTTAGGAGTCCCCAGGAGGGGGACAAAGTCCCACCCATGTGCAGAGGGAGACTCCAAGGGTCCGGCAGAGCCTCTTCTGGGACCCCCAAACCCCCAGGATCTGCTTGTTCCACCAGAATCCTCCTCACCACTCGGTCCTCCCCACCTGCCCTCATCCTGCAGGCTCAGGCCCAGCCCTGCTGTCCTCACCCCGGGTCCCCCAGCACAGGCCGCAGCGTCGCCCCAGGAGCTGGTGTGGTTAGCTTTCCAAATAGTAAAGAAAAGCGTCACTTCTAGCGGCCATTTACAGCCGACAAAGGACCTTCACCCGCGTCATCGTCTGCCACGCTCACCACAGCCCCGTGGCGTAAGTCTGACGAACCCAGGCACAGAGGGAGAAACGGGGTTTCTGGAAGAAGTGACCTGTCCGAGGGCACAACTGCACAAGCTCTCCTCGAACCCAGCTCCGAGGTCGCGTCTGATGTACACACACTTCGGGGCCGCTGGCCGGGCAGGCGCGCTGTGTCGTCAGGGGTGGTGCGAGTTGGGCCAAGGGGACGGGTGCGATTTCTGTGTGAGACAATTCTATGTGCCATGTCCCTCAATCACAGATAGCACCCCTCGCCTTGCGCCCAGGTTCGGCTTGGAGTGCTGCTGCTTCGGGAAGGTCGCCTTGGTCTTCGGAGGAGGGTGTGACAGCAGGAAGCGCCGGGCTGGGAACACACTGAACGGACGCGGGAGCACACGGCGAGCCCCCCACTTACGGCGCACCTCGGACGCAGCGGCCCTCCTTTTTCAGGGTGCTTGCCCGTGAGGGCTCACAGTCTAGGAAGCAAATCCCGAGTCCGACCCAGCGATCAGAGTGAGAGCAGGGGGACAGCAGAGGGCAGGGCGCCCAGAGCAGGGAGCATGACCCCGTCGGGCATGGCTAGCACCACGCCCCCCCCCCCCCCCCCCGCGCGGGGGGGAGGGGGACACTGCAGTGAGCAAGAGCCCGCCTGCGAAGGGTCGTGCTGGGAGTGACCTTGTAGAGGTCACACCGGAAGTGCCGGCGGGGAGGCCAGACTGAAGAGGGGAGAGAGGCTGCCAGGCAGGGTCCTGCTCCGACCCTTTGGGGGAACGACCCTTGGGGGGAAGGCAAGGGCGGAGGTGTACAGCCTGTGGGTGTGCCAAGGGCTCCCAGGCTCGACAGAGCGTTGGTTCCAGGACCCGGGACCTGACCGAGTCCAGTGCTGGGAGAAGCGGGCCCGCCACGTGGTGCTAGCTGGCATGATGGGGCACAGGGAAGGCTCCAGGGGCGCGGGGGCGGGTCCTGTCACGTGGCTGCAAAGGCTTCACCGAGGACCAGGCTCTGCGAGCCGGGGCCGGGCCTGGTGGTGTGGGAGGAGAGGAGAGGGGCGAGGGACGGCGGCAGGGGCACCCTGCTCAGTGGCCCGGGCCCTGTGTCTGAGCCTCGGTGGATGTGAGCGGAGGCTGCGCCAGCCCCAGCCCACCGGGCACTCAGGGCGGCCAGCAGAGGGCAGGCAGGAGCAGAGGCCGGGGACTGGGCCTCCTTCCTGCATCCGAGGGGCTGAGAGCCCAGAATGTCTTCTTCTTCAGTAGAAGCGAGTTCAGAAAAGGCTCAGTGGAAGCAGAATTCAGCCCGACTCCGACCTCCGAGGCGAGCGGGGAGGAAGCGGCTGTCTAGGCAGGGGCCCTGCCTGGCCTCCCCTCGCCCGCACTGCCGCTGCCTGGGGGGGGTTAGCGCAGGGGCCCAGGAGCAGGCGGGAAACTCTTACCACCCAGTCTCAGGACAGCCACATCCTGAAATGCGGCCACCACGTCATCACAGGCAAGCCAACCGAGGGCGGGCTGCGCCGCTGGGCCCCGCGGCTGAAGAAAACGGGTGCTTCGCCGCGTGTGTGAATCCACTAAGCTGCCAGGTGCTCCCCCTTTTTCTTTCCCTCCGAGCCCAGAGCCCCAGCGGCGAAACAGAGGGGGCTCCTCCAGCTGGTCAGGGTGAGGCCCCTCGGAGCTCCTCCACCTGGCCAGTGTGAAATTCACTGCCTTCAACCCCAAATGGAAACGAAGGGGCGTCCTCCCCAGCCCCCACTACCTGCCTCAGCACCCGGAGGCTCCCACATCGCACTCCGGGCCCGGCTCAGGCCCCTGGAGGAAATCCACACGGCGCCCCGAGCCTGCACACCGGAGGCCCGGGCCCCTCATTTCCCGGACCCCTCATTTCCTGGACCCCTCATTTCCCGGCGCAGGAAGCTGGTCGGCGCATCTCCAGAGCTCTCGCCAGGCGCTCTGGGACACCAGGCCCGCCCTCCCTGGAGGTCACGTCACGTGGTGTTACATGCGGGAAACTGAGGCTTGGAGAGTCCAGTGCCAGGTCAGACCGCCTATCGGCAACAGCCGGGCGGCTCCCGACCTCACGCCTGTGGATGAGCGCCACGCTACTGCCCGCCGGCCAGTCCTGCCTCAGGAGTGCGGGTGCCGGGACCGCACCCCCGCGCCCCGCCGGCTCAGCCTGCTGCATGTGTCCCCGGGCCCAGGCCCGGGGGTCCGAGCGGACGGCCGACAACTTGCCGTGGGGGCGCTCGGGCCCTCTCTCCCCTCCCTGGTCTGCTCAGGCCCAGTCACACTATGAAGCGTGGCCAGCCCCCCTGGGACCCCCGATGACTGTGATGATTGGGGGTCATTGGACCTTCTGACCTGGGAAGAGTTTCGCGGGGTGATCTTAGTTGCAGCTGACACAGAAAACCGGTTTTGGCCTGGGGTCGCCCCCTCTGTGTGCGCTGGCAGTAAGGCCGGGGAGGCCGGGGGAGCGGGAGCTGAAGGGTATCATGGCTCCCGAGGCGAGATCTCTGCGGAAGCTGAGCCGCAGGGGCGGGCGGCTCCACCCCGGGGCGGATCTGCCTGGATTTCATCCCGGAGGCCTCCCGCCTCCCGCTCGCTGGCTCTCCTCCTGGCTCTCCTCCTCCGCCGGCCTCCTCCTCCGCCCGGGAAAAGGCTTGCTTCAAGGAGTGTGCCAGTCAAACCGGAGCCTCCGGGGCTGAGGGAGAAACCCGAGGTGCGGCCCCAGCTCTGCCCACCTGCTGGGTGAGCCGGACAGGCGCTGCCGCAGCGGGCTCAGCTCTGTGGTCTGCAAAATGCAGGTGCTGCTTCCTGATGCCCCAGGCTCCCTCCCGCCCCCACTCCTCAGCCCCCCCTCTAGAGCCAGGTGAGAAGTTTTGGGGTAACTGCAGCAGTACCGGACCCGGGAACACAGGACTGGGTGTGGGGAAAGCGCACACAGGATGGGGCAGCCCAAGCACACAGCTGGCCGCGGCAGCGACGAGGTGCCCACACGGCTACTGTGTCAGGTGGTCCTCTCTGCGGTCACAGCAGGACTTGCTCAGAGCCCCCCTGCCGGTCAGGGGGAGGGCAGAGGCACCGAGTGTGGAGTGGAGCACCAGGGGCACGAGGCTCGCGCCCCTCCGCACACCTAGTCCGGCCCACCAGGCTGTTCCGGTTACACCTTTTACCACGCACCGGTGACCTAGTGAGTAAAAGGTCTTCCTGAGCTCCGTGAAACGCTCCAGTAAACCAACGGAGCCCCCGGGGTGTGTGTGTGTGTGTGTGTGTTGGGGGGGACCTCTGATTTAGCACGGTGGCCAGAAGCACAGGTGACTGACTGTCTGGGTCCCTGCTGGCATCTGAAGCTGAAGCGGGCGGGTGGGGGGGGGCAGCCTGAGAGACGGAGCCCTTCACCGTGGGGAACCCCCCTCTGGTATCAGAAGGGAGGCACAGAGGGCAGAGGGGACACGGGAGGCGAGAGGCGTCCTCGGCACCACGACACCCAGGCTGCGAGGGGTGTACTTCCGCCTCACCACGTTGCTTCTCTGGATGGGGACGGGGAGGAACGGAGTCCTCCCCCAGCCCCTCTGCCAGGCGCTGCATGCCACGGGCTCTGTACACATGGCAAGTTCAATCTTCACAGCCCCCTGCGGAAGCAGGTCAACCACGCCTGGCCCCGGTGGCAGGGCCGAGGCTGACTATAAGCTCTCGCTGCACCCAACACCTGCTTTCTTCACTGCGACACACTGCCCACCGGGGGTGAGGGGGGGAGCGCCCAGGGAGCTGGCAGCCAGGCCTCCCATCGGCTGGTGGGGGAGAGGCTGCCTGTGCGGCCGCCACTGCAGAGGCTGGACTGCCGAGAGCAGGAAGGCTGGATCCGTGCGGCACAGCCACGCCACGGAGTCCCACCCTGCAGCCACAGGAACCGACCACGGAGACACGACGTGGAGGGGAAGAAACTGTGTGGCGTGCACACCCGATGAAGTTCAAAAGGCGGCAAAACAGCTGTTGTTCAAGATTCTTGGTTGTCCTGGTGCACGCGTGTACAACCGCAGCTGCCCATCTCTGACCTGTGCACGCACTGGCCACGGGCTAGCCCTCAGGGGGTGCGGGGCCCCCTCCACCGCAGCTCGCCGCACGCAGAAGCAGACCTGCCACCTGTGCCAGTGTGAGGCCAGGCCACTCGCACTGTGACCCATGCCCCCCAGCAAAGACGCCACTTCACCCCGGCAGAGGAGGTGTGGGTTCGGAATCGGCGCTCCTGCCTGACACCAGTGAGCTATTCCTCGCACCGCATCACAGGTTTCTTATGTGGAAACGGTAACGGGTGGATTAACGGATTTCCTTGTGATTCTGTGGTGAACTCCATAAAGTGACCGGATCTTTACCGAATGTAAGCAGTTGCTGTGAAAGAGTCAGTTGTCTGACTCAACTGAAACTTTTTTCTTGTGTTTTGACCCTCAAGGTACCCAGAGGTACAGTTAAAACAGAGCTGAACTCACATCCTGGCCGGGGGAGGTAGTTCAGATCGGAACCTTGAACTCAGCCCCTTTTACCACAATGCTCAAGGCTCTTGGGTGGCAACGTTTAACGAGCATTTGTTCATGTGGTGCCGACCATGTTTCAGGCCCTGCTCTGATCATTCCACGCGTCATGGGTGAGTAGCTGCCCCCCCATGCACCCCAAGTTCGCAGCAGAAAAGCCACTCTTTGGAGCCACTTCAAGGCGGGAAAGACCTCTGTCAGATTGATAGGAAGCATACTCAAAACACGTTCATTTACAAAACAAAACAAACAAACCACACAGCAAACTTGCCTCGGGCTTAAACTGGGTTGCACAATTGCAGTGTATCAGGACAATAGATGTCTGCTTGCTCCCCCAGGTTCTACAGACCAAGACTCCCCACTTCTCACCCCAGTTCTGGCAGCGGCAACAGCAGCGATAAATTATATCCACAATATTAACCCGGGGCGTCGATATGTGTCAGGCAGTCTGCTAAACATTTTACATTCTAGTCAGTTAAATGTAAAAATAACCCCAGAGCACCCCCACTTTCCAGATAAGGAAGGAAAGCACAGAAGAATGAAGTAACCGTCCCAGGGTCCCCCCGGCAGAACCAGTGCTCACGCCCCGCCGTGGGTCGCAGCTCCAGCCAGGGAAGGGGTCCAGCCCAGAGCAGGACCTGCCCGTGGCTACTGAGTCACCATGCTGGGAAGCCGCCGTCCTCCCTCTCAGCTAACGCTGCAGATTTCCAGGACACGCCGCATGTCCTTGGTGCTCATCGCTTTACCTGCCTCCTTAGGCACTTTTGCTAGCCACCCCCATCCACCCACTGTCTGCAGAAGTATCAAGTGCACCCAAATCTTCAGGGTGTGGGGCCTTTCTCTGTGAGCCCCCCACTTTCTGGGTTTCTTTTCAGCCCCTTCTCTACCCGCACCCCAGTCTTCGGGAACGCTGCAGTGTCTTCTTAGCACACCCTGAGCTTTCACGCCCGGTGCCCTGCTCCCTCTGCCCTAGGCCCGCCCCCACTTCTGCCTGTCACCCCCTCATCCTTCAAATGCCGCCACCTGTCGAAGCCTCCCTGGCAGCCCAGACGGGCGGTTTCTTGTTTTCCTTCCTGGGCGCACACCTTACAGAGGACTTACCCCAGGACAGCGTAACTGGCAGCTTACGATTCATCTACTCACTTCTTATATATTCTGCCTGCCAGGTTCTTACCCTTGGTCAATGTTTAGTCACAGTTCGTTAGGCACGAATAATCAAATCAAAGAATAAATGGCTGCTCCCTTCCTCCCGCCTCTGCCGAGTTTAGATCTGGAACCTGGAAGCAAGTGACCAGCATGCCACAGGCCAGGACATAGACGCCTAAGAACACATCAGCACAGGTCTGCGTCTCACCAACGGCGAGAGATGTCCACGCCATGCGCCTCCCTTTACACCCACGGGCAGGCAGCAGTTCCTGCGTGCCAGCTCGGCGCAGGGGGGAAGGAGGGTGCCCGAGAGCCAGCACTGGGGGCGGTCCGGGGAGAGGAGAGGGGCTCGGCGCGGCCGGGGCAGAGCCCCGCTTACCTCCTTCCTGGGAATTCATGATGTTGAGGGCAAACAGCATGGCGTTGGAGAACGTGGTCGCCTCCTCCTTACTGGCGAAGTTCAAGCCATAGACCTGGCGGGCGTCTCGCCACTGGTGGAAGGTTGGTGTCGCCTGATTGTACTTCAGCCCTTTCACGATTGAATAATTGATCACAACCTGGAGGAAAAAGAGCGAGAAATACACGTAAATAAATAAAAGGTAAGTGAGCTGGAAGGAGCGGCTATGGCGCAAGGATAGTGTGTCCCCAGGGGCTACCAGAGGACAGGAAGGTGGGGGGTTAGGGATGGGGTGGGGTCACAAGCAGGGGAGAGCACGCCCAGGCAGCTTTCCCATAGGATCTCTGGTCATGTCATTTGACTGAGTGCTGAGTATCACAACCTCCAGAGGAGAGCCCGGAGCTGGGAGTGGGCTCCTTGGGTCCTTCTAGCTGTGTCGCCCCAAGTGGTCACTGCCCCGCTCCAGGGGTCAGTTTCTGCAGTTATAAAAGGGGGATGATAATCCTGGTGCCCATCAAGCTAGCTCCCTTTCCCTCTTCTCCCCACCACTGCTGGGGAACAGAGTAGCAGGCAGGAGCGGTTATGGAAATGCCCCTCACAGTGGCACCATGGGGCCCGGGACTACCAGGCCACCAGTACATGAGTCAGTGCTGCTGCTCCAGAACCTGGCTCCTCCACACCTGCCTCAGTGGTGGTGTCCTGAGACTGAGGCAACCTGGACAGAGTGGGGACACCCACCACCCCCGTTACCCAGGAGTCGATTTCCACCACACCTGGGGCAACCAGGAGGTGCAAGTAGCGGTGGTAAGAGACAACAAGACTTGCTCTACAGCACCATTTACTGGGAGACAAAGGAAAGATCTCTAATTATCAATCTGCTGCATTAAGATCAAACAGTACCTGAGCAAGAAGAGTCTATCCCAAGTGTACAGAAAATGACAAGTCTCCAGAAACCAGCCTCAAATTTACATATCATGGCAGACTGATATGTAAATGACAGAGAGAATTCAAGACACAGTAATGAAAAACCCAACAAGATACAAGGAAACTCAGAAAGGCAGGTCAATGAGCTCAGGAATAAAATTCATGGAAAGGAGTACTTTACCAAAGAGATTGAAACTACACACACACACACACCAGAAATTCTGAAACCGAAGAACTCAATAAATGAGATGAAGACTGCATTAGAAAGCATCGGAAATAGAGCAGGCAAGATGGAAGAGAGAATTCATGAGCTCGAAGACAGAAATCTGGCAATGATTCAGGTGGACAGAGAGAGAACTAAGAGTTACAAAAGTGAAAGAACTCTACGAGCACGATCTGACTCCTAGGACAAGGGGAACGTTGGTTTCTGGGAATCCTGTGCCCCCTCCTGCGCACCTTCCATCTTCCCAGAGCACCCTGAAGGGCAACCAAGAGGCAGGAAGGGAGTGGAGAACTGGTCACAATGAAAGCAATCACTGTGATTCAAAAACTGCACTGGTTAATGGGCCTTATGTCAAAGGCGAGTACCAGAGCGGTATGCCCACGTCAACCCACCATGGGTATGTTATAAAAATGGGTAAGGTGTTTTGGTTGGCACCATAATGGGGACCAAGGTGCTATATATCCTTCAATGCGATGTGCCTCTCTAAGGCAGAGCTAGAACCGATGAACTGGAAGAACAGGGAAGCCACTTCTAGGAGGTTGTGAGAGAAACCTTCCTATCAGTCAGCTTGTCAACAAGGGCAAGGGATGCCTCTGAAGGTACCAAGAGTTCCAGGTTGGAGAGACTCCCTGTGGTCAGCAGTCCTGAAGCAGGGATGCCCTTTTAGCCACAGGAATCTGAAACTTAACAGGGTTATTTTGGCCAAAGCAGAAACACAGTCAACTGGCAGCCACTAAAAATAGTCTTAAGTTTCTGTTCTCTCTTTTCTTTCTTTTAAAAAAATCCTTGCCCAAGAATATTTTTCCCATTGATTTTTAGAGAGAGTGGAAGAGGAGGAGTGGGGAGCAGGAGGAGGAGAGAGAAAGAGAGAGAGAAAAAGAGAGAGAATGAGAGAGACATCGACTGGTTGCTTCCCACAAGCACCTGGACCAGCTGGGGATTGGAACCTGCAACCCGAGTCTGTGCCCTTGACCAGGAATCAAACCTTTGACCCTTCCGTGTGTAGGCTGACACTCTAACCACTAAGGCACACCAGCCAGAGCGGTCCTCTCTTTTCTAATTGCTAACATGATGATTCTCAGAGATAGCAGCTAATCTGCTGCTCAGCTTAGCCAAGGCCTGACCAGCAAAGGATGCCAGAGATGCTATTTAGGTCGAGTGTTTGACAAATGCTGAAACCGCAGGTCTGTTGATTTCACTGCTAGATGTGTCCCTTGCAGTCGCTCAGAGAGAGGGGCGAGCGCTGCAGCGCTAACCAGAGTCCCCGTGGTTAGCCACATGAGCCCTCTCTATTCTGGTCCTTGTCACAGCAGACTGGTCCATCTAGTTAAATGTGCACGACTGTTCCTGACATAGGTGGACTTTCCCTGTATTTGTGAAGGTACTGACCAGGTTCACTCACAAACTACCTTATCCGATATGTCTGGGATGTGCTATCAGGGAGAGAAATGACCCCAGACTCTTCAAATCAACTTTCTGTACCTTCTAAAGTAAGACTTAGGGCAAGCATGTCAAATTCACAGCCTGCAGGCCGCATGTGGCCCACAATGAATATTTTTGTGGCCCAGCCAATATAACAGTATTAAGAATCTTTTTAATAAAAATTTATTAACTTTTTAATAATACCTTAATTTTTATAATATCCTTTATACATAATTATTAATAACAAACTATAATGTTCACTAATGACCAATTACTATTATCATGTTGCATTCATTTCCCTTACGCACAGGTGCACCATTTCTCTCCACTAATACTAGCAGTGAACATTTCAGCAGCCAATTGCTACATCACTAGTCTTATACTGACTTTTTTGGTGTGTGCAATAGAAATTATTTCGCTTTAAGAGAACAAGAAAAATAGGTTTGTGTTACACTTATTAATTTGTGCAGTTATTCAGTGCCTGGTAAGTTAATATTAAAAATATTAATTTTTATTCAAATGTTCTATTATTTTATATTAACGATGACTCATTTATTTCAGCCATTGTATTCGGCATGGCTCTATCGAAATAAACCTACGTTTCTATGGAAATGGAAGCTTTGGTGGGGTTTTTTGAGGCCTACGGAAACTTAAAACTTAAACCTGGTTTATTTGGCCTGTGTTAGCCTGTGAGTTTGACATGCTTGACTTAGGAGGTTGAACACAAAAATTTTTATTGTCCTATTACTCCTGGATATGTCAGCACAGAAGAAAACTAACATTTTTGTACAATATAGTTTTCAAAGCTGTTTCATCTCTATTATTTTATTCTACTGTTACATTAGCACACAGAAGTGTGCAGGATGTGGGTTGCCGTCTCTATGAGACAGATGTGAAAAATGGTGTTCAGAAAATACAATTTGCTCAAGGTCTCAGAGGAGAATGTGGGGTCAGAATCTGAACCCAGATCGTCTGACGCCAAACCTCACCTTATTTTCTGGACCCCTTTTCACGACACTCCGTGCCTGTGTGTGTTTATGCGTGCACGTGTGGATGTGCACGTGTGGATGCGCCCGGGCGGCCCAGGCTCGGGTGTCGCCGGCGCTCGGGCACTCACCTGCTGGTCCTGCAGCTTCACGCCGACGACTCTGAAGGTGCTGCTGGCAGTGTTGTGGTAGATGTTGATCCGGCTGAAACCCTGCTGGCCGGGTTTGATGGGGACCCATTTCTTACTGGTGTCATCGTAGACCATCACGGAAGCCCGGGCTTGGCAGATGCTCTGTTCACTGCGGAGCAAGAGGAAACTGAAGTGTCAGGGGCAGCCACGAGGGAGGGAAGCCGGCCCTGCCCTTTTCGGAGCCAGAGGCCACCTGCCCTTGGCCGCAGAGAAGCTCCTCGCGGCCAGAGGCCAGAGCGTCCTGCCGGCTGCGGGAGGGCTGCTGTGGGGGGCAGAGAGGAGCATCTGTGCCAAGGCTCTCACCAGCGAGGAAAAGACCCGCAGCTTCCCTCTGAGGGGAACTAGCGCTTGGGTGTGGAAGGAATCACGGTGACAACGGGCCAGCTGTCCCCAGCCCCCAGGCACCGTGTGAAATAAGGTAACGCCTGCGAGCGCTGGGCTTCACCACCTGAGAAGGAGCCACGATCGCCCCACTTTGTCGATGAAACAACAGAGGCTTAGAGACTCGGGAAAACTGATACCGATTCACACGGGAGGTCAGTGATGACATTTGGGATTTCCAACCGGTCCCGTCCGCCTGTGGAGCACAGGACACAGACAATCTTCTCACCACAGCCAGCGAAACGCTGTGACAGGGGACCGTCACACCAGCTCTGGAGACGACGAAACATGAAGCGATCTTCTCGCAACAGTGCGAGGGCAATGCGAACAAACACACGGCTGCACCGACTCTGCCGTCTGCTCTTAGTGACAAACAATGTCATCGGCTCAGACCACGACAGGAAACCAGGGAAGAAGCAAAAGAAGCCCCTGCGCGAACCCCAGGCACTCCTGCCACCGAGCGCCGAGGAAGGCCGTGCCTCTGCACCCCAGCCTCCTCTCTGGAGCCCCTTCCCCAGGCTCAGCGCGTCGGAAGCCCAGTTAGCGAGGCCAGACCCCGTTCTAAAGGCGGGCGCACCGACAACGGCGAGGTGTGGCCGCGATCAGGGAGGGAGGCCATATGAACACAACTGCATCCCAACTAGAAACGGACCTTAGAGCCCAGATAATTTCGTAGAAGCAAAAGGAGTGTGCACTAGTGGACGGTCATCACAATGAGCCCAAGCTGCCAGGAAAAGTGACGTTGTTAGGTCACCTTACCGGGTTTCTTGGAGGGAAAGAAAGTATTTGAAAAAGGTCCCGCGCCCAGCGCCAGTGGTCACTGGATGAGCTTTTAGGAGCTCAGCCCTCGGTGACTTGGAAACCTCCACCTGGCCAAGGGCATGGGTGCCTAAATGTCGCCGAGGGCTGAGCTTCCTCAGGACCTGCTCAGCTCCCTGCCGACGTGGATGGTGGAGGATCAGTGTACAGATCATCATCATCATCATCATCATCATCATCATCATCGTAACTGTGGCTCAACGGATAGAGCAGACA
>JAAGEH010000195.1:35593-61136 GCA_011751065.1 Lasiurus cinereus | reverse complement strand
CATCATCATCATCATCGTAACTGTGGTTCAACGGATAGAGCAGACAAGCCTTCCCACATGTCCCCTCACCATCATCATCATCATTATCATCATCATTATCGTAACTGTGGCTCAACGGATAGAGCAGACAAGCCTTCCCACACGTCCCCTCACTTCCCTTCCCATGAGTCGCTCGCACATTTCACGGGTCCAGCCAGCGACTTCGCGTGCCAGTGCGGGGTGTCAAACCCCGGGGACAGCCTATGCTGAGCCTCACACTTGCTGTCGACCCCCAGCTCTGCTCTGGGGTTTCAGAGTCCAGGGCACCTGGATGGCAGCTGCCCACGCCTCGTGCCGGGGGTTCTGTCTGGGAACAGAGGCCTCAGGGGGGAGTTGCAAGGAGGGCCTTCGGTGCAGCTGTGCGGCATCTTTCCCCGCAGCTCGCCGTTCAGGTGACAGACGTGCAAGGGGCAACTGGTGAGGAGCAGGACAGGCCTGTCTTCCCAGAAGAGAGCCAGCCACGCGCTGCCCTCTGGGAGGGAGAAACCAGCCTCTGCCTCTGGCGCCTGAAACCACGTGTGTGTTTGTTTTTTCGTTGTTAATCCTCACTGGGGGGCATTTTCCCATTGGTTTTTAAAGAGAGAGAAGGGAGGGGGAGAGAGAGAAACACTGATGTGAGAGAGACACATCAATTGGTGGATTGTTGCCTTCTGCATGCACTCTGACTGGGGCGGAGATGGAGCCTGCAACCCAGGTACGGGCCCCCAACCGCAACAGACCCAGGCCCCGTTCAGTCGGAGGGCTGGCGCTCTATCCACTGAGCCACACCAGCTGGAGCCCAGGTGTCTTTTAAAAAGGAGCATGTGCTTAGGAAGAGGTGCCCTCCCACGGGCGAGGCCTTTGGGCCTTGTCTTCATGAGGTTACACTGTTCACAGAAACAGACAGGCCTCAGATTAAATGGGTTTCCTTCCAAAATACACTGACCAGAATCGAGTTACAGGCTAAGCTGGGTCAGGCCATGCCCGGCGTCCTGGACTGCCTCAGGGGCTGGGCGAGATCCCGAGGTGCAGCCTGGGGTCAGGGAGCAAAACAAGGCGGTTACCGAGCCCGAGGGGTGGGAGCTGAAATCCCCGCTCTACCGCTTGCTGGTATGTAACCACAGAGGCCCCGAGGTGACGGAGCGCTGAGTGTCCTCAGCGGGCAGGTGCCGGGTGCCGGCCATGGCAGTGCCTGTCAGAGCTCTGGAGAGCCTGTGCCGGAGCAGAGCAGACCGCTGGTCCCAGTGGCCCCCTCCCTGGATGCCACCCGTCACACAGAGGCCTGCTTCTCCAGGCTGTGAGTGCCCGACACGGCCTCCTGCCCGGCGCCTCAGCAGCCCGTGTGCCGTGGTCTGAGAGGCTCTCACTCCGTCCGTCCTTCCTGCCCGCCCGCCCGCTGGCACAGATTTCTGACCTGCACCCTGGCCTGAAGCCCCCTGCCTGCTCCTGCGGCCTCCGTCCTGCACTGATGCCCCAGGGTCTTGGCCTCTGCTTCTTGGAAGACCCAAAGCGATGCACAGGGTAGGTTCCCCGAGGGCAGGGCCGGGCCGGCCTCATTCCGAGGTGCCCCTGGAACCGGGCACCGGCCAGATGCCTCGTAAATGCTTAGGGGAGACTCTCAGGGCTGAGCAGCATCCTCGAGATGGCCCGATCCACTCTCATGTCCAAAACGACATGCCTTCTCAGTGGCCCTAAGCGGACGCGGAGCCTCTGAATGAAAACCACCAGCGAGGGAAACCTGCCCCCCAAAGCAGCCCACCCTGCTGAGGAGGGGTCTCAGCTGTGAGGCAGCTCTCCTGTTTTGGAACAGTCCATGCCCTTCCATCCATTATTCCCACGACACAGCCCCCTGGCCACCTGTCACTCTCCTCTAGTGACTTCTGATGTACATTTTCTCGGAGTGTCTGGGTCCTATGAGTGGATGTGGCCAGGGCATCTCAGTCTGACACACACAGAGGCCAGTGAGCCAAACACATGGAGTGACACAGCGCCGAGTGTGACAGCCACTGTCCTCAGAGCTCACGGCCACTCAGGAAGGGGACAGATGCCTGGAGGCTGGGGAGTCGGGGATCCTCTCTGCAGATCATGCTGTCAGTGCCCCCGGATGAAGAGCTTTCAACCCAGCGAATCGGGAAGGGGATGTGGGGGGGTGGGGAGAGCACAGGCAAGGAGGCAGGGTCAGGTGCTACGCAGAGAATGCACACCCCACACACTTTAGGGGTGCCTGGATGGAGATACAAAGAAAGTACCCACGACTTTGCTTGCCCCTAGTAGGTGCTCCAACACCAATAGTGATTTTTCTTCTTATAATTATCGCCATGGGTTCCTTCTTCTGCTGCTGTTTTAACACTGGGTTCGAACTGAACTGGTGGTTAACCACACGCCCTGCTGTTCGCCCGCCTCCGGGTGAACAGTGCTTGTCTGTGTACCTGCTCATTTTATCCCCCCGACAGAGCCCCAGGCCAGGAAAGACCCACTTCCTCTGCTTGTCTCGCTTACCATCCGTCTGGCGTTTTGTTTTGTTTTAATAAACTCCTCATGGCACCCAGAGGCTTCAGAAACCCCATCTGTCTAACTCACGGATCATCTGAGGAAAGCATGTTTGACAGACAAGTATTTCTAAGTACGTATATATATTATTTCTGAATGACTGCACTATCGTGTTTTAACACGAACACACAACATTCCTACGCCCTCCCCACGGGCCCCCTACACTTGGTGCCAGTGTAGACGCGGCCTCAGTGCTCCCCTTTCTGTCTGGCTCTGAGGAACCACGGGGGGCTGCTTTTGATGATCCAACAACCAGCGACAAGCGGGAATAACTGGTGGAAATGCAGCTGGGTTTGAGCTGCCAGATCGATGGCCCCCCCTTTTCCTCTCCCGCCCCGGGGACCTAGCACCGCTCGGTCTAACCCCCGGGGAGGGGCGGGGGCCCCTGCCCCCCCAGTGGCCGCTCTGTGGCCCCCACACTTCCTACTGACCAGGGAGTTTCTGACGTTGCCCAGGCCGGCAGCCGCCAGCCCAGCCACGCTCTGCCTGTGCCCAGGCACCTGGACCCCCTGCCCAGCCACAAAGGCGACAGAAAGGGACAGGGCTGGTCACCAGAGGCTTGTGAGTGGAGAGCATCTGCCCAGGGTGGAGCCAGAAGGCCCGGCACCTCGGCCTGCGCTCGCTTCTGCTCTCCGCCGGGACCTCACCAGTCCGTCCTGCTCCTCAGTGTCTGCCCCACGGGATCTGGGCTCCGCGAGGGGGGGCTCCCCTTTCCTTCGGACGCCCAGCCCTGTCTGTTGCAGACGCGAGCGCTCGCTGAAATGACTGTGAAGATGGCGTTTGTGATGGTGTGCCCATGGGCACGCGCCTCCCGAACCCCTCTCTTTATGCTCAGAGAGCCGCTGCCACACAGGAGCACGGGCTATAGATTAGCATCAGGTTCTCTGCCGCGGGCTGAGCAGCCAGGAAACGCACCCCTGAGGGTGGGCCTACTGCGCGGAGCGGGGAGGCTGCTTCCTCGGCCAGTTCCAGGGAAGGCGGAAATGGGGGCGCTGCCCTCCGCTCCCCTGGAGGCTCAGCCGAGGAGCCACGCTCTTTGCAGCCTGGATCTGCTACTGGAAGACAGGCTCACCGCCTCCCTGTCTCTCCCCCGCCCCGGCAGGGGCCTGCGCGGCCCGGTGCCCTGACTTGGTGGCTCCCTTCCGAGGAACCACCCGTCGCTCTCCCCACCAGTCTCCCAGCAGGACTGGGGACCGTTTGCCTGGGATGCAGGGACTTCCGGGAGGTAGGGTATTCACTGCAAACTCAGGGCGGTCCCAGCAAACCAGGGGTGTGTCACCTGCTGGGAACCCCTGCTCTCTCACTAAGGACCACCACTGATGGGAGCTGGCCGCTGGGCCCGGCACCTACTCAGACCCAGCTCTCCCTCTCCCCCCCCCCGCTGGCTGCCCACTGCACCTGGTCTCTGTCCCGCATATACTCATGGCCCCTAACAGAGCCTGCTCGATGGCCCCCGTGCTCTCACGCAGGCTGTGCCCTCTGCCTGGGTGCTTTTCCAGCTCGGCTGCCAGTCATTCCTACGCACCCTGACGCCACCTCGGTCGGAAAGGCCTCCTTGGAGACACAGGGCCAGCAAGGGCCACTTCCCCGAGACTGGCTCCCCTGTGGCGTGATCCAGGGCTCGGGCCACACGGCTCCCTTCCCCGTTTCTGTCCGGGTTTCTAAAACAGGGCAGATTCTGTGCCGGTCCCAGGAACCTCATCCTTGCTCTCCTGTGCCGCGACCCACACCGTGCCTGGTGCAGATCAGGGAGGGAAGGGCAGTCTGTCCACACCGCCCAGCTGGCAGCCCGGTGGTAAGGCCTGGTCAGACAGCAAAAGCATCCTCTGGACATCCGGGCCACTGACCCTGACTTCCCGGTGTTACTCAAGAAGTTAAAGACGCTGCCTCTGCCTGAGAGGCGTTTTCCTTCCTACAGCCACAGGTTTGCGTCTCGGCGGTGCTCAAAGCTCAGGCCATGTCGCTGCCTTCAGAGGACAGCTGATTGCCCAGAGGCAGACCCCCGGCTGGGCCCGGGGAAGGGCGTGGCATGTCTCTGCCCTCCAGGAGACCCCATGCAGCAGGAGAACCAGGCAGTTACAAAATGGCACAGGACAGTGCTATTGTGTTCTATAGGAAGGTGCCCAGTCCCCAGCTGGTGCTCTCTGTGCCAAGGCCCTGTGAGAGCTCAGTTTCTTCCCGAGACCAGGAGCCCCTAGAGAGCAGTCAGGTCTGAGGTCTGAGCATCAGGTTCCCCTCCACACCCTCTCGGGGGGGCACGGCAGGTTCTCAGTAAGAGGCCCGGGCTCAGGAGCAGCCAAGGGAATAAGCGAGCGAGGGAGCCGCGGGAGGCCAGCGGGAAGCGGCTATAAATAAACGTTCCCGGAGCCACGGAGCAGAGCCAGCCTGTGAGACCTCCCTTGTTTACTCTCAGCGGACGAGCCACGGGAGCGAACTGGAAAAGGAGGCTGCGATCCCGAGCGGCGGCACCAAGAGCGCAGGCTCTGGCTCCCCGGCCAGCGCTCCAGGACGAGGCGCGCTCGCCCTCGCTGCCCGGGACCGCGGCCAGGACCAGCACCTGCCACTTCAGTGGCCCCTGCAGGCCCACGCCTGTGATTTTACGTGATGCTCAGAACAATGATTGGGAGGGAGCGGCCACCTTTACCCGCTTGACACTGAATGACTTATCCGGAGTCCCCCAAGGCAGTGAGACACCCCTGGCTGGGACCCCACCTTCCTCCTTCTTTCTCTGGAGGCCTCTCCTTCAGGCTTCTCAGGGCTCGCTCTCTCAGTGGGTCCGTGGACAGGCGGATGCTCTAACCACTGGGCCACGCCAGCCAGGGCTAAATGCTTGCTTCGAGTTTGCCTCCTTTCGCCAGGTATTGTATTGCTCAGCCTTCAAGGATTCCTTGGGGGTGGGAGGGATCACAACGCACCTTCGATCTGGCCACCCCCATTCTTCCCTAGCTCTTTCCCTGCATTCGTTCACAAAATAACCAAGACCGCACCCCACTTACTGAGTACCGACCGTGTGCCAAATATATCCCGAGGCCCGGTACTCAGACAAACTCAACCTTCTCTTGAGTAAAAGATGTGGTCTCTGTTGATTGGGGGGAAGGGGAGGCAGTGCCCAGGTGTGTGCCCAGTGCTGTGGGTACCAGAAGGACCTGTCTCATCCTGCCAGGGGGAGCGGACCATTTCAGGCAGAGAGAACAGCGGCAGGAGAGGCTCGGAGAGGAGAGCGCAGCATCCTCCGCCATCAATCAGCCGGGCCCGCAGCTTCTCCGAGCTCATCGGGGGCATGAGAAGACCCCCACCGGGAGTGGCATCCCCAGGTCCCGCCAGTGACTGAGAAGCAGAGGTTGGGAGGCACGGCCTTGTCAGAGCGGAGAATCTGCAAGTCCTTCCTGTGGATGGAGGAAACCGGCCCGGGGAGGGAGGCTTCTCAGCGGCCGGCGCTGACGTGCGGAGCGGCCGGGACTCGGTTAGAGGGCCTGCTTTCTGCCGTACGCTAGGGCTTCTGCTTCACTTAGCAAAACATTTCCACTACACTTGACCTTTTATGCCATTTCCCCCGCCATGTGAAAGTAAGTTGCAGATATACTGCAATCCTAATGATGTTCTGGTTTGGCTCAGTGGCTAGAGCATCGGCCTGTGGACTGAAAGGTCCCAGGTTCGATTCTGGGGCATGTGCCTTGGTTGCGGGCACATCCCCAGTACGAGGTGTGCAGGAGGCAGCTGATCGATGTTTCTCTCTCATCGATGTTTCTACTTCTCTATCCTCTCCCTTCCTCTCTGTAAAAAAATCAATAAAATATATCTAAAAAAATAAAAATATGCAATAAAAAGTAAAATAATGACATTCTAATATGTAGCTTAAATGCCATTATTGTACCTAAGAAAATTAATAATTTATCCAATTGTTCCTAACATGTTTTCATCTTTAGGGATCCAGCATCTGCTTTACGAGTGACATCTGGATGGTCTATTTGCCCTCTTTTTAAAGCTGGAAAGTTGGGCCATTTTCATTTGTCACCGATACTGATTTCTGTGTGTGAGGAGTTTAGGCTGATTGTCTTGTAGGCTGTCCCTATTCTGGGTTGTTCCCCTGATTAAATTCAGAGCAGACAGCAAGCATCGGACATAAGTGACAGTGGGGACCCATTGTGTCAAACCCCATCAGGCACCCCCTAATGCCCGCTGCCTTCTCTCTGAGAGGCAAGGTGGGTGGAGGGGGTGATCGCCAGGCCCCTGCAATGGAAAGGTACATTTCCTCTGGGCCACTGGCGAGTCCCCCGCAGGGTGACTGTTGTTCCTTAACGGGGACGAGCCCGAGACAGATCTGTGTGTGCGAAGGTTTGCTCTGCAACAGTCCACGCCGGTGAGAAGGTTCCCCTGGTGCCACCTCCCAGACTAGGACATGTGCTGCCTCCGAGGCGGCGAGCTCAGGGGGAGCCCCTCACCCCCTCCCGGTCCCAGCCTGCCCCATGTCTCCATGGTGCCTCTCCAAACTTCCTGTCTCAGGACCGCTGTACACAGATACGGATGACTGCATCTGTCCACAGCTTCTGTTGTGTCCCGACGTCTGTCTATCTGAGCCATATTTGAAATGAGAACTGAGAACTTTTAACATCCAAGCACACATTGCATTTACTTGCCACAATGGTAATGTCAACACATGTCATGCGGCCTCTGGGAAATTCCACTGTTCGCTCATGGCATAAGAGCGAAAAAGGCAAATAATGTCTCAATATTGTTAAAAATACAGTTCTGAGTCAGAGACCACTAACAGGCAGGCCTCCTGACCACATGTTGAAAACAGTATGTTAGATCCACATATATTAACACGAAGAAATGCAAAGGGTGACGTTCAAGCCCGGTTTCTGTGGGCATGAGGATTAAAGGAAGGCTCTTGTAAATAAGGATGAAATTTAGTGTTACACCCGGACTCTTCTCTTCCCTCCAGATTGGGGGGGACGATCAGACTGCGCGTCACGTGCCTCAAGGCGTTCGCCTTTTCTCCACGACGGCCCGTGCCAGATGCTCGGCCAGCCGGTCTGGCCTCGCTGGGAAAACAGCCACCAACTGTTGGGAGAGTCTGAACTGTCTCTCATCCACACCTCCCTTCAGGCTCCCCACCCAGCCCTTCCCTTGGGGAGCCATCTGGTGAGGCATATGGGCATGAGGGCCACTATTACTACTACACATTCCACTGTATCCCAGTGTCCCCAGAGTCTGTGACTCTGACCACTTGTGGAAGTGGAACGAGTTTCCACACAGCCCTGGGACAGTGCGCTCAGCTCTGAGGGTGAATTAACAGCCCAGCCAACACCCCTGCCTGGCAGCATGGCGACTCGGCTCAGTTCAGTGAACACCTGGGTGAGGGCCCAGCATTCCGTGGGCACCGCAATGGTCAGGAATGAACAACCCTGCCTCCTGCCCGGCAGAGTGTAGGCAGGGAGGGGAGGCGGTGAACGAAGGGATGACGGGCGGAAAAACGCACGGGAGCTGCCGGACAGAGAAGGTCTGTCTCCTGGCATCCACCGGGTGAGATCAGAGACGGCAAAGGGCGACAGAGACCCGGAGGCCTTGATTCTAACCCTCCCTCTGCCATTTGGGGCCAGTTCCTTCCAGAGGCTACAGTGAAGGCTCGCTTCTGAAAACACAGGCACCTGGCTTCACAGCCCCGCTCTGCCAGGGATACCCGGGGGCCTTGGGACGAGTAACCCCACTCTGCTGGCCCTGGTTTTCTTGTCTATGTGGGGATGACAGCAGAGCGCCCGCAGGATGAGGGTGAAATACAGCGTGTGCAATGTAATTAGCATAATGCGCGGCATGTGGCCCAAAAGGGGACGGCTGCTGTGATTTTCTCTTTTATGGTTCAATTGTCTAAGAGAAGCCACTGGACCAGACCAGTTCCCGACCACCTGAGGAACAGGAACACTCTCGCGAGAATCACCTAGGTCCATGAGGCTCATGCTGTTGGCGGAAGGCGGACAGCATTCTCTGGCATAGAAGGCAGAGAAGCTCCAGGAAGCCCCCCATGATCTGGCTACACATCCGGGGAAAGA
This sequence comes from Lasiurus cinereus, assembly GCA_011751065.1. Taxonomy (NCBI): domain Eukaryota; kingdom Metazoa; phylum Chordata; class Mammalia; order Chiroptera; family Vespertilionidae; genus Lasiurus; species Lasiurus cinereus. Next base: position 52,518 of record JAAGEH010000195.1, on the reverse strand, counting down.
GCAATGGGACACGTGGCCTCTGAGACCCCGGGCCTCAATATCCGACCTGTGTACCCCATGGCCGGGCCAGCCAGGTCCTATCACACTTCAAATTCATCACCAGGAGCAATGCAGCTTTCCCCCCTCAAAGAGATACTGAGGGATACGTAAAAAGATGAAAGAGTTCACCTGGCTGAGGTGGAGGGTAAGGCCCGAAGCACCTCCAAGCTAGACCATCCAGTGCAGACAGACGGCTCCAGTTTCCTAGGTCCTTTTAAGATGGAAACCTCTCGGATTTTTACAATTTAAAAAGACTTTTAAAAACATCGCATGGCTTCCTCCCCACTCACTTCTGCGACCCTTACTTGCAGTCAGCAGCTGACATTTAAAAAAATTTTTTTTAAGTTGATTTCAGAGAGGAAGGGAGAGGGAGAGAGAGAAACATCAATGATCAGAGAGAGAGAGAACCATTGATCGGCCGTTTCATGCACACCCCCTACTGGGGATCGAGCCTGCAACTCAGGTATGTGCCCTTGACGGGAATCCAACCTGCGGCCCTTCAGTCCGCAGGCCGGTGCTCTGTCCGCTGAGCCACACCACCTAGGGCCAGCAGCTGACATTTGCACCTGAAAGACACTTGGTCCCTCCAGGCTCTGGAAGTGAGCATGCCCCGAAAGTAGGAAGTTTTCTGTTATCCGCACATTCTTTAAGCCTCCAGGCAAATTGAATGAGGACAGAAAAGTGGCTGCAAAGGAGTAAAGCCAACCGTGGAAACCGGCCTGTGTGCCCGGGCCTGTGAGACGCTGGAGCATCCCTGGGCCAGTTCTATCCCTGAAAGGTCAGTTTAGCAACTCAGGCAGCCAGAGAGCCCGCGTGTCCGGAAAACTCCGGTCCTTCCTCAAGAGCCACGTGACTGTGAGCGAGTGCCAGGCTGGGCTGCCTCGCCCACAAGGCCAGGGATAGCACCTTCCTCATCTGCCCAACCCGGTGAAATGAACCAAATGAGAAAACTGGGCCCTGGCTGGTAGCTCAGTTGGTTAGAGCATCATCCTACTATGACAAGGTTGCGGGTTCGATTCCCAGTCAGGGCACATTACAAGAATCAACCAGTGAATGCATAAATAAGTGGAACAAGTAGACGTTTCTTTCTCTTTTTCTAAAATCAACGTTGGTAAAACTGCACTTGGGACACTGCGAAGTGCTTTTTAAGCAGGGATTATAACTTTATGCTAGGAGCCCAAACTGTAATGAGTTAATCAAATAAAGGCTCCGTCCCAGGAGGTAAGCTCTGCCTTATCACCCACCCTCTTTCTTGGAGTCAGTTGTAAGGCAGAGGGGTCCTGTCAGAGAGCCGTTAACCAAGCAGACGCTGACCCGCTGTGGCCCACATTTTATGCTAAATAGCAACCGTCCCGGTGCTGGCGGCCCAGGTCTCTCAGGCCGAGGTCAGGCCTCTCTTTACAGTCCACGAAGTTTCCACTGCGAAAGGAACCTCAGTTCTTCCCTCTTCGCTCCACGTTCCGAGAGAACAACCTGCATGTTTCCAGGCCGTTCTGGAGAGACGAGCCAGGACCCATCCATGGCACTGGAGCCAAACCACCAGCCCCTTCGACAGATCAGACCCCCTCCACGCACAGAGGCCACTGAAGACCACGGGCATCAAGAGACACAGGCCGTGCGATGGACAGGCCAGCAGAGGGAAAGTGCACGGCGCTCAGCATCTTGCCGTGTGACCCTGGGTAAGTCCTACGCCCTCTGCTCTGGTCCTGGATCTCGCCACTGTTCAACAGTGACCTGCGATGATTTCTACGGCCCCGTCAGCTCGACACCCTTACGATCCTGGGTTTCCTCCTGACATCCCGCTGTCCCCTGGTGGGTCCCGGTACTCACACCATGGCCATGGCTGGAAGGCGTTAGCACAGGGAACCCGAAGAGGCGAGTCCTATACTCCAACCAGGCGGCGCTGATCACAGGACCACAGACCCTCGGGAGGCAGCAACTCGATTTTCAGACTCTACTTAAAACCAAACAGGAAAAGGAAGCTGAAGCAGAGACAAAGGGGAAACAGCCCCCAGCTGGAAACTGAAAGCGAGGTACAAAATGGAGAAACAAGAGGCTCCCCGGCCGAGCCCCGCCGGCGTGGGTGGCCGAGAGCCACTTTGGGGCCTGAACCACGCGCCCCCCCAACCCCCCAGCGGCAAGCTCAGGCCTCCACTCGCTGCCTGCAGAGGCAGGGGCCGCGGTGGGACCAGGCTGTGGCGCTGCCCCCGCTGCTAAGCCCTCTCTCAGAGCCCCGCCGGGCCAGGCCTGGGCTCCCCATCTGTTACAGGTGGTGGCTCAGCGGGCACGCTCCCCGCCGGCCTTTACGAAAAGCTCCAAGACCCCGAAGCCTCCTCACTCACCTTCTAGCGAAGACTACGTGATGATGTTGTAACAGCTTCTTCATAGTTTACTCTGGTAACCATTTAGAAAATCTATTTTTATCGATTTCAGAGAGGAAGGGAAAGGGCGAGAGAGAAAAAGCAATGACGTGCTAGAGTCATTGATTCGGCTGCCTCCTGTACGCCACTGGGGATCAAGCCTGCCACCTGGGCATGGGCCCTGACCGGGAATTTAATGGCGACCTTTTGGTTCCTAGGTTGATGCTCAACCACTGAGCCACACCGGCCGGGCTCTGGCAAGCATTTTCCACTTCTTCTGGGGACCTGCTTCTCCTTAAAGGTGACCTTTCAGTCGGCGACTTAGGGCCTCAAAGGAACACGCTCGGGGATTACTGGGAACCCGGCGTCACTTGCTCTGGAAGTAACCTGGGGCGTCAGTTTCCTCAGGTGTGAAAGGGGGCGGCACGGGGTCCTCATGAAGATGATAAGATCCATTCATTCCCAATCTTGCACCCCAAATTTCCCGAGAACCCGGAATGACACACTGTGCTAGAAGCTAGCGACAAACCACGGGAAAGAACACAGCGCTTGTTCTAAAACAGCTCCCACCGTTTAGCATGAGACTGACATGTTAGCAAACAGAGGCAATAAAGGTTGTTAGTGATGGAGGGCACAGTACGAAGGAAAGACCGGCTCTGCCCGGGCAGCAGAAAGCACTCTGAACGCTGGCGATGCGTCCTGTGAGGCTTACAGCCCCGCACAAGGTGCAACCCACAGGTTTGAGTTCAAAACATTTTCTCTTTTTCCTCGTGATTTCCTCTTTTATCCAGGCATCATTTTAGATTTTGCTTAATTCCTAAATATTTGGTGTTTCCCTACATCTGTTTGTTATTTTTTATTTTAAAAGGAAGATTTGTTTATTTTTATTTAAGAAAGGGAGAGGGAGAGAGAGAAACATCAATAATGAGAGAGAATCATTGATTGGCTGCCTCTGCACACCCCACACTGAGGATGGGGCCCGAAAGCCGAGTATATGCCCTGGCTGGGGATTGAACCATGACTTCCTGGTTCATAGGTCGATCCATGTTCAACCACTGAGCAACACCGGGCGGGCTGTTAGCGTTATTTTTAATCGAATCCTATTATGGTCAAACAACATACTTCGTATGATTTCTGCTTTTGTTTTTCCTGGTATGATTTCAGCCTAGCATTTATGGAGACTGGCTTTAAGGCCGGCATTTGGTCTGCTTTGAGGAATGCACTGTGTGCACAAGGAAAGAGAGTGCATTCTGAAATTAGGGCAGTATTCTAGAAATGTCAATTAGGTCCAGCAAGGCCAGTCAGACCTTTGACGTCCTTACTGGTTTGTTGATTTGTTTGTTTTTGTCTAACTGTTCTATCAACCGTGGAGAGGAAGGTTTAAGAAGACTTCCAGCCATGGCTGTGGATTAGTCTGTTTTTCTTTGATTTTGCCCATTCTGATTTAGGGTATTTTGAAGCTCTTCTTAGGTACACACATTTTTATGACTCATCTCTTCCTGAGGTGTTGACCCTTTCCTCAGTGTGAAATCACCGGCAGCACTCTTTGTCTTGAAGTTGACTTTGTCTGACGTTAATGTAGCCATTTGAGCTTTTTAAAAAATATATATTTTATTGATTTTTTACAGAGAGGAAGGGAGAGAGATAGAAAGTCAGAAACATCGATGAGAGAGAGACATCGATCAGCCGCCTCCTGCATGGCCCACAGTGAAGATGTGCCCGCAAGCAAGGTACATGCCCCCGACCGGAATCGAACCTGGGACCTTTCAGTCCGCAAGCCGATGCTCTATCCACTGAGCCAAACCGGTCTTGGCCATTTGAGCTTTTTCATGCTGTCTGCCGGGTGTACCTTTTTCCACCCTGTACTGGTTTTCTATTGCTGCCCAACACATTACCACAGGCTCATAGCTCGCGACAACACAAACCGGCTATCTTCGTTTTGTAAGACGATAGTCGGTGAGAAGGCTGACATGGATCTCAAGTGTTGCAAGCACTGCTTCTTGCTGGTCAGGGCACGGATTCTAGCGGGTCATTTCTGTGCCCCTTCCGGCTACCAGAGGCCACCTATGCCCCTGGCTCAGGGCCCCTCCCTACATCTGCTCAACGGGAGTGCAGCATCGCTGACGTCTCTTCCATCCCAACATCTGTTTCAGACCATGGCCAGATGAAGGTTCTCCGCTCTTGTCTCTTTTTATGGTCATATTTTAATTTCTTTTTGCTTTTATTCCCCCCCCCCCCATCTTTATTAAGGTATAATTGTAAAAAAAAAAAACAACCCACACCTGTGTATTTAAAATATAAGACTCGACGTTTTGATATGTGTATACGTTGTGAAATAATCACCACAACCAAGCTAACTAACGAATCAATCCAGATCCATCATCTCAGAGAGTTATCATCTTCTTTCCTGGTGGCTGCCCTGTCCAGGAATTGAACCTGCAATGCTTTTGGTGGATGGGACAACCACCAAACGAGCCCGTCCTGGTCAGGGCTGGACACCCCACTTTTAAGGACGCATGTGATTAGACTGACCCCACTGGATAACCCAGAACGACTGTCCCGTCTCGAAGATCGTAACTTTAATCACATCCGCAGAGTCCCTTTTGCCACGGAAGGTAGCATATTCCGAGGTTCTGGGATTAGGGTGGGATGTGGTACCATCACTCTGCCTAGTATACATCTTTTTATCTTCAACCGCCTATTTCTTTGTATTTAAATAGTGTTTCCTGTAGACAGAACATGACCTCCATTCAGTCTGATAATCCCAATCTTTTAATGGGAATATTGAATCTATTTGCATTTATTTATTGGTATGGTTGGCTATTGGTCTGCCCTTTTGCTATCTGTCTCATGTTTTTAGATTATCTCTTCTTCCTTTCTTACTTTAAGTAAACGAAATACCTTTTAGAATTCAATTTTAGTTTTACTACGGTCTTTTTAGTTATATGTTTTTATATTATATTTTAGAGGTCTTTCTAGGTATTATAACATGCATTCTTAACTTTGAATACTTAGAATTAATATTATAGCATTTCATGTAAAATCTAAAAACTTTACAACTGTGTAAATCCACTCCTATCCTTTATGGTATAGTAGTCATATATTTACATATTCACAATACAATGTCATTTATTTTTGTTTTAAATGATCATATATATGTGTATTTAATTATAAAACATTCTTTTATATTTACCCATATATTTATCCTTCCTGGTACTCTTCATCTCTTCTAAACCTGAGTTTCCTAGAATAATTTAACTTCTGCCTGAGGAATTTTAGCATTTCTTATCCATCAGGAATGCTAACAACAAATTCCTAGTACTTTTTTTAATCTGAAAAAATATCTTTATTATTGAAGGTATTTTTTTTCTGGGTAGAGAATTCTGAGAATTGTTTTTCCTTTCAGCACTTAAAAAAACATTGTTCTACTGTCTTCTGGCATCCACGGTTTCTGATGAGAAAGTCAGCCATCACTCATATTGTCATCCTCTGTACATAATGTACCATTTCTTTTGGTAACTTTTAATATTTTCTTTTTCCTTGGTTTCCAGAGTGTAACTCTGATAAGTTTAGTGTGGTGTTCTTTATATTTAGCCTGCTAGGGGTTTGCTGAGATTCTTGGATATGTCAGTTAAGGCTTTTCACCAAATTTGGGAAATATTTGGTAATTATTTCTCCAAGAATTATTCTTCTGCCCTCTGGGACTACAATTACACATATACAGATCTTTTGGTATTACCGCAAGTCATCAAGGTGCTGTTTTTCCCCCCAATATTATTTCCCTGTTTTTCAGATTTCATGATTTCTATTGCTCAGTCTCCAAGTTCACAAACTTTCTAATACAGTCTCTGATCCACATTTAATCTCATCCAGTGAATTTTAAAGTTTCATGTCTAATACTAGGATTCCCATTTGGTAAATTTTTTATAATTTCCATTTCTCTGTTGAAATTCTCGATCTATTTACTCATCATATTCACCTTTTCCTTTAAATCTTTGAACATATTTAGAACAGCAACTTTGAAGGACTTGCCTGCTAATTCCAACTTCAAAGTCACCTCCGGGTCCAGTGATTTTTTTTTTTTAATTAAATGTAGGTAACATCTTCTGTTTAATGTTCATTCATTTATGATTGTATGCTTGATGTTATAATATACTGCAGAGAGACTGGGTTGTATTATTTTCTTTTAAAGGTATTGAGTTTGTCCTGCCAGGCAGGTAAATTATTGGCAGATCCTTTAGATGCTGTGGAGCTTTGATGAATTATTTTTTAAGTTCTATTTCCGTTTTAAACTTAGCCCTAGGGTATGACCCTTATTCAAGGACACAGTCTTTAATGCTCAGGTGTGACTGGCTGTTCAGGCGTGTCTGAGGTGCTCAGTAAGGTCTCTTCATTCAGGTTGACAGGTTGACTAGGATTTCCAATGTCTCTTAGCAATGCATGACTTTAGGCATCATCATTCGTTAGCACTACAGTGTGCAATCTGTGCTAAGCCTCATGGATAGTCTCATTCTATGCACAGATAGCTGGCCTTTAGCCAACAAGCCAAAGTGAATACCTGCACAGACTTTGCTATCCTTGCTCTTACCATGAAGCCTCCTCTTCTCTATTTCCTTGCCCTGCAACGTCGATCTATTTCAGTAGCCTGGGTTCAAATATCTGCCCGCTGAGCTTATTAAGATTAGCATTTAGCTTGAGCTCCACCATTCTGTGCCAAGACCAGAAGAGACTCCAGCAGAAAGCCAGAGCTACTGCGGGACTTATTATGTGTGTTTCTTTACTCAAGGATCAGAATCCCGTGCTGCCTGCCCCATGCCTGAAACACCAAGAATTTAATATTTTTTGCAAGTTTCAGTATCCTTCGTATAGTAAGGTGCTCTATATATTTTGTTCAGTTTCATAACTGTTTTATCAAGAGAGCAAGTCCAACATCAGTGGTCTGTTGTGGCCCGAAGCAGAAGTAAATTTATGATTCTTAAAGTACCAAAAGGTATTTATTCTTCTCCATTTTTGTGTGGATTTCCTGAGGATGTTAACCTGGGTGTAAACACCTTCACTGTGAGAAGGTGCCTTTCACTTTCATCCCTCATCTCCTGTCCTCCACACATGCTACCACTGCCTTTTCTTGGTTTCAGAAGTAGGTAACAAGAGTAAACTTTTGGGGGGCATTCTTTTAACTCAACAACCTAGCTTTCATAAGGCACTTGAGTACGAGTATGAGAAAGAGTGAGAAATGGGAAAAGGTTTCTGGCTAGGGTGCTGTGAGATATGGAGTCTAGCCCCTGCTTTGCTATGTCTCTGGGCATTCACCTGCCCACTCTCCATCCTGGATTCCCCTCTGCTCAGTGCAAGGACTGGCCGTGTTCATAATTATGGACTGCAGGTACAGCACCAGCCCTAAGCCAGTGGGGTCCGGGCAATACAGAATGTTGGAAAAATAGGATAGAAATGTCTTGTTTTGTGTTACTATAAATTGAGCTCAGCACCTCCTATATTATTTAGGATACAGAAGGTATGAGGGACATGTTGATTGCATGAATGGATATATGGATGGATGGATGGATGGATGGATGGATGAATGAATGAATGAATGAAAGGAAGGGAGGATACCAAATCTCACACAGGAAGTTAAATGCTAAGGCATCTGGCCCTGGATGTAAATATTCAATAAATGACAATATATTGACTGGAATTGAAAGAGGCGTTTTCCATGTGTCTAGAGTCCAGTGGCAAAGAATGGCAGGAAACGGATCAGGGAGCCATCCTAAACGACATTCTACTTCGTAGAGTTACTTATCCTAGTTTCTGTTGCTGTAAAAAGATACTCCTCTCCCCCTCGGTAGGATGTTTGAGCATAAAAGGGTCTATAACTAAGAAATATAAAAAAAATTGTGTTGCCGAAACTGGTTTGGCTCAGTGGATAGAGCGTCGGCCTCTGGACTGAAAGGTCCCAGGTTCGATTCCGGTCAAGAGCATGTACCTTGGTTCGGGGCACATCCCCAGTGGGGGGTGTGCAGGAGGAGGCTGATCGATGTCTCTTTCTCATTGATGTTTCTAACTCTCTATCCCTCTCCCTTCCTCTCTGTAAAAAATCAATAAAATACATTAAAAAATTGTTTATATAATATTGGTTTTTCATGAGAATTTCCTGACAAGGTCCTTGTGTCTTAGGAGTGCAACAAAAGGGAATGGAGAAACGGCTACCCAGAATTAGTTACCATCACTGACACATTATGAAAACCTGTTAACCAAAAGCTGCATGACCAACTGTAATCCAATTTGGGTTTGCCCTTCAAGACCCAATACACCCATCACCTCTTCCCTGAAGTGATTATTAAATCCCCAAGATACATAAAATCATTCCTACTGCTGTGTTACTTCTGTTACAATATTACCCATTTCGTTGCCACAGATCACTGACCTTTGGCGAGGGCCTACCATGTTTTAGTCATTTCAGAACCAATCGTGCCCACCACAATTTTTGCTACAGAGCGGGTTTCCTTTCGGGGTGACAAAAATGTCCTAAAATTCATTGTGATGATGGTGGCAAACTGAATATACTAAAACCCACGGACCCATTTGTTTTGATGTTAATTAATTAATTATTTTATCTATACACTGCAAGAAGTTTCTATCTCAATAAAGCCATGGTTTTAAAATGCCTCAAATGCAGACGGGAAGAGAACACTTTAAGATAAGCTATGAATTAACAGCAGGCCTTGGAGATGGTTGCAAAAAATGGTCCCACCATCCCGGCTCACATAGAAAGGGAGGATGACAACTATCCAGGCATCAGTTCCAGAATGTGAAGAGGAGGAATGAAGCAGGGCACTCTGGCAGAATGCAGCAGCTACAGTGCAAGTGCTCAGGCTTCAGGACAAGTCCGTGAACTTGACCCGAGGACTAGCTGTTTCTCAAGCTCTCCGTGGAGTACTTTAATGTTTCCAAACCTTTTGCCCCCTTTCACTGGCTTTAGCGGGCACCTGAAGAAACAGGACACACTGGCTCCTTTGGGTTAACTACAAACTCAGTAAAAGCACAGGAACGTAACGAGAAACCATTTTCTCATCTTTCGTATGACAGGAGCTTTCTGTTTGTTTCTCAGAACTTTTGGTTTGACTGGATTTCATTTCCAGGAGTGGAACACCTGGATGAATCTGGGTAACCACTACTACAATCAGAAGCTAAAGCCCCTCACTCCCCAAACCCCGTCTAACTGTCCCTCAGGGGTCACAGCCTCTCCCGCCACTCACTTCCAGCAACCCGACCTGTTCCCGTTTTCTTCTACAGAATTCATACTAATGGGATTCTATGGGATGTAAACTTAAAAATAAGTTTTTATTGGTTTTTAGAGAGATGAAGAAGGTAGAGGGAGAGAGAGAAAGAAACACTGATGAGAGAGAAAGATGGATAGGGATCCTTGATGGGGATCAAGCCCGAAACTCAGGCGCTTGCCTTGAGCAGGAATTGAACCAATGACTTCCTGGTTCAGAGGTTACACCAACCACTGGGCTGCACCAGCTAGACTCTCCCTGTAATTGTAATTTGCATTTCTCTAATGAGTAACGGTGCTGTGTATCTTTGTATGTTTTCATGTGCGATCTGTACACAGTCGCTTTGGTGAAGTGCCTATTCAAGTCTTTTGCCCATTTTAAAAAAACTGGGCTGTTTTCTTACTGTGAAGTTTTGAGAATTCTTTATACATTTTTAAGACAAGTCCTTTGCACCAGTAATTTGCAAATATTTTCCTAAAGTCTGTCTTTCGTCTTTTCATCCTCCTAACAGTGTCTTTCATAGGATGACAGTTTCCATTTTGATCATGTCGAAATTATTTTAATTTGATGAAGTCCAATTTATCATTATTGTTTCCCCCTTTTTGTAAGGGAGGGAGCTTTTGCTGTCATATTTGCAAACCCTTCGCCTCGCCCGAGGTTGTGAAGATTGTCCCAGATTTTCTCCCAGAAGTTTTATATTTTACATTTATATTTAGAATCCATTTGGAGGTAACTTTTGTAGAATATATGGGGATTAGGTCAAAGTTAATTTGGGGGCACATTTTGCAGAATGTTCCAACTCCGTTTGTGGAAAAGACAACGCTGAGTCCACTGAATTGCCTCTGTACCTTGGTCAAACATCAAGTGGCATATCTGCCAGGACCTACTTCTGCACTTTTGATCCAAGTGTCCAACATCTCCGTAAGTCACCTGGAAAAATCAGGAGGCCAGCTTGTTGGTGTCATATACATGCCTCATCATCAGAACCTGCATCAGGAACAGTGAGTGGGTGCCTGATTCATTTATTCTGTGATTCAGATGGTAGAGTATGTAATCCATACTCTCTCCAGCCTGGACCATACATAGAACAATGAGGTCAGTTTTTGATATTCCAATATCAGAGGGGCTGGCAATCTGGAAGCATCCTGAGTGGGTGACTAAGATGAGGAGGCAAAAGGAATCAGAAGCCACGAGGACTGACTGCGAATCCGGGCTGTCCAGCCTGGGATAGAAAGGAGGAGGTGAATACTAGATCGGAGCCTGTGGAATGGAGCTTGCTGGAAAGAAAGACTCCTTTTTTTTTTTTTTTAAGACTCCTTTATGTGACCTCCTAGGAGCTGGTCAGGTGCAGTGCTGGTGCTGGGATTCCATGGGAGACACCGCGTGCTTCTTGCTTTCAGAGGAGAAGCCACGGGGACGGCGATCTTGCTGTGACAGAGGCCACCCAGCTGACCGCAGGTGGAACACACATCTGTGTTAGTAGAGGGCTGGCTCTCACGTTTCCGTTGGCTCTGGTTTTGCCTGGTTGCCAAAGACGCCCACAACGCTGACTATTTTGTACAAATGACCTGTTTCTGTCTTTGGGTTTAATGGCCTCATGATGAGCCTGAGGCCAGGTGGAAGGAAGAGGTATGTGCCCCAGGTCTCAAAATCGTGGTGGCGAAACTGCATTTGGAAAGCAAGCCTCCTCAAGCGGGGTCCAGGCCTCTGCTGTCTTCTCTGTGTTTGCTGAGAAACAAATAACCCCATAGCTCCTTCTTGCAGGCTCTCCAATTTTGCAGGCTCCCCCTTGTAGAGAGAGGCCCTTAAAGACAAAGGCAGCCTCTTCTTAGAAATGTTAACACTTTCTTTTTTTTCCAGTAACAAGATGGGGGAAAAATCATATCCAATCAGACCGGTCTCTTCTGCTGAGCTGTTTTTGGGGTGACCTACTGCTCTAATTAGGGTAGAGAAAACCTGGCTTTCGTGAGGTTCGGAATATGGCCGGAGGAAAAACTGTCAAGGCCGGTTAAGTTCATCAGTGCCCCGCTGGCCTCAGCATTCCAGGAATTCATTGATTCATTCCACTGGCGAACCACAGACACAGACATGCAGGGGCAGCAAATACCGTGCCTGAGCTGGTCTGACTAATGTCCCCAGGGCAGCACAGAGCAGAAAAACAGTCACACTTCATTCGCTGCTGGCCCCTCACCCCACACCTCAACCCCCAAGCTCCTTGGATGACGGGGTGGGGCAAGGGGAGAGAGTGCTACGGAAGGAAGCCAGGACCGAGGTTCATGGATCCCTCTTCCTTTCTAACGTGTGATCACCTACAAAGGGCAGACGCTACCCCGGTCCTTTCCTGCTGACCGAGTTCTGGTGAAGAGCAACGGAGACGGCGGGTGGAAAAGTGCTTGGCAAAGTAGTCACGGCACCTACATGAGGATTTACTCACTTAGCAAGCATGTGCTGGGCACCTGCAGAAGACATGCACGGTGCTAAACCCCACGGGCACACAGCTGGCAGACCACGGCCCAGCAAGGCTGAGGGTGGGAAAGCACAGTGGGCGGCGCTGCCTGTCCTGAGAGCAACGGAACCACAGCATCACCTTCAGAGCACCCCCTGCTCTAAAAACGGGGTCCTTTCTACTTAGAGTTCTTTTCCTGAAGCCAATAGGACTGTCCTCAGTGTGGCCAGTGAAGACAGTTATTAGGAAGGCAGCTGGTATGGCTTAGCTTCTTAATCCGGGTGGACAGGAAATATCATTACTTTGTTAATGAATTAATTGTCACAAAAAAACCCAAAACTAAATCCTTAAAAAAAAAAAAACCTTCGTCCAAGTTCCCTGACTGCTGTTCCAAGCAAATCTGCTGCCGATCTTGGCAGGACTCGCACACAGATGTGTGCTGGGCGGCACGTGTTAGACGGACATGGCACCGAGCTGGGAGGCGGGAGACAAACGCCACCTGCTCTCGGCTCCCAGGCCATCAACTTCCCTTTCCGGCCTCAGTGTCCTCGTCTGTGCCGTGAGAGACTCGGTTAGCAGGTCACCCAGCACCCCCAGCCCCTCATCGGGGTCTCGCTTCCCTCATCGGGGTCCTGCTTCCCTCATCTCTACTCTGCTTATGAAGATTAAGTTTCCAACGACTGGGAAAGACTGGGAAAAACAGAACATCCCACTTGTCAGGGTGTGGAGTTCCGCATGGCCTTTACTGAGCTCTTTATTTTTGTTAATCCTCACCTAGGGAATAGTTTTCCTATTGCTTTTTATTTTACTTATTTAGAGAGGAAGCGACAGGGAGAGAGAGATGGAAATGTCGATGAGGGAGAAATATCGGTCAGCTGCCTCCTACGCTTCCCCTACTGGAGATCAAACCCACAACCCCGGCACCCCGAACAGGAATCGAACCTGCTACCTCTTGGTGCACGGAGCCACTTCAGCTGGGTGCCATTACTTTTTAGAGAGAGTAGGAGGGAGGTGGGGGGCGGGAGGATGACATCGATGTGAGAGAGACACATCGATGGGTGTCTCCTGCACACACCCGGACCGGGGTCAGAGAGCGAACCTGCAGCCCAGGTAACATGCCCTTGCCTGGGAACTGAACCGGAGACCCCTCGGTGCCTGGGCCGATGTTCTAACCACTGAGATCACTGGCCAGGGTGCACGTGGCCTTATTAATAACCTAAAGGCCGGCTGGGACTGGTGCCGGCTTCCTCATGCCCGGGGATTTCCGCAGCAGTTCTGACTAAGGAACTGCAACTGGCCTGTGGGTGTAGGAAGGGGCTACAGAGAGCCGCACTGAAGGTAACCACCGGGAAGGATCAGCTTTTGCACAAGTTCCTTTTCCCGTTGCAAAGCCCAATCTCTCCCTCCAGAGGCAACTGCTGGTACTGGTTTCGAGTACATTCTTTCCCTGCTCGCCCTCCCACATTCAGGCAGATGTGAGAGGCTCCCAGCCCCTTTTCTCCCCCGGAAAAGGGCGCACACCAGCCCCCTCCGTTCTATACGGAGGTGCACAGGTGGGCTTCCACACGACCCAGGAAACTGCCTGCCGGGTGGTGGTCTAACGGATGCTGCCCTTCTAGGGCCTGTGTGAATACCTTCTTTAATGTTCCAGAGGTGCTCTGGACCTCCAGAAAGTGACTGTCCCTCCACAGAAAGCACATGAACTGCCCTGAGCCCAGGGCTCGCCACATGTCGCAGCATGCTCCGCGGCTGGGGGTCACAGCGCTCACAGCTGAAGGGGCTGAAGGAGGTGATCCCCCCTGGTCAGCAGCAGAGGCGCTGGGAGCAATGCAGAGGATGTGGAAGCTTCTGAAATCCATGCAAACCGACTGCAGAGCCAGGAATACGGCACGCATCGGGAAAGTCTGGTAAGGGGAAGGCAGTGTAAAAGCCAGGTTCCAAAGACCTGATACAAGGAATCATCAATAGCTCATCCATCATTTTCCCATTGATTACATGTGGAAATTATAATGTTCTGGATATAGTAGTTTAAATACATTATTAACGTTACTTTTCCCTGTTCTTTGTACTTTTCTTAACAGGGCTGTTAGGTAATTCCCCACGTGGCTCGCACTGGTGGTTATGGTAGTCCTGCTCTGGGGAATGCGTCACCACTAGTCACTCTCCTCTGTTCTCCATCAATGGTGACTGATTGAGCCCCACCTTACAAATGTTCTCTTCTTACTCATGAATACAGAAAATAGTTGGGCCTGATCGCCCCTAACTGCCTCTGCCTGGGCCCCTGCCACTGTGGCTTTGTCTGGAAGGATGTCCGGTCTAATTAGCATATTATCCTTCTATTAGTATAGACTAGTGGCCCGGTGCACGAAATTCATGCACGGGGGGGGGGGAGGGAGGGTTCCCTTAGTCCAGCCTGCACTCGTTCTAATCAGGGACCCCTTGGGGGACATCCCTCTCACTATCTGGGACCTCTGGCTCCTAACCGCTCACCTGCCTGCCTGCCTGATCACCCCTAACTGCCTCTGCCTGCCTGCCTGCCTGATTGCCCTTAACTGCCCTCCCCTCCTGGTCTAATCTCGCCCCCAACTGCTCTCCCCTGCCGGTGTGATCTTGCTCCCTATTGTCTCTGCCTGCCTGATCACACCTGTCTTTCCCTGCCAGCTTGATCTCAGCCCCTGCCAGCCTGATCTCTTCCAGTCCCTGTCTCTCTTTGTTTTTCTCACCAGTCCTACAGGCCTCCCTCATCCTCTTTCCCAGCTGGGAGGGCGTGGGGCCAGTGGGGGTAGCTCCACCCTCTGCCTGCCCTCCCTTCCATCCAGGCCTCTTTAGGCTCAGTCTGTTTTGTTTCCTCATTCTAAGAGAGGCTCCGAGAGTGAACTGGGAGGAAGGGAAAGGGAGAAAAGGCGGTGAGCGGGTGGGCGCGGTGTGTGTGACTCTCTGCATGTGTGCAGTTGTGAGCGAGTGTGAGGGCTGGCCCCTCCTCCCCTGTCCCCACTCCCCAGAGCCTGCTGCGCGCGCAGCCTGGGCATTAGGTGGAGCCTCCCGCTGTTGTGGATGTGATGGACCCAGGGTTTTTATATATTAGGATAAGCATGCAAATTCAAAGGTAAGTGAAGTGCCACTATTTCTAAACACATGTGACTACACATCATATAGTCATACTAGAGGCCCAGTGTATGAAACTGTGTGAGCAGAGTTCACCGCTGCTTGCCACCTGCCTACCGCTGGCCACCCCACGCCACCCCGCCCGCCCTGCTCACCACTGTGAGCTGCTGCCTGCGGGTCCGGGGAGGGACCTAGAGGTGGTCAATGCATCTCCTGGCGACTAGTCAAGCGATCGTTCCGGCGGTCATGCTATGGTCCCTGGCCTTTTATTATACAGGATGTTACTAATGAAGTAATAGCGCCATACATTGATGGTGTGTTACTTTATAGGCCAAACAAATTAAACACACAGGCAGAGGCAGCGAAGGTAATGAAAACTTAAACAGAGAAGCGCCGTGGAGAAACCTGTCCGCTTGGTCTCTAATGGCCCAGGGAAGGTGTGTGCTGGGATGTAAACACTCCGGTGGGGATGGGAAACCTAAAAGCAAAGGACAGGAAGGTCACACAAAGGCGAATTCCTCGGGAGGGAACTGCATTCGCTGTGCAGGCGTCAGGCGAGTTTGGTGGAGGTAAGTTTTCGGAGGGGCAGCTGAGCAGCCACATGGGGCCCACTCTCTGCCCTGACGTTTAAAGTCAAAACCTGAGGGCCAGCGAGAAAGAGACCTCATCCACCCACAGAGGTGGAGGGGTCAGCCTGAAGGGAGAGGTGCCCCAACCCCACGGCCTCTGAGGAACAGGGGGAGGAAAAACACAGTGACTTTCAAGTGCACAAAAGCAGGGAGGGGAGAAAGCAGAGCCACAAAAGGAGCTTGTAACATGTGGAAGGGAGCAGCCTGCTAGCAATACAGCCGCCATGCGCTGAGCCACTTGCTGAGTCGTCTCGGGACCAGGAGCCGGGACCCGTGGGAACAAGTGACCCCGCCACCTGGACACCAAGCCAGGAAACCACTCACCACCCCCTTGCTCTGGGGGATGGACTGCAGGTGTCGTGTAGTTAGAACTTTCCTGCGTGTCCATTCAATACCGGTAAAGCCAATTCTTTCATCCACACTGTGCGCCCCAGTCATTAATTTTATTTAAAGTTCCACTTTAAGAAGGATTATTTAAAAATATATATCTTTGTGATTTTTTACAGAGAGGAAGGGAGAGGGATAGAGTCAGAAACATCGATGAGAGAAAGACATTGATCAGCCGCCTCCTGCACGCCCCCTACTTGGGGATGTGCCCGCCACCAAGGTACATGCCCTTGACCAGAATCGAACCCGGGACCTTTCAGTCCTCAGGCCGACGCTCTATCCACTGAGCCACACCAGTTTCGGCTAAGAAGGATTTTTAATGTTAGGAAATGACCGCACTCCATCCTAACCAATGGTGGGAAAGTAGGAAAGCTGCGATCACGGGGAGTTCCCTGAGGAGTCATGTGTGGGGCTCGGCCCCCGCAGTCTCCCCATCCTTCCTCTTCGGGTCTCCTGCGGCTCGTCACCTGCAGTCCGTCCAGAGCCTCCTGGGGAATGCCCGGAGGACGTGGCCCCTGCACTTGAGGAATTCTGCTTAAGGAAGTCATAAAGGTGATCAATGAGCCAAACCTTGCCACTGAATTTCCAGTCTGTCAATCAACAAAGCCATACTCTCTCTTTACAGCCTCCCTCTCTCTCTCTCTCTCTCTCTCTCTCTCTCTCTCTCTCTCTCTCTCTCTCTCTC
>JAAGEH010000195.1:0-35583 GCA_011751065.1 Lasiurus cinereus | reverse complement strand
CTCTCTCTCTCTCTCTCTCTCTCTCTCTCTCTCTCTCTCTCTCTCTCACACACACACACACACACACACACACACACACTTTCCCAGGCAACACAGGTTCCTAGATTGTATCTGAGACCATCTCAGGCGGCTTCCTCCCTGAGTGTTTAAGGTGAAGTTCTATCATTGTTCTCTTGAACTTTTTATTCTAAGCAGGTATTAATTTTTCAATGACTAAAACCAGCTTATTGAAAAACAAAACAGAACACGGCAGGGTGCAAAGGGACAAGTGACATGAAAATGGGGTCCGGCCTGCTCTGCACGTTAAGACAGTCACTGATTGTGCCTAAGGCCCTGGCCAGCCAGCCGCTGGGGCATTCAACACCAGGGAGGAGGTGGTGGCCCAGCACGCCTGCCCGTCGGGGTGCATGGCTCCTGCCCTGGAAGGGCAGGGCGGGGTCCTCACAGCCCCCCGGAGCTGAAGTCAGTGTAGAGAACGGCATGATGAGAGCAGTTGGTCTCAAACCTGCCATATTTGCATGGCCCGTGCTTAACAATTCTCTCCACAATGCCTTTAGGTTGTAATTTCTTTTCTTCTCCTCATGTTATGGGCATGGCCAATGTGGTCTTCATTAAAGCACAGTGCTTCCGGCTCTCAGCGTGGAGCCAGGGCCCGGGGGCCACCTTCAGCTCCCCACCCGCTGGCCCCTACACAGCGCTGTTTCTGTGCCTGCCTCCCAGGGCCAGGAAACAGGAGCCACAGAACAGGAACCGGGCGCCTTGAACCCTGGAGCGGGTCCTGGGGACCGGGACCCCGTTCTGACCCTTTCGAGGTTTGTTTCCTCATCCGTAAGGGAGCATATTTCGAACTTGCGGAGCGTGATGTTAATGAAATAGCATATTAACAGCTGAATGAGACGGCAGCTCTCTGGCTGATCCCTGAGGTCTAGCGCTGACTGAATGAGGGAGAACAGAGGGTGTTCAGTGACCGTTACTTCCCTTTCCCGTTGGCAAGGCCTCGAGGGGCCCGGGCACCTCTGCTCCGGGAAAGTGAAAAGTGGATGCAGGGTCCGGGGAAGTGCCCCCTAGAGCTCGGAACCAGAGGCTACCGGACAGCTGCTTCAGCGTGGTCACAGCCTTTTCTGCTTCTTTAAATATAGTTTTAGTTTTTAAAATATGTATTTCTTTTAATATAGTTTATTGCATTTTTACAGAGAGGAAGGGAGAGGGATAGAGTTAGAAAGATTGATGAGAGAGAAACATTGATCAGCTGCCTCCTGCACACCCCTCACTGGAGAGTGCCCGCCACCAAGGTACATGCCCTTGACCGGAATCGAACCTGGGACCCTTCAGTCCGCAGGCCAACGCTCTATCCACAGAGCCAAATCGGTTTCGGCTAAAATATGTACTTATTGATTTCAGAGAGGAAGGGAGAAGGAGAGAGAGAGAGAAACATCAATGATGAGAATCACTGATAGGCTGCCACCTGCACGGTCCCCACTGGGGATCGAGCCTGCAACCCTTCAGTCCACAGGCTGACGCTGTATCAATTGAGCCAAAGCAGCTAGGGCTATATTTTTATTTTTTAAAAATACAGTGGTACCTCGAGATACGAGTTTAATTCATTCCGTAACCTTGAGGCGTGGGAAACTATAAGACGCTCGAGTCGCAGTAAACTGGTGGGTCGTGTGCAACCGGCCGATCCGCGCGATGACTCGTATCTCAAATGTTGCTGGTATTTCAAAGCAAAAATCACTCGCTCGACAGCTCCTACCTCAAAAATCTCGTATGTTAGGGCACTCGTATCTCGAGGTACCACTGTATATATTTTATTGATTTCAGAGAGGAAGGGGGAGAGACAGAGATAGAAACATCAATGATGAGAGAGAATCACTGATTGGCTGCCTCCTGGCAGGCCTCCTACTGGAGGTCGAATCTGCAACCTGGGCATGTGCCCTGACCGGGAGTCGAACCGTGACCACCTGGTTTATAGGTAGATAGTCAACCACTGAGCCACACCAGCTGGGCCTGCCTTTGTTTCTAAAAGCCCACAGCAAGCCCTCCATGGACTGTCCCACAGATAAAGTCTCGAGTCCCCTCGCCATCCTCCTCTCTCTCTTTTAAATGGGCCTGCATTCGGCAGCTCGGGCTGCCATAACAAAATTCCAGTCCAGGTGGCTGGAAGGCGAGGGTCAAGGCGCCAGCAGGCTTGGTTTCACCTGAGGCCTCTCCCCTTGGCTCCCATGTCCACCTTTTGGCTGGGTCCTCGCACGGCCTTTTCTCTGTTGTCCTCCTCCTCCTCTTATAAGGACACTGGCTCTACCGCTCAGCGCCCATCTTCCTCGCCTCATTTAATCTTCATGAACTCTTAAGCCTTATCTCCAAATATGGTCACACTGGCGCTTAGGTCTTCCCTCTGTGAATGTGGGGGACACAACTCGGTCCAAACCAGGGTCCCAGGCCACAGTGCTCTGTTAAACACCCGGATGAAACCCTACACCGCAATGGTCTCTGACCACGACTAGGGTGGTCGCCTCCAGAGGAGGAAAAAACTTTTCTTTATCCTGCGCCGTTTTTGTTACTGGAATTCTTTAGGTTGTAAGTGACAGGTTCCGATGGGGAGAAAAGTGGAACTGGGTATTTCACCCAGTGCAAAGACAACTACGTTCCTGGCAGGGCCGAGCGCCTGGAGCCCAGGCCCAGTGACGCCATGAGAAGTCGGCTCTTTGGCCATCACCGAACTCTAGCCCGTCCGCTGGCTTTGGTACCAGAAGGCTGCCACCCATGACTGAGGCTTTCACCGTTCCACCCAGCTCTGGACCCCAGAAAAAGCATCTTTCCTCACCGAGCTGGCCCAAGACTCTCCCCTCAAACCAAAGATGTCAAATTTGTGCCAGTGGGCTGCGAGTTTGACACGCTTGCCTTAAACCAATCACCACAGCCAAGGGATTGAGATGTGGCACCCCCAAAGAGGGGGTGCCAGGTCAGATCACTGTAGAATGGACTGCTGGTCCCCCTCTTCTTAACCCTCCTCTCTAAACTGGCAGCTGGGCAAACAGTATCTTTCTAGGAATAACCGTGCTAGCAGAGGAAACAGAGAAGGATGCTAAAAGATTACCTGCCCCTCTTTTTAAGAAGTTCTCCACCTTTGCAGGTTTTACTTATCGGAATGATCTCCAACGCATTCTCTGCCCGGGTGCTGACAACAGACTGATCCAAAGAATGCCCTCGCACATCTCAGCTCCTCCCAAGGAAGCAGACTGTGTCACTTATGGAGTGACCTGTTCCCAGAATCCTCTCAGGCACGCACCTGCCAGGTGACCCGGTAAGAACAGTACTGAGCCCACAGACTGATGTGGGAACTGGAGATGGTAACCGTCCTGGAACATGTGCCTACACCTGCAACATGTCTGGTTTGTACTGGAATCTGGCAGAACCAGAAAGCTGACATTTTAACGCGCAAGGACTTGTTTAAATTCGTTTTGTGCTAGCTCAAACCCTTGGGTGAGTCCCGACAGCTCTGAAATGTACCCTCAGGTGGCCCCTGGACCAGCTCTGCCCCTGCACACTGCTCCGCAGACTCAGTTTCCCTCAGGATCCAGGCAAGCCTCCCGGCTGCAATGGACAGACACCCAAGAGGCAGCAGCTGCCTTGTTCCCTGCCATCCCCCCGCGGAGAGCCTGTAACAGCGGCAGGAGGTTTGAAAAAGCTCATAAAAATGAATCGATAAGCAGTGCCGGGAAGCCCGATGCATCCGGCTCTGTCCGCATGTGACAGGTGGAACGACAAGGTGCCAAACCTTCTTTCTGCTTCAAGTAACCCTCAATCAAGTCAGGAAACTACGACAGAAAAATGAAGAACTAGATTATTTTCTCTCCGTCCGCGCTGTATGGAAGCTCAGGAAAAGAGACACTCGTGGGGCTGGAGCGGGAAGAGGCTTCCTGGAGGAAGTGTGCCCGGGGCTGGGTTCCGAGGGCGTCACGGGGAGAACACACAGGTTGTGCGCAGGTGCCTGACAACATCAATGGGGAGCGGAGGGGAGCTCCTGAGACTGAGGTCCCCGAGAGCGTGCCATCAGGCCAGCGAGGGCTTCGCTGGCAGGGACAGGGCTTTATGCTGCCACCTGGGAAGAGACTGGGAGGCGGTCCCCTCTCTGCTACCCTTCTCTGACATAAGCTGTGTTTAAGATCTCACCCAGGGCAGGGTGAGCCGATTTGCCCTTCATTCACCCCTGGGATCTGATGATCACGAGGGTCCCTACCACGACCAGGACACCGGTTTTGTCAACTGTAGCGGGGGTGGCCAGCTCCCGCCACCCCCGGACCTCTACCCCCCTGTCTTCCACAAGGTGGAGAGCAGCGAAGTGGCGTCTTCACTCTCTGGCTTTGGGAACGCTCCAGTGCCCCTGGCTGGGAGAGCATCCTCTCCGGGAAACGGGATTCCACAGGACCCCCAAGTTGCAGCTCTGCAGTGGCTTCCGCTGAATCCCCCAGAACCTCCCCGAATTACCCATCAGTTCCCCAACAGCTGCTGCTGGATGCAAGGGTGCTCACCACCGAGCTCTCACTTGCAATTCACTTCGGCCCCTCCCCCTCGGCGGAACAGCCCTCACACATCCAACTGTCAATGCAGGCCACCCCGTTCAGCGGGCATGGGTATCTGGTGCCAGGCTCCGGGGATAAAGCCTGGGAGGCCAAGGTAGGCACTGCTACGCTGGCCCCGGGGAAATGCCGGCCCGTGGTGGCGGGCTCTGGCCGCGTCATCGGAATTATAATTAGACGGAAAGCACCAAGGTCCCAGTCTGTCAACGGCAAGGACCTTAATTCATCTCTCAGGCCATGTATCTGCGTGTCAGCCAAGCCCCAACCCAAGCTCTCAGCTGATCGGTCACCTCGCAGTGGGTGCACTGTGTCACAACATTCAACAGGCAGGACTGCCACCCAAGGACTGCGTCCCGGCGTTCTGCGTCTGAGCACCGAGGAAGATGGGAGGCCAGGGCGCCCCACCTGAACGTCAGGCCTCTCCCCTGCTCCTGTGCAATTTCTAATCAGGACTAGATTAGAAGAGGGTTTCATTAGTCTAATGAAATGCTTTGCTGCTTGAGGGAAATGAAAGGACTGAATTTGTTGAGTATCTACTGAGTGCCAGGCACCTTGCTAGATGCTTTAGCAAGAAATCTCATTTAATCACCGCAGCAGCACGGGGAGGTAGGTCATACCCCCATTTTCCAGAGCGCCAAACTGAGGCGCCAAGAGCTTACCCAAGCCGCTCAGGCAACAAGGCCAGTGGAAACCCGAAGAGCCAGCGCTGCAGAGCACCGAGCGGTGTGTCCCCGGCCACAGGGTCCCTGAAGGCGAAGTGCTTACCTTGGCAAGGCAGTGAACTGCAGGGTGGAGACAGCCACCCATCACGAGGAAAAGGCAATTCGGACCCAGGTAACCTGGAGGAGGGAAGATGTCCCTCCTCGGGCTTTATCAGCCTGCTCTCCGAACTCCCCACAGCCAGCCCTTCCTTTATCTTCATCCACCCTAATCCGCAGCCTCCCCAAGACTCAGCTCCTCCCGCAAGTCCCCGTCCCCCTCCATACGGCAGAGCCCCAGCACTGCCAACGGGATCCACCCCACCGCGCCTGTGCTTTGGCTGCCCCCACCCAGGGTGCTGGCTGAGGACAGCAAATTCCTAAGGCAGGGCTCAAGATCACACCTGTTTGCACTTTTTACTCTGGCTTATAGTTAGTAGACGTCCAGAAGTGTTTTTTTTAATATCTTTTATTGATTTTTTACAGAGAGGAAGGGAGGGGGTAAAGAGTTAGAAACATCGATGAGAGAGAGACATCAATCAGCTGCTTCCTGCACGCCCCCTACTGAGGACGTGCCTGCAACCAAGGTACATGCCCTTGACCAGAATCGAACCCGGGACCTTTCAGTCCACAGGCCGACGCTCTATCCACTGAGCCAAACCGGTTTCGGCCAGAAGTGTTTTTTAATGAAGGTTCTGCTATCAGCCAAAAGGCCCTCCCCACCTCTAAAAAGACAGACACAACTTCCAGAACCTACCCAGCAGATGCGACCTTTGCAACTACCCGAAGTGGTGCCAAGCAGCGTGCTGACCCAGGCTGGTCTCCTGTTCCGGACTCATTCCTTGCTGAGTCCAGTTCAAGTCTCCCCTCCCCTCCCTTCTTGCCTTCCTTCAATTTTATTGGGGTGCCATTGGTCAACATGAACGTACAGGGGTCAGGTGTGGGTTTCTATGCTACAAGGTCTGTATATGGCACCGTGTGCCCACCACCCAAAGTCACAGCTTCTCCCTTCACCATTTATTCGGATCTTCTTCTCCTCACCCTCTTCCCTCTGGCCACCACCGCACTGCTGTTGGCATCCACGAGTTTCCGTTTTACATCCCACATATGAGTGACTTCTTTCACTTAGCATGATGCTCTCAGGGTCCATCCATGTTGCTGCGAATGGTGCTATTTCATCCTTTCTTATGGCCGGATCCATTGCGTTAGATGTACCACATCTTCTTTATCCGGTCCTTTATCGTAGGACACTCTGGTTGTTCCATGTCGTGGCCTCAGTTTTCTTTTGAGTCGTCGTTTTTCACATGAGATGACTACTGTGCTAATGCAAAAAGTGTAAGGAATGGGAATGAGACCGACCTGGTTAAATAGTAACTGGTTAAGCGTTCCCTGATTCCAAACTACTGTAAGTACAAGCATTACTGCCAAACTTTGTAATGTGTACACTTCAGTCTTACACGTTATCCTCGAAGCAGCCTTTCCCTGTCAGCGCAGAAACTGCGGCCTGGGAAAGAGAGCGGCTCACCACGGCCACAGCGTTTAACCTGGCATCGCATGAAGTGTATTCCAATCTGTGGACTCCCGATTCCCAGCACTGCCTCTCTTGGAATACAACTCCACAATAACGTTAACACATTTAATAAGAGAGGATAGGCCGGTATTTTAAAATATATCCACTTTGCCATCCCAAGAGCTAAATTCTTTGTTTCCCAAAATAACATTTTGCTTGTGGCTTGTCAGACAAACAGGCGGAACTGCCAAGTCCATGAGATGTGTCTGTCCCCCCACCTGCTGTTTTTCTCCTCCAGCTCTCCACCCGCTGCCCACGTCCTCCGACCAGGTGCTCCTGGGATGGGTCTGGGTACAAGTACCAGGTGGGGGCTGTCTGTGTTCCTGAGCCTCCGTTTCCATTTATAAGATGCGATGTGGTTCAAGTTACCCGGGGCAAAGCACCGAGCAGTGCCTGGCGTATAGCAGATACTCAGTACTCGTGCCCAGCGCAGCTGCCATCTCCCGTGGCGCTGAGATGTATTTCCACACCACAGTGGCATGTCACTGGACAGAAACATCTGTTTCCTCAAGGACGGCAGACCCTGGGCAACGGGAGGGTGGGCTCTCCTTGCTTCCGAACTTCGGGTGTTTCCCTAAACCACTTACTTGGACTCATTTCAACCTTCCAGTGGGAGGGCAAGACAACGGACATCTTTCCTCCAAACCACATAGCAATTTGCAGGAATAAAGATAAAGCTCGTTGGAATGCGAACCTTACCCGGTGGAGAACACTTAAAAATTCAAACCATTAAAACAGACTCAAGGTTGTAACTCCCCATTTTCCTGTGACTGATTCATTCCACCTGTGGACTTGAGCTCTGGAGCCGGTGCATCACACCCCTCTGGAGGCAGGCGGGAGTAAGGAGCAGGAACTTGGAGAAGCAGTGGTTTCCGGTTGGGGTTCCAGTCTCTCTTGAGGGTTATGGAGCCATAAGCACCCTGAAAACTCGACGTCCAGGAGATGGGCAGGACACTCGGCCACGCTCCGGGTCTCGCGGTGGGAGGAAAGCTCCAGGATGGCACAGCGCTGTCTCCGGGGTGCCCCGGTGCCGGTCTCGGCGGTGGGGGGTAACGGTAAATGTTTGCTTAGACCAGTGGTTCTCAACCTGTGAGTGGCGACCCCTTTGGGTCGTTTGATCCTTTCACAGGGGTCGCCTAAGACCATCAGAAAACACCTATTTCCCATGGTCTTAGGAACCACACTGCTCTTCGGTGTAGCAAAGTGTAGCCATGTAGTTTACTGTTGTCCTATGAAGACTGTTGCCCATGCTACACCCCGATTCAAGACAACATTTCATTTATTTGTCATTAGAGATAAATATTTCACAATATGTAATTACACATTGTTTTTGTGATTCATCACTACGCTTTAATTATGTTCAATTTGTAACAATGAAAATACATCCTGTCTATCAGCTATTTACATTACAGTTCATAACAGTAGCAAGATGACAGTGATGAAGTAGCAACAAAAATAATTTTGTGGTTGGGGGTCACCGCCACATGAAGAACTGTATTAAAGGATCGCGGCCTTAGGAAGGTGGAGAACCACTGGCTTAAGACTATTTGTTCAGCACACTTCTCGCCTAAGTAGTTTCTTTAAAAGACAAAACCACAGGAAAAGTGTGTCTATCACAACATCCGGCTGGGACAGCTGGCCTGGTGTTAGAACGATGCAGGCTGTGGTCCAGGGGAGGCCAGGACCCCCGACCTCTCCCGCTCGCAGGGGTCTCCAGCTCTCCGGGCGTGGGCCCCGGGTCCCCGCGAACCGTTACAACCAGAAGCAGGTGGCAGAGTGCTCCCGAAGCTGGGATGTGCGGCGGACACGTCACATCTTTCTCTGGAGGTTGGGGGTCAGCCTGCAACATGCTCTTCTAAGTGAGCACGCCAGCCGGCGGCCACGCACCATGAGGCCGGCACCGAGCTAGCCGGGGAGCTCGCTTGCTTTCCCTTCCTTGGTAAATCCTTGTGAGACAGACATCAAGTGCCTAGTAAGGCCTCACTGTGCGTCAAGCAGCTTTAGGCACGCAGGACCCAGAACACATGGATTCACATGGCCCTGGCTGGTTTGGCTCTGTGGTTAGCGCGTCGGCCCATGCACCAAGGGTCCCAGGTTAGATTCCAGTCAAGGACAAGTACCTTGGTTCAGGCTTGATCCCAGGCCCTGGTGGGGGCGCGTGCGGGAGGCAACCAATCGATGTTTCTCTCTCTCTCTCTCTCTCTCCCCATCCCATCCACTCTCTCTAAAAAACAACAACAAAATACCCACGATTCACAAAAGTTCTCAAGACTCCTTGTCCAATGGGGAGTCAGCATGTCCACGTGCCTATGTTAAAATCGGGCCTCATTTTAACGATGAGTGTGGCCTGAGCTCTTGGACGAGGCCTGTGATGCGTGCACAGAGGAGAATGGAGCCCCTCACAGCGCCTTTACCCCCTTAGGCTCGTGCGGAGAAAGTGCTTAACTTATCCAGCAAGTTTACGTTCTCATGGAACCCTGACAGCATCACAGATTTGCTGGTCGAGAACTGCTCTTCCCATTTTCCAGATGAGAAAACGGAGACAAAGAAAGACCCAAAGACAGTACATGGCAGAACGAGGCTTACAGCCAAGAGGGTAATCCTAACACTTCACACCAGTATGCTCTCCCTCGCTCTGAGGCCTCCCAGGAGGAGGAGGGCTGTGACCCACGTGGCCAGTTTAACCCCCCACGAGCGGACGGCTCCCGCCTTCTTTCCTACCTCTACCTCCACTCTGCCTTTGCCTCACACTTCCCACCTCAAAGACACTCTGCCTGCTTCTCCCAAGCCAGAGGTCGGCAAACTGCGGCTCGGGATCCACCTGTGGCTCTGCTGACTCATGAGTTTGTCGACCACTGTCCCAACCCAGTGGTCCTCTGGTTCCAAGATCCACAGCCTCGAATCACCCGGGAACCTGCTGGCCACGCAGGTTTTAAGCCCCAACCGAGACCTACTTGTGGGTCCAAACCTCTGGCAGGGGCCCAGCAAGGAGTTTTCCGAGCCCGCGGGGTGATGCTTCTGCCTGGTACAGCTTGGGCACTGCCTGGGCCTCCGTTAAAAAGCCAAGCTCCTCTGTAGGGCCTGTGCCGCCCCCCTGTGACCACCTGGCCCCACACATGCCTGGTGACGGACACAGACAGCCCCTTGTCCGGGACTGTGCAGCGGTCACAAACCGCAATCACACCCAAAAGGCCAAGTGCTCGGGTCAGCTCAGCCAGGAGCCTGAATCAGGGGTCGGAGGCTGCTGCTTCTCTGGCTTACGGCACCTTCCAGAGAGGGCCCCGCTTTCTGGGGTCAGCAGTGTGGTGGCCTTTCACTCTGACCCTTTCACGTCTTCAGACGCAGCTCTCGGGCGAGGCGCCCTCCGCAATGGGAATGGCTTTTTGACACACGTCCCTCTTCAGGAAATGCAGGGAAGGCCTCAAAGCTCTGTTCAAGCTCAGGCTTACTCCATCTAGAATACACGCTAACAAACCAGATAACTTTACAGCCTTACTACTTTCCACAACTCCCAGAACTCTCCCGAAACTCTCACAAGGATCAGAGAAGCTAATTCTGAAACTAGGATTAGAACCCAGAACTCCTGTTTCATTCTTTTTTTTTTAAGTGTTTTTTATTGATTTATTTAAGAGAAAGAGAAAAACATCAATGTGAGAGAGAAATATCCATCTGCCACCTCCTGCGTGCACATTGACCCAGGATGGAATCTGCACCCCGGACATGTGCCGTCCCAGGAATCAAACTGGTGACCCTTCGGTGCACAGGACAACACTCCATCCACTGAGTCTCACCGGCCAGGGCTCCGGTTCCATTTTTAAAGGACAAACCTACTGTCACCGGTCCAGCATTAGATAAATTCTTGTTAGTTAATGGAGCTATTACCAAACATAAGCCTGGTCCCTATGCAAAGGCGCAGGCCC
Source organism: Lasiurus cinereus (assembly GCA_011751065.1). NCBI lineage: Eukaryota > Metazoa > Chordata > Mammalia > Chiroptera > Vespertilionidae > Lasiurus > Lasiurus cinereus. The sequence goes on along the minus strand of JAAGEH010000195.1, from coordinate 24,815 downwards.
CCTGTCACCAGAGCATGCTGCCACATGGAAGGAATATCCTTTCCACAAGCCTGACCCATCAGGAAGAATGCAGGGGCACCCTCTGCATTAAACAAAGGAGAACTTCCTGGATCCAAAGCCCCCAAGCTCACAGGAAGGGCGGGGGACCTGTGTGCACATCTGCTGATTCTCTCAGCTACTCCCTTGATTTTGATGAAAAGGTCTCTGGTTTCCTCTCGCAAATAATGAAAAGTGGTTCTGCTCTTATCATTTTAATGTTTGTTGCGGAATAAAAAGGCCCTAAAAGAGACAGAACGGAGGTTCCCGCACAATCTTTGCCCATCAACATGGCATTTATGCTCAGTTCTGAGACACACAGAAACCCCATGTGTCTGAGAAATGAGGAGCTGTCCGAGGTCAGAAGCAGACACATACATGCTCTCCTCCATATGTTCCACATGGAAACATGCACACAAATGACTGATGGCCCTCCCAGTCTACCTTTCTTATTTTCATTTCTTAGAAACTATCTCTGTTGGAACATCCCTTCCCACATTCACCCCCGGACGCAGATTCCGGAGAAGAGATGGAGGAAAGAGAGGGAGTGAGAATTCACAAAAGGCTCCAATTTGCAGCATTAATAATTACAGCAGCTGAGAAGCTTACAAAAGCAAAGAAGGCTCCTGTGAACAGGACATTATCAGGGCATTTCCCAGAAAACCGCCCAGCCGTGGGATTACTATGGACGATGGGGAAAATCAGAGCCAAAATCAAATCTCAACTAAGAAGACACACTTGCAGAATTTTTCACCTTCACTGCTACCATTAGCGTTTTTTTAGAGAGAGCAGTCGATTCCCCGAGTTTGACAAAGGGAAGAAAAACAAAAGATAGCAACAGACTCGTTCTGGATAAACATTGCTGTTCTGCATTCTTAACTGTACCCCTGCCACAGCAGCTCAAACGAGGCGCAAGGTGGGGTCTTCGGCAAATCCACACACCAGCGAACAATTACCCACGCTGCATCTGTGCATGCAGCAGACACCCTGCCCAGCACCGCCATGCACCTCCGGCCCCCGAGCCTGGAGAGACCCCGCCAGACGCAGAGAAGAGCCCTTTTTGTGTGTGAGAACCAGGCACAAGCTAAGCTGTCATTACACAGCAAAAACCCGGCGAGAACAAAAACCCAGCGGCAGACACATGTACGAAACCGGAACGTACCTGAATTCTTCAAATGCGAACATGACCTAGACGGAGACAATTTCCTTCGATTGCCTGGTAGCCTTTTTGGTTCGGGGGACAACCATTTAGTCAGTCCTAGGGTGCGAAGTGCAGAAAAAAGAGGCGGGGTTCCACACCCCCTAATCTTCCCAAGTAAAAGGCTTTCTGCAGACAGCAGCCTGCAGCCTCCAGCTCCGCCAGCTGCTGACGAGCGGCGGCTGGCAGGGGAGGCAGCGCGAAAACCATGTGATCATTACCGCGAGCCTGATTAATGCAGTGTGTGCTCAGCTCCAGGCTGGCAGGCGGATTAGTCCAGGGAAAGAAGGGGCACCCGGGGTCCTGGGTAAACCACAGATCACATCCCACCTCCGGACCAGGATGTCGCCGGGGGCGGGGGGAAGGGGGGGAGTTAAAGCTAAAAGGGACGAGAATACAACCTGTGCCACGGTGACCTACCTGATTACCTCATCTTCCTGTGCCTGCTGCTGCTGAAATGACCAGGTGGGACCAGTGTGGTCCGCGAAGAGAGTGGACAGTGCTACCTGCCTCCATTTCACTGACAACTCTACAGAATTCCATATCAGACCTGTCCACTACCCAGCACTACTTTATCACAGGTGCATACACTGCTGGGGAATCAGAAAGTCACACTGCATGCCCACCACTGTCCCACAATCAATATGACCTTGCAGTCGATTGTGATGGTGATCTCATTTCTTTGATTATTCATTTATTGAGTATTTAATATGTAACAGGCTCTCAGCAATTCCTTGAAGTACAAAAATGAGTGTAATGATTTTAGAGGTTAAAAAATGGTAAAGAAGGGAACGAGGTGCCAGCCAAAAAAAGAGCAATGTTTTCCAGTTTGTAAAGCCCAAGTGGGTAAAATCTGGCAAGTGAGCTGAGGCTGTACCTTACATCCTGCTGTTAAGAAGAACCTGCAGCATTGGGGCTGCAAACCTTCATAAAACCAGGGGCACAAATCTCCAATGAAACCCCGTTGAGTCGCTCTTGACTTCTTTTTCTCTCTCACACCACAAAGACAATCAGTCACTCATTCAGATTCTCCCTCAGGAAAGTGTCCTTGAACCTGTCCCTTGCTCACTCCCTGTCCACCGTCTGAGGCCCACCTTCAGCATCGCTCACCTGCTCTGCTGCATTCTAACTGGCCTTCCTCTCTCTCCCCCTTCTCGCAGATTCTGCCAGCATAGACAATCTTACTGCTCCAACTCCTTTTTTCCATTCAAACTCTTAATAATCCCCAAATCCAGCCAGACATTACTAGTTCCCCAAATATGCCAGGACCTCCTTTCTTCAGTCCCGGGGCCAACTGCCTAAATTATTCCTTGCTCCCTGTGACCTGCACCCTTCCATGCGCCCACACTGTCCCCTCAGCTGTCCGTCCCCAGGAGCCTGAGCACCCCAAGGACAGCTGCTCTCCCCCCGGTCCCTGAGGACAGCGGGGGAGTGAGAGGAGTTCCTCAGGAAAGGTTTGCTGAAGGAACCTCCTTTTGCCCCAGCTTGCCATCAGGAGAAAGGGACCTCGTCCTCACATCAGGTGCCCTGAGATGAACACTCCCCTCTCCTCATGTTATCCTATCTGAAGAGAAGTGAGAGGCCAGAACTTGCCTCAAAGAAATGTAGTAACCGCCAACGGAGGCAGACGGATGAGCAAGACATTTGGGGGATCCTGCAGTCCCTCAAACCAGAGAGCAATCAGCACCTAAGCTAAGCCAGAATGCTTCCACGATATTCCTGACAAGCCTCCGCCTGAGACACCTCCCTTGGCAGAGTCATGTGATAGGAAACTCAGGAGAGTCAGAGTCATGCACTAACCTCCTGGAGGTCCCAGGTCCGTGGCTTAGCGCCGGTGACCACAGGCAGCTGCTCTAGTCCCGCCTTCTTCCCACGGTGACCGTGGGAAGTGTGCTTCTGTGTCCAGTCTAGGGTCCTCCTGGGAAGCCTTGGACACAATCTCACCCGTGTAAGCTTCAGTGGGTGTGGCTGCTCCACAGACGAGACCCTGGCATACGGAACCACCACCGATGGTAGCTAATAGCACACATGTTTCAAAACCCCGTGCAGTCCCGCCCCTGACCCTAACCAGCCAATGGTGATCTCTTTAGCTCCCGGATTCCTAGGTAGTCAACATCCTATATAATAAAAAGCTAATATGCAAAGAGAACAAATGGTGGAACAACCTGTTGTTATGATGTGCGCTGACCACCAGGGGGCGTGTGCGGAACATGGCAGGCATTGGCTATGGCAGGATGGTGGAGCAGGTGAGCAGGGGCCCCAGACCAAGGCGTGATGCTGGTTGCTGTCATCGGGGCGAGCTTCTGGCGGTCACTGAAAATTCTCTGCTCCCGCGTGCCATGGTCCTGCCCGGTTCAGTGCCCACAGTGCCCCCACTTGCTGCCGGCATTGGAGCCACTTCTCACACCCGCTGCTGGTGCTGGGCGCTGGGCACTGGTCCCAATCACTCAGCATCACCAGTGGGTTTTGAGTGGAAGCTGTCAGCCCTGATTGCCCCTGAGGCTTCTCCACCTCCCCCTGCTCCTGACTGGTGATCAGGGCGGCAACTGCCGCTCGCACCCGCTGACAGCGCTGGCCCTGCTTGCACCCGCTGCTGGCAAGAGCCTCAATCCCTCGGCACCATCAGCAGGTGCAAGCAGAGCCGGCACTGTCACTGTGTGGGAGAGGCAGTGACGGGAGTGGGGCTGCTGGCAGATAGGGCCTGGGGCTGCAGCAGATGGGCTGAGAGCCACCCCTATGCCTACCACAGCCTTGTGCCCACAGTTCCTTTCAAGGTGCATGAATTCATGCACTGGGTCCCTAGTGTATATATACGTGTGAGCACACACACATATCTATACTAATGAAAGGGTAATATGCTAATTAGACCAGACATCTTCCAGATATATTCCGGACATCCTTTTGGACAAAACCATGGTGGCAGGGGCCGAGGCAGAGGTGGTTAGGGGTGATCAGGCTGGCAGGGGGGAGCTGTTAGGGTGCAATGAGGCCAGCAGGAGGGAGCAGTTAGGGGGTGATCAGGCTGGCAGCAAGAGCAGTTAGGGAATGATCAGGCTGGCAGGAGAGGGCAGTTAGGGGGCGATCAGGCCTGATCACCCCAAACCACCTCTGCCTCGGCCCCTGCCACCATTGTTTTGTCAGAGGCAGTAGCAGGGGAGCAGTTAGGGGCATCAGGCCAGCAGTCAGAGGTGGTTAGGGGCAATCAGGCAGGCAGCCAGGAGAGTGGTTAGGAGCCGGCGGTTCTGGATTGAGCATAAACCAGCAGTCGGACATTCCCCAAGGGGTGCTGGATTGGAAAGGGTGCAGGCCAGGCTGAAGACCCCCCTCCTCTGCATGAATTTTGTGCACTGGGCATCTAGTGTGTGTGCGTGTGTGTGTGTGTGTGTGTGTGTCTGTATATGGATATAGTGTGTGTGTGTATATATATATATATATATATATACACACACACACACACACACACACACACACGCACACACATACTTAATCTCACATATCATCTTGTGCTGAGGAGTAGCCTTTGTCAATTCCATGTCTCAGGCCTCTAACCTGGGGACAGGGCTGACGGGACTGGCAGGAGGAAACCTAAAGAGTTCAGCTCCTCATGACCTCCATCAGAAGCACTCTAAGTGAAAACAGCATGCTTGCTATGCAAACACAGCTTCAAGAAAAATAAATGATCATTTTGGGCCACCATCCCAAAATTCTTTTATTTTGTAATTATGGGGGCCTCATTACTAGTGACCTTCATTTTTAGACCTTTTTAAGCCTTCCCCACGCACAGCACACTTCTGATACATAGTAGGTTTCTGGTCAAAATAAGTTTTTATTGATTTCAGACAGAGGAAGGGAGAAAAAGAGAGAGAGAGAGAGAAACATCAATGATGAGAGAGAATCATTGGTCAGCTGCCTCCTGCAGTCTCCCTCCTGGGAATCGAACCGTGACCTCTTGCTTCATGGGTCGATTTGCTCCACCACTGAGCCACACAAACTGGGCTGGTCAATATCTCTTTTTATTTCACTCAATGTGTTTTCATTTCAATTGAATTAACGTTTCCAAGAATTAAAAACAAAATCAAACAAAAAATGCTTCTTGAATTGATAAGAAATGTGTGAGTCCTACACTGTGAACTCATTCTTTCCCTCAGATTACATAATTCATCTGAGCTTCTACAGTGATGTTTTTTAAAATAATTTTAAATAAGCTACTGACCGAAAGCTAACCCCAGTACCATAAAGCAAACACAACGGCAATACATCTTTTAGTCTCCCGCTTCCCAAAAGCAGGAGTGAGCTGCTTATTTCTGCATTCCTGTCCCCAAATAAGTGCTCTCTAAATAGCGGCCCAAGTCACTGCATTCACCCGGCAAGTGCTCGAAGGGCTACCATGTTAGAGGCTGTTCTAGGCGCAGCGGAAGCCCTGAGCTGCTCGGTGCATCTGCTCTAAGGAAGGAACTCAGAGACTGAAGGGGTGAGGAAAGGCTCATAAACCAGGGCAATGTGCCAGAGAGGGACTGGGGCCGTGAAGAGTGATGGGAAAGGCCCCTCAGGTAGGGATATCTAAGGTGAGATGCGGATAAGGAGACAGTTATGCAAACACGAGGGAAAGATCCCTGCAGGCAGAGGAGGCAGCTGGCACAAAGGCCCAAGGGGGGAGGGCACCGGCCTGGTACCCTTCCTTCTCCTACTGAGGTGTGGTGGGCCGAGGCCCTCGAGCAGCCGACAAGAGTGGAGGGAGACACGACAGAGCTCAACAGGGCGCCAGGAATCCCCGGAGAGCCAGAGAGGGCAGCAGCCTGACCTGGTTTTCGCTGCGGGAAGGAAAACGAAGCGGGGGACTAGTCGGAAGCCGCTGCGGCAGTCACAGGAAGTGACAGGGTCTGGACTCGGTGGCACCAGGAGACCAGCAAGAAGCTGATTTAGAGATGGTCTTCCTCACAACTCGGTTGTTTCATGTGGTTCTTAGATTACTAGCAAAGCAGAACAAAGGTTCGAATACTTCAACAGAAACGCGATGGCCGCCACCAGGACCAGCAGCCAAAGAAGTGTAAGGACCTTTGTCATCTCTAGCATTCTATGCCAGGGTTCGGCCCACTCACTCAGGAAGTGCCCGCTGAATGAATGCATCAGCAGTTCGTTGATTGAGAGAGAAGATGTCATAAGAGATGAAACTGGATTAGGCCAGTGTCCTCTTTCGGGTGCAAGCATCCAATGAAAGGGTAGATAATCCTTCTGACTACACACATGCAGCCGCTCCAGGGTCACTCAGACACACAGAAATGGGCCAAGAAAGTCTCACCAGGAAGAGGAAGAATCAAGAAGATGCCAGCACCTGAAGCAAATGCCCATGTTCAAGCAAGCAAGATTTCCTGGGCACCGGCTCTCAGGTCGCACCACTCTCCCCCCGAGAGCGCGGGGGAGGTCCCAGGAGACACAGGCCCACTTCAGGCCTTGCCAACCGTCGGGAACAGACCACACACTCCAAACACGGGAGCGAGAGTGCAGATGGTGCGTTGGCAGGCGCGGTGTCTGGGGCCGTGGCACAGGCTGCAGAGTGGCTGTCAGCATTCGGTTGTGCGCCCGTTCCACTCCCGGTTCTTATCACGACCCCTCTGAGTCCTGGTTCCGCCAGGAGTGTCCCTGAGCGGGGAGGGTGAGGAGTCTCAGCGCCACTCCTCACCTGCCCAGTGCCCTTTGGCAACTGACTTCACCAGCCGGAGTCTAGAGTCTCAGCTTTTTCATCTAAAAACGTGGCTGATCATTCCTGCCCGGCTCCCTCGCAAAGAAACTGTGAGGGCCCAATACAATAGCAGGGGTGCCAGTGGTCTGTAAATTAAAGAAATAATTGTACTATTATGAACAACAAAGGGAACGGTCCTTTCCCACTGTGTGGCTCTAAGATCTTGATAATGCAGGAACTTTAAGTATTCACCTGGGTCATGGAGTTAGATGACCCATAAATGCAACTTACTGTACAAGGACCCAGAGGGAATTTAGATAAAAACCTATCCTTATAGGTAATCGGGGCTAAGATGACCTCAAAGGCAAATTACTCAAATCCTACTCAGCCTAGCCCTCTAAGATGCTGCTTCTTTAATATGTACTCATCCTTTTAAAGTGTAATTTTAAAAAAGCTAAAAACGTAACTCCCACACAGACAGTATGTATGCGTCAAGGATTGACATAACTCATTGGTGAGGGAACCAGCAGGATGCAACATTGCAGGACCAATGGACACAGACCACAGAGTGGCGAGGGCCTAGGAGGGGCGGGTACCGAGTGGAAGGGGTTAATGGAGAAAACAACAACCACAAACCAAGAGGACATCAGTAATATTTTCAACAATAAAGATAAATTTAAACAAACTAACAAACAAAAACAAAGGTAATACAGAAAGGTAATACAGTCAAAAAGAAAAAAGAAAGCTGTGATCATTTTAAAGTTAGATACAAAACCGGTCAATGTCCCACAGCGCAATTAAACCAGAACTTTTGAGGTTATCTTTTCTAATAAAGAGAAATCAACTTTAGATCGCCACTGGACAAAAAAACATTTGTAACTTACCAATTTTCTACAAGCTAACATTTAACTTGACAAAAGTTAAGTCTCCAAGAACATCTCTTAGATGGATTTGTTGAACAACGCTCCGGAATGATATTGAAAGACACACAATCATCTTTTTGCTTTTTCTCCAGGTTTTAGGTACTTTTCCTAAAATAACTTTTAACTTTCTGATCCATCCCAGTGAACTGCATGATAATAAGTTCTTTCCTATCAGGTCCATTGGTGCTTCTGCTTTATTTACATCCTCTTAATTTCCGAAAATCCTTCAAATGAATGAAGTTAATTCTAAATTTCTTCCTGAAATTTGGGGGGGCCCTATTTTCTAGAACTTCCAGTCTTCAACGTTTCTCTGAATTCTAATGCTCACATGCACGGGTCCCTTCAAGAGGAAAAAGGCATGTGTGGGTCTCTGAAGTAGGAGAACGTGGATGTCTGATTCATAGAAGCTGATTCACAGAGTCCCCTCCCTCAGACTCGGGCTATTCTGAGGCAGTCACCACAATTAACTCTAATTTCCTCACTTCACAAATCCACCCCCATCGTCCCCTCTTTCCCATATAACCCTGCCTGAAAGTCACAAACCAAACCCACAACAGAGTCCCATACAAACTCAACCTACTCTGCCAGGTGCAGTAACATCACGTCCAAGAGGAAATCTAGTGAATCAGAGACTGTCTTGGTCAAGGTCTGCACTTCCCACAGAGACTGGGAACGGGAATGAACGGATGCACCAATCAAGGGATCTAACGAACTGAAAGATGGCTCAATCCCAAGAGTCTGGCATGCCACGTGTCCTTCATGAAGCTGAGTGAGGGAGGGAATTTCTGGGGACCAGTCCCATGGGAGCCTTCAGAAATGGAGCCTATGTTTGTCCATTTGGACTGTGACACAACCAAATACCACACTGGGGGGCTTGTTCACAAAGTTATTTCTCACAATCTGGAGGCTGAAAGTCTGAGACGGGGTGAGGGCCGCTTCCAGGTGGAAGACTTCTCAGTGTCCCCACTTCCGGGAAAGGCCTGGGAACTTAGCCCGGTCTCTTTGATAAGGGCACTAATCTCATTCAGGAGGGCTCCACCCGCATACTCTAATCACTCAAAGACCCTCACCTCCTGACACCATCACACAGGGAGGTAGGATTCCAAAACACCCACTTGAAGGGGGGTGAAGCATAGCATTCAGACCATAGTAGAGACCAAGTGAATGAACACTGGGAACTCCTAGCACCTGCTGTACCGGCAAGGCAGGAATGAAGGGATTTTGTTTTGAAGGTAGGGAAGTAAAGGGGAGGAATAAATGTGTATTTCTAAAATCAAACCACACAGGTCAAAAGGCACCTCTGCTGCCCTCAAAGGGAAACAGTTGTCCCCATCTGAACCTCAGGCAGAGCGTCTGGGTCCCAATCCTGTCCCCAGCCTGCACCGCACTGCAAAGCGCTAACAAGGAAAACCTTCACACAACACATCTGCTGACTGGAGAAGGAGTTAGAGGGGAGCCAGAGATGATGCTAAAGCAACTGCATGAATATATGCCTATGAGAGTTGTAATTTGAGAAGTCCTGCTTTATGTAAATGTATTTTGTTCCCTCAAAAAGCTAGTTTTTCTTTCTCACATTTTATTTCTGAAAATGAGGCTTTTTCTATTTCTGATTCCCTACTAAAATGTACAGGGATGGTTGTTTTTTTTTTCTCACCCAAAATAGCACTTCGTCTTAGTTTCCAAAAGCGTTCCAATTTGCATAAGTCTTGCGTGTGTTTATATTCTATCTTATAAAAAGCTCCGACCCCAGCAGATAACTCTGGTGTGTGTGTGTGTGTGTGTGTGTGTGTATGTGTGTGTGTGTGTATGTGTGTGTGTGTGTGTGTATGTGTGTGTGTGTGTGTGTGTGTGCGCGTGCGCACTCATTTTCACTAGAAGCACTGTGCCCTGTTCCATCTCTGACAGCAGTCGTGTGACCCTAGACAGGGGCTATGTTTCTCTCCTTCGGTCAGAGTGAGATTGGGCTGACATTTTTCGTAGGTCGCTGCTGCTATGCCGCCTTCAGACGCCCCTGTCCTGATGTAATACGGCGGTTCCCGAAGTGCCGTTCATTCAGTGCCCGCCTGCTTTCGCTCTCTCTTTTCTCTTGCCTTTGCTCAGCGTTTTCTCGGGGACCCAAGGAAGGTAGTATGGTAGGAGAGTTGAATGGTTTCAGAATATTTAGAAAATATCCAAGTCCTCATTTCTCTCATGTTACCAAGTGTACATCTTTTAAAAAGCACTCTCGTTCCAAATGTAACCAGCTGCCTACCCCATCCCAGCTCAGCAGCAGCCATCCGGGGGAAGTCTTAGTCACTCTGACCTCAGACCAGTTTATAAACCCATTTATTTTTTCCTTTTCTCATGTGTTTTGGTGTCATTTCCAGGAGACCGGGGCTTACCCCAAGGCCATGAAGATTCCCTCTGGTGTTTTCTCTGTAAGAGACGGGGAGTTTTTAGCTCTCCTATGTAAGTCCATTATCTATTTTGAGGTAACTTCTGCACATGGTGTGAAGCTTCCACTTCATTCTTAAATAGATTTTATTGATTTTTTTTTTTTTTTTACAGAGAGGAAGGGAGAGGGATAGAAAGTCAGAAACATCGATGAGAGAGAGACATCGATCCGCCGCCTCCTGCACGCCCCACAGTGGGGATGTGCCCGCAACCAAGGCACATGCCCCCGACCGGAATCGAACCCGGGACCTTTCAGTCCGCAGGCCGACGCTCTAGCCACGGAGCCACACCGGTCTCGGCCCACTTCATTCTTTGGTAGGTGGATGTTCAGTTGTCCCAACACTTGCTGGAAGGCTGCTTTCCCCACTGGAAAACGATGTCCTTGCAAAGCCAGTTGCCTAGAAACGCAGCGGTAGTGAGCCCAGTTTTAGACGCGCTGACCTTGAGCGACACGCGCAGGACACCACGCCTTCCACGTGGCGCCCAGGAGGCAGCAGGGTGAGGTCCACGGCCGCGGCGTACCCCTCGGTTCTCTTTCTAGTGATGCTCTTCTGCGGGGGACCGCTTCGTTCCCTGACTCACGCTGCTGCTCACAGTTCCATGTGCACAGCGACGCGAATCCAGGAGGGCATTGCCTCTGGCCAGAAAGGAGGTGTTTATAAGCGGTGCCCTACAGCTGCTCAGTTAGACATCTCAGCTGGTGCAGGAGCGCTACGCCAGGTGCCACGTCTGATTCTGATCTGCCCGTAGGCCCACAAGGCTCCAGGGTGTGGGGTGCTCCTAGTGTGTGTGAGGGGTCTCATTTGTCGGCCAGGCCCGGCGTCTTTCTGTGTGTAAGCCAGAGTTAGAGGACTGTTTCCGCTGCTAATGGGCTTCGGCGGGTCAGAGCGGAGTGAAAGGAAGGCCCTTAAAAGGGCCACTAAGTAGAGCTGTGCCAGGAGGAGCTGCAAGAACCCAGACAAGCCTTTGTGCAGACCTCTGTCTTCAAGGGACTGCAGAGCCAGCGGAAGGAAGGGAACGCCAGGCCGAAGCAGTGCCTGCCGCAGGGAAGACCGGGGCAGACGCTAACGTGCCCCGGCCTCGTCCACCGCAATCCGATCCATCGAAGCGAAAACAAATACCTAGAACCACGTCGCTCAGGCTCAGACTCTTCCGGCACTTCCATCTCGAGGGCCTGGGCGCCCCTGCTGGCCTTTGTACTGCAGAAGGCCCAACTCTCACGCGTGTCTGTGGTTCTGTCTCTAGCCCCGCTGTCTTGCAAATGCTAGGGCACTCCATCTACATCTTGCAAGTAAACATTTAAGCAAACATAATACATGAAAATACGTAAGTGATGTCTTTATAACAAAAGTCTACGCTTTAAAAAACGTGCAGGTTGAGTGTAGTAAGTGAAAATATTTCCAGTTGTAAAGCATTCACATTTATTGAAATCATGCTACCGTTAACTAGTTCCCACTACCTTTGTTGTGTAAAATATTATCCGCGTGCTGACCCTGCCTAAACCAGTCACAATGCACACTTCTCTCAAAAGCAAACGCAAACTAAACTAAGGTCCAGGGGCTCTTTCTGCTCAAAGCTCTGAAAGCCTGGGACCGCTCCAATTTATCGCCTGTCCCACCTCTAAGCTACCCACCTGGGGACCAAGCAAAATGCTTACAGACATGCGAACACACCGAGGACGCACGGCAGGCACGCTTGGTCACACGTGTCCACCACACACTCTAAACGCTCTCGTCTGAAGTCTAGTCAGCCTCTCGGCTGGGCTGGCCGCGGGGAACACGACAACTGATTTCCTTAAACATACTACTCTCCGTTCTTTTAAAATCCAAGCCTGCTCATTTCCTTCTGTCCGTTCCTCGCGTCTGTTTCCTCCTGCTTTTAAGTCCCACATCCCCAGAGATCGGATGGTTTCTGAGTGCCACTGGCCGTAGCTGAAAGCTCTCCCGACGACTTGCGCTCCTGCAGGGACGGTTTTCTTTTGCTCTGCCGGGCAGGTAGGTCAGGGATGGACACCACTCCGGGGCACCTTGATGTGGTCAGAGATGCGATGCTTCAATACAGCGCTCCGTTCTGGAGAGGCCCCTTGATTCTGGTTTACCTTCGCCCCCAAACAAACCGGGGGAGGGCTCCCCCTCCTGGCAGGTTCTGAACACCAAGTTGTTATTTTTTCTCCTCGTCCACGGGCATGTTTTTTATTGTTATTATTTTTAGAGAGAGACACATGGATGTGAGAGAGAAACATCGATCCATTGCTTCTGGTAGGCGCCCCAACTGGGGATCGAACCCACAACCTGGGTGTGTCTCCTGACTGGGAATGGAACCTGCAAACTTTTGGGGGATGGGACAATGCTCCAACCAACAGAGCTACACTGGCCCGGGCCTAAACACCAAAGCTGATCTGCCCGCCCCATGAATCTGCCTAAAGCTCGAATCTTCTCAGCTGACCAGCTTCATGGGAAGAAACGGTGCCAAGGGCCAGGCTCACCTGTCCATCCTCTTCCATGGAGATAACGCATTAGTCAAACGTAATGTCATCACGTATTCCGATTGACAATCGAACACGCTTCATGCTGGAAATGGGGATGAGCTGGGAAAATGTGAGAGCTGGACACCCCCAACTCACACAGCAAGTGCACAGCAACGTCTGCTTCCTGTACCCCGCCCCCCACCTCCCACCAGTTTCAGCCTTGCCCAGTGATCTTACTGCCTTCTAAGGCTCATGCCCAGTTTCTGCTGTGCTGGGTAGGAGCTGGGGTCAAAGGCACAAAAATGGACAACACGTGAGTCAATAGAGCAAACGCTCTTGCCTATTTCTGCCCATAACTGAGAGGAAATTTGATGGAGGAGAGTGAGAACAGACCGGTCTGAGACAAGGAACTGAGCGTCATGTCCCTTCTGCCCCACCGTCTGTGCGCCTGAGGCAAGCGACCGCTGGAGTCCTTTTCTCATCTGAGCAACGAGGGACTCGTGCATCATTCAGCACAATGAGCACTCCCTGCATCCGGGTACAAGGCCGGGTGTGGAAACCGCAGTGCTGAGTACACCAGGACTAGGTCAGCTGTCCTCAACTCTGGCTGCACATGTAACAGCCTAGAGACCAGTGGTCGGCAAACTGCGGCTCGAGAGCCACATGTGGCTCTTCCACAAAATACCACGGCCTAGGCGAGTCTATTTTGAAGAAGTGGCGTTAGGAGAAGTTTAACGGTTCAGATCTGAGTCACAGCACCAAAAAAAACACACAAAAAAACAAAACACACACGCACACACAAGAAGTTTAAGTTAAAAAAATCTGACTCTCAAAAGAAATTTCCATCGTTGTACTGTGGCTATCTGGCTCTGTTGACTATGAGTTTGCCGACCACTGGCCTAGACACTTTGAAAAGACAAGACACCTCACACCAGATGAATGGAATCTCTGAGCGAGGGTCTTGGCACTGGAGAGCGGGAGGGCAGGGAAGAGGGCTTTCAAATTTTTCTGATGCCCAGTGCAGCTTAAAAACCACTGGACTTAGAGGATTTCTAAGTTTCTGAATCTCACTTCCTATGACTTTACAAATGAATACTTTTTTACAAGTTAAAAAACCTCAAAAAAAAAATGCTGTGGCTTCATTCGTTAATAATGTTGGGGGAAGGGTGGCTGAGGGTAGGAGGTGCCTTGCCGTGCCAGCAACCCTATGCTGAAAGGTCAGACTGTCCTGAGTCACCGCTAGTCTCAGGCATGCCTCCCGGGATTCCAATTCAAAAGCCACAGGCACCAGGTCACACACGAGATTCCCCCCAAGAGGCCTCAGAGGCCTGCATCTTGCCCTTCCGGATGCACCCCTCGGGGTTACAGGACTACTCACCAAACTTTGGTCACTCACAGATTTTTGTCATGTCCGTGCTCTTACTTAACCTTTTTCTTTAAAATCAACTTCCTATGATAAGAGTATTAGCCCTACAAATATTAAAACATAGTACAGAGCCTCTTTAATTAAAAATGAGATGTTGGCACATGAATAAACACAGACCAATGACACACAACAGAAAATCCAGAAATAGGTCAAATTAATTAAACATGATCAAAGACGGCATCTCCAAAACACTGGGAGAAAATGGAATTTAATGATTGACTCTGAAGATCTAATTGGCTTTATGAAGCGAACCATGAATTGGGCAGCATCTTATCTAGCAACTAGAAGGGTGCTCCCAGAAAATGGAATTTTACTGTTATTATCTCACATGAGGATATGTTTTTATTAATTTTAGAGAGAGAGGGAGGAAAGGAGAGAAAAAGATAAAAGAAAGAGAGGGAGAGAAGGAGGGAGGAAGGGAGGGAGAGAGAGAGAGAATAATTGATTGCCTCCCATAATCAACACAACCGGGGATCAAGCCTGCAACCTAGGTATGTAACCTGGCCAGAATCGAACCCGCAACCTTCAGTATATGGGATGATGCTCCAACCAACTGCACCACCCAGCCAGGGTGAAAATGGAATTTTTAAAATTTTTAAATATTTAAAAAAAATTGATTTCAGAGAAGAAAGAAGAGGGGGAGATAGAAACATCAATGCTGCAAGAGAATCCTTGATCTGCTGCCTCCCGCACACCCCGCACTGGGGACCAAGCCCACAACCTGGGCATGTGCCCTGATTGGGAATCGAACCACAACCTCCTGGTTCATAGGTCGACACTCAACCACTGAGCCACAGCAGCAGGGCCGAAAATGGAATTTTTAGTAAGTGACACTGGGATAACTGAAAAATTAGATAGAAAAGGATAAAATTGGGTCCAGCCCTCCAACTATATATTTTATTCCACAAGGGTCAGGAAAACACACACGCCACTATGTAAGCAAGTACCTAGAAAACTTTCCAGCAAGAAGCAGTGAGTACAGATCAGCGGGTCCGCGCTGCCGGGCCCTACTTGAGCCAATGCAGCAGAGACAGGCAGACTCCTATCTGAGCGTGGATCCCCATCCTGCCGGCAGGAGGGAGGAGCAACAGGTCACCCACACACACCTGCTCTGCCTCTCCCCACAAACCCGCTGCTTCTGTTGGGGAGAACAAAGGTTATGTGGGGAAGGAGGCTAAAGGCTATGCCAAAGGGGCAGTTAACAGATAACGCAGGCTGAAGATTGGCAACGGCAGGAGGGGTAGGGGGTGGGGGGTCTTCAAAGGGCTGGCGGCTCTGGTTTTTGCCATAAGATTGTCAATCTTTCCAGGATAATGGGCCGAATCTCTGGTGCGCTCCCAGGTCCCAGGTGCCACTCCCAGCCAGGTTAGAAGGTGCTTTTTATACTTTAACCAGAACCAAACAATTATGGTTCACAGAGCATGACTGATATTCCTTACAATTGTAGCTGGACCCCAATAGCCTATTTCTGCCCCTACCAAAGAGACTGGGAAAGAAATCTACTTCCTTTCTCTTTAGTCACAATCTCCACAAAATCCCAGGCGTCAAGAGCCCCTTCTGCAGGGTTCCGGCGCCACTCTGCGGAACCAGCTTGCCCAGGCTCTGCCCTGCTGCCCGGGGGATGCCAGGCGAGCCCTCTCAGAACCCACCTGGGATCCCGGTAGTGAGGACCACCCTTTGCCACCCAAGATGGCAGTATGGAGAGATGCTCCCCCCTTCCTCCCGAACATCAGTCCTCACCCGTGATGGACCCCGGGACTGGCTCTTCCTCCTCCACGTCTCCCCATTCCTGCTCCCAGGGGCTACATGCCTTCGAAAGCGCCTCTCCCCGGAGCCTGCATCTCGGGCACCGCTTTCCGGAGAATCCAGGTAAAATCAGCGGAGTGAACACACTAACTGTTTCTAACACACAGAAAAACACTTCGTTCTTAAAATTTAAACAGCATTCCGCAGGAGGGACAGTGCATGCTCCCTCCTCCCTGAGGGAGGGCTGTGAGCAGAGACTGCCCTGGAAGAGGACAGTATGATGGGGGGAGAAGTGAGTGACTGGATAGCGATGACACCTCAACAGTCATAAATCCTGCAGGAGTCCCTCCCTCTATATGTGATGCATGGGACTTCACCGCGGTGTCTTCCTCCCTAAAACATGTCACCCCGGTCTAATCATGGGGAAGGCACAAGAGAAATGCTAATGAGGGGCTCCCCACAATATGCCTACCCAGCACTCCTCCAAATCGCCGAGGCTACCAACTCAGGAAAGTCTGGAAAAGGATCAGAGCCCAAAGGAGCCTAAGGAGGTACAACACTCCTAGTACAGGTCACGTGCGGTCCTAGCTGGGACCTGGGACAAAAGAGGAAAGGAGGAACCTCGAGGAAAGGATGGACTTTGGTTAATAACAATGTACCAATATTAGTTACCAAGTATAAAAATGTCACTGTGTCAGAAGCTCACAGGGGAAACTGTGTATTTGGGAAGGAGCCTGCTGTTCAATTTTTCTGTAAATCTGAAATCGTTCTAAAATACAAAGTCTGTAAGTAGAGAGCAAAAGCTTTTAAAAAGCCTCCTCCACCTCTGGCCATGGGGTCTGGGACCTGCATTGTGGAAGGACATACACACAACGACTCTTATGCACAGTAAGTTTGAGAAACACCGGGACGCTGCGAGTTACCTATAATAATAGAAGTGTAAGATGCTAATTAGACCAGGCAGCTGAACAACCTTCCAGACGTCCTTCCAGGCATCTGAAGACCACCTTCCGGATGAAGCTGGGGCTGCAAGGGCTGAGGCCAGCCGCCGTAGCTGCGAGGACCGAATCAAGCTGCCACAGCTACAACCACCCAGCAGGCTGCGGCCCATGGGCAGGGCATCCCTCTGTGAGAGAAGCCCGGGCCCAGGTGCCTGCTGGGAGCCAAAGGGAAGCCTGGGTCCCGGGTGCCAGAGGGAAGCCGGTGCCGGCAGCCGAGGGAAGGAAGGCCTCCCCATGCACGAATTTTGTGCATTGAGCCTCTAGAAGTACATAACATCCCTACAAAGAAATAACGGAAAGCGCCCTCCACATCATGCCTCATGCCAGCGGGATAGAGACACAGACAAAACCGCTGTCCCCCTCTCTGGGCATTAATCCATTAAGCAGGTAATGAAATGGCTCTCATCTTGGATGCCAGCTTCAACCGCTGGGGGTGGCTGCCTGGAACATTGCGCCTGGAAGGACCCATGCCAAGCGGAAAGAATGGCATGATTTACAGTCCATTCTACGGCACCAGTGTCAATATTTACTAAGCATCTAGCAAGTGCCAGGCACAGTGCTAAGCTCTAGGGATCCGGCTTAATCCTTTATGAAATACAGGAGAAAGTGTCATTACAAATATTAGCTGGAGAAGAGGAACTATGAGCTGCCATAGCGACAAATAACGAAACAAGGAAGGGCCCTCAGGTAGCCTAGTGGCCACACACTGCCTCCCTGAGGAGGTGGCATTTAAACTGCGATTTGAAAGCCAACAAGTCAGCGAGGTGGGAGGGAAAGGCGGTGGACTTCAGGAATTAGTCCATGAGATATTTCCTTACCTAAGGATTCCTGGAGAGAGAGCAGAGACGACCAGGGCAGCAGACCCAGTTCCTCACAGAGGCCAGAGTGGAGGGCAGGCCCTAGCGAAGGTCTAAGGGTGCTGGGGGCCTCTAAGGAAGGGACTCCGGGCAAGTATGTCCCGAGGGGGAGGGGACTGGAGCAGGTGGGTAAAAGCTTCCAAATCCAAGCTCGTATCTTGGAAGGTCAGCTGTCCAGCGTCTCTAAAGACCTGGGAAAAGGTGTCTCCGGAGCTTTACAAAGGCACGTCTGTTTTACTCTAGAACGAGAAACACACACATCGGCTCAGGTTCCCCTTTTTCCATGGCATCCATGAATTTCACAGCTACATGCACTCAATTATCTTAACTTTCTTTTTAAAAAAATATTCTTTATTGATTTCAGAGAGAAAGGAAGAGGGGGAAAAAAGAGAAAGATCAATGATGAGAATCATTGATCGCTGCCTCCTGCACACCCCACCCTGGGGATTGAGCCTGCAACCCAGGCATGTGCCCTGACTGGGAATAGAGCCATGACCTTCTGGTTCATAGGTCAATGTTCAACCACTGACCCACCCCAGGTGGACACAGGAACAGTTTCTTAGTTTAAACACTTTGGCACCATGATCTCTACCCCAAAGGAGCAGGCCTCCAGTGTTGTCTTCATTTCAATAGTTCGGGTTTGTGTCTCTTAGAGAAAGTGCCCCTGAATCTTTTTTAGAAGTTGAAGCATCAATAGCAGCTGTGGTTTCTAAACCAAATACTAATGATCACATATGATCTAAGTCATACAGTGACTGGACCAAGGGGCAGAATATTTGAAATCAGAACCGTGCCAGGTTTTCCTTCCTCACAGACACAGCGGACTGGGGTGCGGAGGTAGATCACGCACCTCCACGGAGCACTATAAGCCAAGACCCTTCAACGTGGCCTCATCTGCCCCTCACAAAACCCCGTGAATGTGGAGCGGCTCTTCGGAGGGCCCTAAAGACACGTGCTCCGAGTGTCTTTAGAGGCAATGGACAGCCCCCCCCAACACTTGGATTTAGGAGCCTCTCACGCACCTTCTGACTTAGGTTTGAGAAGGTTTCCAGTAAGGAATCTGCTCCATGTCAGCCAGCCTTCAGGAGTGGCTCTGGGGCAGAACCCAGGTCTGTCTGACTCTAAAACCCAGCTGCTCAGAACACAGGGGACAAAACGTGACCGAGAGCAGTTATAGCAAACACAAACTTCAGTCACAGCTACATTCTCTCCAAAGCAAGGGGGAGACGATGTCTTTCGCACGGCCTTGAAGACAAAGACAGTGCACCTTCAGACACGGCAGCCAGAGAATTCGGGAATAGGGCTCCCTCCACTGGTGAGCACAGGGAGCCACACCACTTCCTTCTTGTGAATCCTTTCCTGATCCTTCCTTGGCCTTTTTTTTTTGGGGGGGGGGGGCCGAGGAGGAGCGGGGAAGAAGGTGGGGTTGGAGGGAGCCTCTAAGTTAAGACCAGGATTCAACTTCCTTTCATTAACTTTCTCTCTTGTTTAAATGTAACATTCTTATAATAATTGTTCGATATTTGAAGTCCTAATGGCTGACGACTTCACAAAATAATTTGTTTGAATTTAACACTCAATAATTTAAAAAAATGTTTATTCCCTTTGGCATCAGTAATAATGCCATTTTGCTAATTTACCTTAAGAAGATAACCAGAGAAGCCTGCCAAGGTGTATGTACACAGACATTTACCATCATGGTATTTTAAATGATGGATTGCTAGACACAAGCTAACTATCCTAAAACTGGGATACTGGTAAATACATTATGGTATGTCATGTGATAGATAGACTATTATCAACTATTTAAAATGTTTCCAAAGAATATTTATGACAAGAAAATGCATGTGTGTTAAATGCAAAATTTCAAATACAAATGCATAGTACAATATTAAGTTTGTAGAAATGTTACATGTATACATGAAAAAATTAAAGAAACTAAATCACATGTTTTACGGGATTATCCCTCACCAGCAGGACCGATGCTGATTTTAAAAAAGTGGTGACTTATGCCCTCACCATTTTGGCTCAGCAGATAAGAGCATTGGCCATGCACTTGACCAGCGTCGATTCCTTCTTTTATACCTTTCTGTGCTTTTTAATTCTCTACATTCAACATATTTTCCGTTTAAATCAGAAAAAAAATTTTTTTTAAAGTAAGAGAAACCTGCCCCAGAAATTACTATCTCTATGGGGATCTCCTCCTTTTGGTCTAGGAAAGAAAAAAAACTGTACCCTTGATGAGGGACTGGAGCCCTTCCCGCATCAGAAATGATTTCTGAAAGAAGATATGAAAATACATTAAGGTCTGTTACAAAAAGAGTTCAGGATATAAATATATATATATATAAATAATGGTGGTGGAATAGACGGATGTGTCCTGAGCCTTGTCCAGGAGCAGACAGAGGGAACAGCTAAGGGTCGCACGGGGGAGTGTTTGTTGGTGAGTTGAGAGACAGCTATACTCCAGGAGAAGGTGGGGGACTGCTGGATGGGGCTCTCCTGACTGGGCAGCCCCTACTGCTGCAGGGTTCCCTCCCGGAGCCACCAGCTTGGATGTGGAGACCGCGCCATCTTGAAGGGGAGGGTGGATGTCATTGGAAGCCTGAGAATCTACAACTGCAGCACCTACCGAGCAGCTGCAAGGCCCAGAACACTGGTCCCCAACTGGCACAAACATGCGGATTCAAAGGAGCTCTACACCCCACCACAGAAAGGTTGGATTTTGCCCGGGATGAGTTGTTTATAGTTTGTATTAATCTCCAGGAGAGAGAGAACTACATACCCAGATACCTGGAGAAGAGAGACCATGGAGAGACAAAGAAACAGCCCACATATGAAAGAAAAGCAGCAGCACCAGAAAAGGAAGTAAATGAAATGGAGGCAATCAACCTGCCAGAGAAAGAATTCATAGAAATAGTAATAAGGTGGCTAAAAAGAATGGAAGACAAATTCAACAATATGAGTAAGAACCAAGAGGAAATTAAGAAGAACCAAGAAGAAATGAAAATGACACTGCTGCTGTAAAGAACTCAAGAGAAAGCATCAAGAGTAGGCTAGAAGAAGCAGAGGACTGCATCAGTGAGCTAGAAGACAAGGTAGGAAAATACCCAAGTAGAGCAGCTTCTAGAAAAAAAAAATTAAAAAGCAGGAGGAGTGTCTAAGATAACTTTGGGACAACATGAAACAAAACAACATCCACATAATAAGTGTTCCAGAAGGAGAGGAAACTGAGCAAGGAATAGAAAAGCTGTTTGAAGAAATAATGACAGAAAACTTTCCTGATATAGGGAAGAAAAAACCCATACAAATCCAAGAAGCTCACAGAGTCCTAAGCAAAATGAACCCCAAAAGATTGATGCCAAGGCACATTATAATTAAACTGGCAAACATCAACGGCAAAGTAAGAATCTTAAAAACGGCGAGGGAGACAGAAAGTTACCTACAAAGGAACCCCCATCAGACTAGAGTCTGATTTTTCAACTGAAACTGATCATGCCAGAAGGAAATGGAATGAAATATACAAAGTCATGCAAAGGAAGGATCTGAATCCAAGAATACTGTACCCAGCAAGGCTATCAATCAAAATTGAAGGTGAAATCAGGAGCTTCAAAGACAAAAAAAGGACTAAGGGGATTTATTACCACCAAACCAGCAATGCAAGAAATGCTGAAGGGTCTGCTGTAAAAAAAAAAAAAGTAAGTGAAGAAGGAACACAGGGGTAAAGAATAAAATTGATGACAAATAAGTACCTATCAATAATAACTTTAAATGTAAACGGATTAAATGCCCCAATCAAAACACATAGGTAATGGATTGGATAAGAAAACATAACCCATATATCTGCTGTCTACAAGAAATCCACCTCCAAAAAAAAAAAAAAAGATGCACACAGACTGAAGGTGAAGGGATGGAGAAAGGTTTATCAGGTGAATGGAAATGAAACAAAAGCTGGGGTAGCAATATTTATATCTGACAAATTAGATCTCAAAGTGAAGGACATAACAAGAGATAAGGAAGGGCACTTTATAATACTAAAGGAAACAATCCAACAAGAAAAAATAACTCTGGTAAACATATATACACCCAATACAGGAGCACCTAAACACATTAAAAAAACTCCTGGAGGATATCAAGGAAGAGATTGACAGCAATACAATCATAGTAGGAGACTCTAATTACTCTACTATCTCCATTGGGCAAATTCTCTAACCAAAAAATCAGCAAAGACTAAATGACTAGACCAAATGGAATTGATTGACATCTTCAGAACATTTCACCCCAAAGCCACAGAATATACATTCTTCTTAAGTGCACATGGGTCATTTTCAAAGATAGATAATATATTGGGTCATAGGCAAAGTCTCTTCAAATTCAAGAAGATAGAAATCATATCAAGCATCTTCTCAGATCACAGTGGCATAAAACTGGAAATAAACTACAATAAAACAATCCAAAGAAATCAAACACATGGAGTCTAAACAGCATGCTATTAAACAATGACTGGGTAACCAGAGAGATCAAGGACAAAATAAAAAACATCATGGCAACAAATGACAATGAAAACACAACAGTCCAAAATCTATGGGACACAGCGAAAGCAATCTTAAAAGGGAAGTTCATAGCTCTACAAGCCTATTGCAAAAAACAAGAAACAATGGTAATAAATTACCTAACCCTACAACTCAAAGAGTTAGAAAGAGAGCAACAAGAAAAACCCAGTGTAAACAGAAGGCAGGAAATAATAAAGATCAGAGCAGAGATAAACGACATAGAGACCAAAGAAACAATACAAAAGATCAACAAAGCCAAGAGCTGATTCTGTAAAAGGATAAACAAGACTGATGAACCTCTAGCCAGGCTCACCAATAAGCAAAGAGAGAGGATCCAAATAAACAAAATCAGAAATGAAAGAGGTGAAATAACAACAGACCCCACCGAAATATAAAGGATTGTTAAAAAAAATACTATGAACAATTGTATTCCAACAAACTGTACAACCTGGAGGAAATGGACATATTCCTAGAAAAATATAAACTTCCAAAACTCAATCAGGAAAAATCTAAACATCTTCCAATAACTATGGAAGAAACTGAAGTAGTCATCAAAAAGCTTCCAGCAAAGAAAAGCCCAGGGCTAGATGGCTTCACAAGAAAGTTTTACCAAACATTCAAGGAAGAATTAAAATCAATCCTCCTCAGACTTTTCCAAAAAATTCAAGAAGGAACACTTCCAATCTCCTTCTATGAAGCCAGCATCACCCTAATACCAAAACCAGATAAAGGCAATGCAATGAAAGAGAATTAAAGGCCAATATTCCTCATGAACATTAGATGCCAAAATCCTCAACAAAATTCTAGCAAATCAGACCCAGCAGTACATTAGAAAGATCATACACCATGACTAACTAGGATTCATCCCAGGAATGCAAGGATGGTACAATACCTCAAATCAACAAACGTGACACATCACATAAACAAATTGAGAGATAAAAATCACATAGTCATATCAATTGATGCAGAAAAAGCATTTGACAAAATCCAACACTCTGTTGATAAAAACTTTCAACAAGGTGGGAATAGAAGGATCACACCTCAACATCATAAAAGCTAAATATGATAAACCCACAGCTAACATCATACTCAATGGGCAAAAATTAAAACCATTTCCCCAAAGAACAGGAACAAGACAGGGATGGCTCCTCTCATCTCTCCTGTGTGACATAGCACTGGAAGTATTAGCCATTACAATTAGACAACAAGAAGAAATAAAAGGCATCCAAATTGGAAAAGAAGTAAAGCTGTCCTTATTTGCAAATGACATGATATTGTACATAAAAAAAAACTGAAAGACTCCATCAAAAAACTAATGGACTTAATAAATGAATTCAGCAAGGTAGCAGGATACAAAATTAATGCCAAGAAATGTATGGCATTTCTATACACCAATAGTGAACTTATAGAGAGACTAAAAAACCAATCCCATTTACCATTGTACCAAAAACATTAAGATACCTAGGAATGAACTTAACTAAGGAGGTAAAAGACCTGTATGCGGAAAATTACAGGACACTGAAAAGAGAGATAGAGGAAAATGTAAACAGATGGAAGAACATACCATGTTCATGGATTAGGAGAATCAACATCATTAAAATGTCCATATCACCCAAAGCAATCTATAGATTCAAAGTACTCCCCACTAAAATACCAATGGCATATTTCACAGACTTAGAAAGAACTCTCCAAAAATTCATCTGGAATTAAAAAAAGACTCCGAATAGCCACAGCAATCCTGAGAAAGAAGAATAAAGTAGCTGGGATCTCAATAACAGATTTCAAACTGTATTACAAAGCCACTGTTCTCAAAACAGCCTGGTACTGGCACAAGAACAGACATATAGACCAATGGAATAGAATAGAGAATCTAAATATCAACCCAAACCATTCTGCTCAATTAATATTTGACAAAGGAGGCAGAACATACAATGGAGTCAAAACAATCTCTTCAATAAATGGTGCTGGGAAAATTGGACAGATACATGCAAAAAAATGAAACTAGACCTCCAACTTATACCATACACAAAAATAAACTCAAAATGGATACAGGACTTAAACATAAAATGGGAAACATAAAAATACTAGAGGAATCCACAGGCAGCAAAATCTCAGACATATGCTGAAAGAACTTCACTGATACTGCTCCTAGGGCAATGGAAGCTAAAGAGAAAATCAACAAATGGGATTATATCAAAATAAAAAGCTTTTTGCACAGCAAAAGAAACCATCAACAAAACAAGAAAGCCGACTGTATGGGAGAATATATTTGCAAATGTTATCACTGATAGAGATTTAATCTCCAACATCTACAGAGGGAAGTTCATAGCTCAATTTAATAAAAGGAAGATAAATCCAATAAAAAAATGGGCAACAGACCTAAATAGAATTTTTCAAAAGAAGACAGAAGGCAGGCCAAGAGATACATGAAAACATTTTCAAAGTCACTAATTATCCGAGAGATGCAAATCAAAACGACAATGCGATACCATCTC